>CM042009.1:136222079-136554579 GCA_023525715.1 Cichorium intybus
GCATGGAGTGAAAACCAAGAAAACAAAGAAAGACCCAAATCCTGCATTCACTCCAGACAGATGCCTTAGGTCTGGATCAAAATCGTCAGCCAGTAGGTCCAGGAGCAAGAAACTATTTGTGAGGTATTCTACTAGCAAACTGTTTCTTAAACCGTATGGTTTGCGCATCAAGACGTCACCTTCCACAATGATTGAAGCGATACGCTCACTAAATGAAGATCAGAGAGAGGCGGTTATAGATATAGGATTTGGTGCGTTATTAAACATGAAGCTCGGTGTTAGTTTTGCCAAATTAGGTCATTTTGTAGTTGCCAATCTCGATGACAAGTCTCTAGTTATCAAGACTGGCAAGGGAGACATCAAGCTTACCACGGATGTAGTGCATGATATACTGGGACTACCAAACGGTGGAACGGATATTGACGATGTAACTGAGGTGGATGAAACAAATAATATTATAACTTCATGGAAATCCCAGTTTTCGAAACAGGATATATCTAAGAGTGAGCTGGTATCAAAGATACATAAGTCGAACGATGATGGGATACTTTTCAAGCTCAACTTCATTGCTCTATTCAATAGTTGTATATGCAAAGCATACAAGACTGGATATATCATGAAAGACATTGTGATCAAGGTTGCTGGTCAGAAAGATTTTAGTAAATTGGATTGGTGTAGTTATGTGTTGAATACAGTAAAGGGTTCAAAGAGAAAGTGGATACCCTACTCCAATAAACATAACTACTGTGGACCGATCACCTTCTTACTTGTAAGTTTCTGGATCTTTTTCATATTGATTCCATTTTTTTATATTATTTTGTAATATTTGAACTGTGTAATGAAATTTTATCCAGATCACCTATCTGCACCACATAAAAATACCCAATGACACTGTTCCAAGGACACTCCCAGCAATTGGAAATTGGGAGTATGAAGATGTGAAGAAAATAGAGACATACGAGCTGAAACATGGTGGTTTTGGTCAGTTTGATGGTGGTGACCAATTACAAGAAGAACAGACTGAAGATGTACATGAGAAGAGCATTGAGGTATGAATTAATAGTTTAAATGTTATATTATTATTGTATTTACACCTATACTAACAATGTTTTTTTTATTGTGTAAATATTCATAGGAAGAATTTGTTGATATCAGTTTACGCATTGCAAGGATTCGTCGGTATAGGGAAGATTTGGATAGGAAGTTCATTTATCTCACTGAAAAAGTTCCATCTAACAAGAAATTGTTAGATTTGAAAATAGAGTATGATGGGTTGTTTGGTCGGGTAGTAGTTGATGGTTTAAGTTCATTAGTTGTGAATGACGAGACCGGGGGTGCTTTTCCAACTGGTATTTACGTAGATGACGCAATAAATAGTCCGAAGGATGATAAGAAGGTTGCTGATAAACCTGATGATGAACATGAGGATGATGTCCTGGATATTGCAGGCGATCATAATAAGGTGCATATAGTAAATATGTTATATCCAAGTGGGGATGTGCTAAACATAAGAAAAAATCAGTTTGATGCAGGCACATGTGGTGGGGTAACCAAAGTTCCAGATGTTGAAGGAGTGTTAACGACTCCAACAAAGACATTTTCATTCAGGCTGACCGAGTGTTCAACACCTGATGCTAAAAAAGACCCATTCGAGTCTCCCATTTCCACTTATATGTTACAGGTAGTGGAAGAGACAAAGAATAGATATATTCAGAAAAGTCAAAGTCTGCAAGTTAGGAATCCTGATTACATGGGACAGTCAAAAATTCATCAGCCTAATTTCAATAACATTGAAATTGATGAACAACCTAACTTTAATTTGGGGTTGACCCAAGAATTTGGGAGTGTCCTGGCTGAGCAATACGGTCCTGTACTGAAGATTGATGGTCGCCACGTGAAGGTACCACTGGCAAATACTGACAACGAGGTGGAGGATCCTATGGATGACATACCATTGAGCAGAAGGGTGAGGAAGCCTTCTCAGTACAAACGGTCTCCTTATGTTAACAAACAGGTCCAAATATTAGATTTTGTAAAGGTTGTTGAAGTCAGGGTATCAGACTGGTTGTTGAGACTGAGCGGTGATCCTGAGTAAGATTTATTGACCCTGTACCATTTGATTATACGTATAATTTGTTGAATGATTTAATACACTTTTTATTTATTTAAAAAACAGGTCACCGATATTTCAAGATAAAGATGGAAACTACATAAAAAGAATAAACATGGAGATGTTTATTCCAGATTGTGCATTGGATTTATATGCTGTCAATGCTTGGTGTTTTGTAATGAATCAAGAAGAGGGTACAAAGAAGAAGGCTGCACATTCTAGATTGTACATGGATACAATAAATTTTGTAAGTTTATTAAGTCTAACACTTTTTTTTATAATTTATTTAATGAAGTTGCTAACTAGGATGCATTTGTGATAGGATGAGACAAATACCAAAGAATTCATGGACAATTTGAACGAAACATACCAACAATTCTCGACATCAGTCAAAGAATTCATGAAGAAAATAAAAGGGAAAGACAAACTGAGCAAAGTTGAGCTGGTATACATTCCATTTTAATTTTTTTTCTTTTGCTGTATTTAAACACATTCTAATACTATTACATATCATACATTTATGTGTAGGTATATATGTCTACTAAATAATCTAAATATACACATGGTATGCACATATGCATGATGTTATCCGATACGCGCACGTGTTTTTTCTTGCCTATATACATATGTATACAAATACATGTTTTCACAAAAAATACGTGTGTACACTGATGCATATGTACATATATAATCATTGTCATATCTTAAAAGGTTTTTTAGTGTTATGTATACATATGTCATTCATATGTTCTAAAAATGCATATATACATAGAAATATGCATATGGTCACAACTGCACATTTACATACAATCATTATGTTATATTATAGTAAATTAAACTAGTATATATACACACATAATGGATATGTACATAAATGAATGTGCACAAAAAAAATGCATATATGCACTAAATCATTATATCTACACATGCATATATACACAGAGCATGCACATATGCATGATCTTTTTCTTATCGTAATGTTAACTAAATCATTATATCTACACATGCATATATACACAGAGCATGCACATATGCATGATTTTAAAGTTAACTAAACACTTATACCTGTATATGCATATGTACACATATGCATGTGTGTACATATATATTATAAAAAATGCATATACACACACAGTATGCATATGTTCATAGAAAATGTATATGTACACTAATGCATATGTACACACAACATTCATATGTATACACTTACTTAATTAAATTAATATACATATACACACAAAATGCATATGTACACAAATTCATGTGCACCAAAATGCATATGTACACAAATGCATGTGTACACAAAAGATACATGTGTACACCAAAGATACATATGTACACAAATGCATCTGTAACTGATTAATCATTTTCTTATCTGAATGTTATACATATAAATATATATAGTCATGCAATGCTTATGTACCCAAATGCATATATCTGATTTTTTTAATATATTAAATTACATTGTTGCGTTCTGTTTATGCAGGTGTTCTTCCCAATTTGTCATAATGGACGTTTTTATCTGCTTGTCTTTGATTTAAAAATAAAATAGAAGTTCACCTTTTGGATAACATAAAGAATTATCCTCGGGACTATTATTTCAACATTCCTAGGAGATTGGTATTTATCTAATTTCTTTCATTCCATATGTAGGATATGTTACAACAATTAGGTTTTCATAGTTTTTTATGCAATACAGGTCTTGCTTTTTTCAAACATCCTTGTGGAAGTGAAGCACAAACATGCCCAAGATATTGGGAATCAAGAGATAAAGTATGCAAAGATGAAATGGCAGATAAATGGATCTGATGAAGACAGTGGGGTTTTTTTGTTGAGGCATATGGAGACTTTCAAAGGTGGTTCATTGAGCAAGTATGACTGTGGGCTCTTACCTGAATCGGAGGAACAAAATCGTCAGTTACGAAAGCTTAGGAAAAATACGCCACAAAGATATTGCTTAGTCCTGTGAACAAGCACGCGGACCAGGTATTGCAAGAAGCTGAGGATTTTGGAGAAATACCTGACAAAGAAAGGAAGAAGATCCTGCTTGAGGCCTACAAGACTAAGGATTCAAGGTTTAAAAAAGAGTAGTGTTATTAACTAGTGTTTGGTTTTTTGAATATCATTATAAGACAAATGTTTGGTCTAGTTTGCCTTTAGTAGTTAGTATTAACATATGTGTTGGTCTCATATGGTTATTATGTTGGTCGTTTGGTTATATACATTTATAAGTCTCAAACGTGTTTTTGGTATTTTTTGCATTTCAACTTACGGAATGCATATATGCATATGACAATATGGTTTAAGTTAAACATATTAGTTTTGTTAATATAGAATAATGCAACTTATTTATCTGCACATTAGCACATTCAAATATGTAAATACATATATATGCAAATTACCAAACTTACATGATTGTCCATATGTAAGTGCATTTTATAGTGTCGTATGCACATATACACACAAAATACATATGTACACAAATGCATATGTATACATAAATAAGTTGTAAATATATGCATTCTACACTCATATCCCCATATGCATATAAATACTCATAAACACACACATATGTGAATGTGCATATACACATTTACATATGCACATATGCACACACACATATGTGAATGTGCATACACACATTTACCTATGCACATATGCACATATGCACCCACACATATGTGAATGTGCATATACACATTTACATATGCACATATCCACATGTACACGTATATGTTGAATACAAAAATGAAACTATTAAATATACATACACAAGACATGCATACGTACACAAATGCATATATACACACAAAATGCATATGATCATGAATGCAGATGTATACTAAATGCATTCACAGATGCATACAAAATGCATATTTGTACACATTAACATTTTACACTAATATGCCCCATATGCACATACAATTAGGTAAACACAATCTCAATTGTAAAGCCCCATATGCACATACGCACAACAATGCACATACACACAATATACAAATCACCATATACACATATACACATTCACATATGTATATGTTAAAGCTCATAATTTGATATGATCCATATCTGAACTTTTATTTTATAATCACAATATGCACATATGCACATCTGTACATGTGAATACACATATACACTTTAAATAGACACAGTTGCCCATATGCACATATCAAACCAATTCATAAACTTTATAGTCTATAACTTTATTAATAAAACAAAAAATTATTAAAACAGAAAAATGGATATTTCTCAATTCATCAAATGAAAATATTGCTCTTGACAAAAGTTATGTAATCTAATATAACTCTATTTCTCTTTAGCTTTTTCCATATTTTTCCTCTCTGGGCAGTTCTGTCTGTCATGTTTTTCATTTGGTGGTATTTTCTTCTCACAGAATGTACATGTTTGTGGATCCTTTTCCATGTTTTTTAGTGCAATTTCTCTCTTCCCTTTCAGCCTTTTTCCAGTTCCACCTCCTTTGTTGCAGATGTTTTCTGGATTACGTATTGATCTCATCTGGTCTACTAACTCCAATTGCTGAATCCATTACTTCAGATCTTGTACAATTGTCTTTAGGAGGTGGATTGTTTTGTATACTTATTCGAATATCTTTTAACATTTCAATCAGCTTATCCATTGCATCTTTATCATGTGCAACCATGTTTATAGAATCACCTATTATGGAATGTATTTCCTGCACCTGTGGGTTTTGCCCTATACCAGTCTCACCAACATACGTTATTTTCTGCAAATCATCAATATGTATTATACCTTGTTGCCAACGTTTGAGAATGTATTTAGAAGGTATACATTTCATGAATTTTGTCTTCATTATACACAGAATATGCCTGCATAAAATACCATAATGCTGGAATAACATGCAGCAACATTCAAATGTATCATCTTCATTTTTTATTTTCACCTTCAATTACATAAAAAACCCATTATTAGTCTATTATACATATATAACCTGTAGTTAGTATACATGTAAATATTTCAATTTAATTTGTTTAAAACACTAACCTGATAATGAAATTCACCTTCATTCTTACTCAGGAACTCATTTGATGATGCATTAAAAAACAAACTTTTATTTTGACCTTTTTGTGGCATTACTCGTTTAAGCACTACGCACGAAGCATAATCCGAAAGATCAATAACAGAACCTGGTGAGCATGACCATACCGAATCATGTGCCTCCAGTTGGAAAATATGAAATATTTTATGAGTATAGAGGTCCGCCGCTTGTGCTTCAAAAGGTAGTAATGTGACAAGTGGTGGTTTTTGAGTCAGACACGTAAATTCACTATTTGTTTGTGTGTTCCTTTGTTTGTCCATCGCTGCATCAAACTTACACATAAACATCAACAGATTTGATTTTCTCGACATGAATCCCTGGAAAAAATAGTTTTCACTCTCCGATCTGGATGTTGCTCGCATCAAACCAATCAACGGTGTTTTGCTGAAATACACAGGTATCCAACGATCACGCATGTTATACATTTCTTTCAACCATTTATTATCATGTAGTTGAAACTCGTTTATTAAACTGCTCCATTTTTCCTCAAACACATATGGACTAATGCACGAGTTCCATATAAGACCTTGCAACCTTTTCCTGAAGTCTGTTTGGTATATTATTTTTGCAGACACCTACAAAGCATTATGGTATATGACACGATTAAACATATGAATCATTAATTTTTTTAAAATAAAAACAAACAATGTGTAGGTATATATACTTTATCTGTCAACTTTTTGCCTATATGCCACATGCATAGACGGTGCGTGGAGTTTGGAAAAACACATGCAACAGCTCTGGCCATAGCTGCATCTTGATCCGTGACAACGATAGTAGGTTCTTTTCCAAAAGACGAAAGGAATGCTTTGAGTAGCCATATATAGTATTCTGAAGTTTCTTTCGCTAACAACCCCGCGCCAAATGTTACACATCGTTTGTGGTTATCAATCCCAGTAAACGGAACGAATACCATGTTATACCTGTTCGAAATCATAATACAAATATAAAAATATAATCAAAATTCAAACTAAAAATATGCCTTCTCATTAATCTTACTTGTTTGTACGAAACGTAGCATCAAACGATACAACGTCACAGAATTCGTTGTAGTTTAGTTTTGCAATACCATCAGCCCAAAACAAAGCTCTAAGTTCATCTTTCTCCAACATATAATGGAACGAGAAAGAAGGCGTGTTCTTGCTCCTTTGTGTCAGCAGGTTTACCACCATATTTGCATCGTTATCGCCAATATAGTAATTCAAGTCTCTTGCATAATTTTTATAGTTGTTTTTCTGTGAACCTTGCTTTTTGTATCCTCCTTTCAATCCTGTAACGATACCATGAGCCCTTGTTGATCCGATATTACAAGTATTTAGTTGGTTGATCATATGTTCGTCTGAAAATTGTATTCTCCTACAATGTTTTGACATATGCGTAGTTGTCCTCGTGTACAACTCATGGTTATGGGTTAAATCAATCGTATTTACCATAAAACTATCAGTCTCATCCACACGTTTAAAACCAATCTTTGCATCTCATCCACACGTTTAAAACCAATCTTTGCAGGACAATATTGCATCTGGATAGGTCTCTTTCTTTTCTTCTTGAGGCCTTCTCCTTTTAGTGTATCAATATTCGATGACTCGCGTGATCCAGATCTGCTACAAATAACATACTTATATCGTAGTTTTCCGTTAGTTGTCTTTGTTGATCCTAATCTTGGATCAAAACCTGCTATAATTGCATATTCCTTATAGAAAGCTATCCCTGCTTCTAGCGTATCAAAAACCATATCCATTTTGGGCTCACAGACATCTTTAACATTTGGTATCCATATTACTGTCTTTGATCCTCCAGGAGATTTTATTTCTGTGGTGCTTAGTCCATCCTCGATGTCTACATCATCTGAAATATAACAAAAATAATAATCATATCTGCATGAGCACATATTTTTTATTTGTCACATATCCGTTTAAATTGATATGCACATTTGCATTTATAATGACATGTACACAAACTTTTTTTTGTCAATTTATGAAATACACTCATATGCACATATGCATTATTTTGAAATACAATCATATGCACATATGTATTATGATGCTATGTACATATATTTGATCTGTCACACGTATACATGATGTAACATACTGACATGCACATATGCACCTATCCTGATATTATTGCATTAACATGACATTTCAGAATATCTGACGTGTGTATATGCATACTGGTATGCTTTATGCAAGAATCACCATTTGATTGTTATTTTGCATATGTGCACACATTTTGTCAATATGCAAAAATACGATATAACTGTTACCTTTAGATTAAAATAATACGATTAATCCATGATATATACTCACCTGGGGTGTTATTGGAGGAAACATTCTCTTCTCCAGAGACGTTTTTACCGTCATGAACAACAACTGCAACTTCATTAGTATCTCCATAACCGTCAAGATCAACGTCATTAGTATCTTCATCACCGTCAACTTCAACGTCATTAGTATCTCCATCACCGTCTGTTACTATGTCGCTTTCATAATAGTTGATATCTTCATGGTTTATGAATATATCATGCCTGAACAAACATATATAGTTTTTCGATTTTTATATGAATATATGTTATTTGATATGAAACTTAAAGATGAACTATATTAATACCTGTTGATGAACATCAATTCATTATCTCCCTCGCCATTAATCGTCGTTTCCATTGCAAACCTGATTAATTAGTAAACTATATCAATATACACTTCAAAAACGATGATATACATATATCAGAAAGTTTTGAATCTTTATTGTTTTTAATCTTCAGGACGATGAGCAATGAATCATGATACCGCTACTGACGAGTTTGATGATGATAGAGAAGAAGCAATAGGTTTTCCGAAAATTCTGAGGATTTTGATCGGATTATTCCTGGAATTATTGTAATTGATTGTTGTTTCCGTAAATGTAACAGATTTGCCATATTATTAGGAGCTGTTACGTTTTTATTATATTTATTTCATTTTTATCAAAATTAAATCCATAAGGCAAATGACAATCTAGCCCTTTTGGGTTTGGATAATGATCTAATGGATCACATTTAGTTCTCAAGATCTCATGAATATATGAGTTCTTAAAAGAACCTAACCCTATATATATATATATATATATATATATATATATATATATATATATATATATATATATATATATATATATATATATATATATATATATATATATATATATATATATATATACTAAATATCAAATGGGAACCATTTTTTTTCTAGGAACCTAGGAACCTTTTGACTGAATTTTTTTTTTCAAAAAAAATGACATAATACACCTAATCGCTTATATTTAAGACATTTTGTAAAAAAAATTTTGAAAAAAAAACATGTATACACGAAATGTGTACATATGCACGAAACGTGATCATATACACATTTGCGAAAAAAGTGCATATATGCACATTTCGTGTGTACATATTATTTTTTCAATTTTTTTTGACAAAAAGTTTTAAATATAAGCGACTAGGTGTATTATGTCATTTTTTTTGCAAAAAAATATTTCAGTCAAAAGGTTTCTAGGTTCCTAGGAAAAAAAAAGGTTCTTCCTTGAAACGGACTATATATATATATATATATATATATATATATATATATATATATATATATATATATATATATATATTTAGTGGGGACGCAACCTGTAATTAACTTTTTTGCTCATGCTCATGCGTGACTTGCATTCTGAGCTGTCTTAAGTTGGTAAATCAATATATAGAGGATTCATATTTTATCTTGATTACAATTACTTTTTCCATGTTCACCATTGTTGATATGTTCTCAAGAAATGAAAACAACCCTTTATTAGGTATGGCAACATTGACCAGATAAGTCAACTTTGTGTTTGTTGGATCTAGCATCAAATATAACCCTACATTTTGAGTACTTGTACACCAATATGGTATCTACAAAAACAACAGATATAGCCCCACAATTTAATATTTGTAATAAAAATAATTTTCTTATTGAATAATATATAAAAACACATGAATTCTCATTTATGAATAGCAAAACTCTAAAATTGCAATCTAGATAAAATTAAAATGGTTGCAATGACTCGTTTATGTTTATAACCAAGAGTCCAAGACTGTATTAAAAGGTGTGTTGTGGTAGTCATAGTTGGTTCGCCGAATTGCCAAACATAAGAAGCTAATTTTACTTTGAAAATTCTAACAAAGCTAGAGGTCTTTTTAGAGGGATTAAGCTTCCTAGCCATGAAGATATTGACCATTTATCTATGCCATTAGAACATTATTTATAGAGAACTTTCATCCTTGTCCGGAAAGTTCAAAATGAAGAATGTGATTGTGTTGCCTCCAATTTAATAGAACATTTTTTTATTATCTTGCTCCTCTCATTTTCTTGCTCACTGTATGCCATTCGGTTAACATATTCTTGCTAACCTCTTGTACATCTACCTTCCTTCTTTTTTTCTTCTTCTTTTAAGTTGTTTCTTAAAGCATCTCAAATTAGAGTTGTTTTTATAAGACAATTACTTAGGATCAACTTCATAAAGTATTTGTTACCGTTGAATATGGTGATTTTTTATCAATATCATGAACCACTTAGGTTCTACTAAATACTTTTTGAGTTTTGTGTTTTGTATACTTAACCGTCTTTTTGCACTAGTTTGGTTAAAAATGGATGGAATGGAACTGTGTAAGATTCCATCAAATTCCATATATAATTGAATTTATCATTTCTTTGCATAATGTCAAATAATTCAAATTCCATTGATTATTTTTTTTCTTATCTCCGATTAAAATGACATATTTAACCTTATAAAGGGTAGTTTAGTCATTTTATATACTTTATATTCCAATTTTTTCGATAAAATTTGCAAACTAGCAGAATTCAACAAATAATTCCATTTCATTATCTGTCAACCAAACGCGCTAGGGATTCAAATTCCTTCGGATTCCAATTCCATCAAATTCTCATTCATCTTAAAGATTTCAATTCCTTTGTAAAAATTCTGTTAACCAAACGCCCCCTTAAAGCTTTTATTGCTTATTAATGCTACATTTGGTACTACTTATTTGTGTATTGTAATATATTGATTTTTAATATTATTATTAAGGTTTTTTTTTGCTTTTTTAAATATTACATGTGCTTAAAACACAAATTATATGATGGAAAATAAATAAATTTCAAAAATAACTTTTAGAATGATCAATGACCGGAGAATGTTTTAGTTAATATGCTTTTTAAATAAAGAGTGTCTCTAATGTTGAACTTCGTTAAAGGTGCATAATTTATAAACATATTACCACTATTATGCATCTCGTCATATCATGTTATATTAGCAATATATAGACTCTTCTATTTTATAAGTCTATCACAATTATCATTAAATCCATTACTGGATTATAAATATGTCTTATTTATTATTCAACATACAGTTCTAAATGAAATTATAAATAAAAATAAAAATAAAAATATGGTTTTCTAATAAATTTAAAGCATTTCCAATGTTAGAACTCATAAGAGCTCCATAACCCCGTCATATCATGTCACATCATTAATATATCAACTCTTCTATTTTATAAATATATTACCACTATCAATAAATCCTTTAAAGATTTACAAATATGTCTAATTTTTTAACATATCTATATTAAACTATAAAATCAAAAAAAATCTTTTTATAAACCTAATAATATGTTAGATATTGGTGTAATTTTTATAAAATATACATTCATAATTACTTTAGGCGAAAACTATTTAATATAGGTCACATTATATAATAAACAACATTATTATAAAAATAATATGTATTAATGCTATAATATCATTTTACTTTGTACGTGATGGGGCATATATCATGTTAGATAATGCAGGGTTTATTTAAGATCACCGTTCTAATATTATACAAAGTGTAACCATGTGGGTAGAGTTATATGAAAAAGTTGAGTGTTAATGTGGCAATCCATTAAAACCTTAATAGTTTAGTGCATTAAATCATCATAAACCTCTTCTCCACCATGGTTACAAAAAGTTAACATAGTTGATGCTTTTAATGAGAAACTTTTTGTGCCACTATAACTATATATAAGGTCGATCATTGCATATGCTTTCACGATTTTTCTTCTCTCAAAGTAGAAAAATTATGATGAACTTGCCCATTTATATAAATACATTATTTTTTCAACAACTGAAATACGAATGTGTGGATAAATATATTAGGCATTCCAACTTAGTGAAAACATGAATAATAGGTTCTTTACTTGAATTCAACGTCTAGAATCACAATCTGAAAAGAAATTTATTGTCAAAGTTACAAGTAACTACAACCTTGGATTTTGATGGTATAGCCTACGCTTTTTTGGCCTAAAGAGATGCTTAGAACCATATGTTGAGCGATAAACATCCATTAGAATATTATATTGCAGTCTAACATATAAAATGACTGGCATGGAAATAAAAATACTGATAAAAAGTGGTACCCAAATCAACTTGCCTCGGTAAAAGGAGAAGAAAGCAACAAAAAAACCTGCAGCCATGTCTATGATTGAGAAGAAAAGTGTTGCTAGACCTTTCGTCAATTTTTCGGGTAATGATTCTAAGTAGTTATTTTCAGTATAGCGAGATATGAAAATGGATAAGAATATGAGGACCGAATAGGAAGAGAATATCACAGAGATGAGATTTATCATAGAGAAGACTATGTATGCTCGATTGTGAAGAAGGATAGGCATTCCACTATCCTGGTTGTATCCACCTGGAACTGCAAAAGCTGCTGAAATGCCTACAGAAACTAGAATTGCACCAACTACCAATAATTGGTTAACCGTGTCTTTCATCCATTTCTCATTCTCTGAAAGTAGACAGTTGTGTTCCTTCTTGAACAATTCTTCTGGTGTTTGACCATTTTTGTTCTTCATTTCCCGATAAGAAGGAGGGATCATATATTTTACTTCCTGCACAAATTATTTTTAGAGGATGCTACATGAAACATAAGATTTGGCATCATAAATTTTGAGCATTCCATTTCAAACAACTATGAAGATCACAGTATCAAACAAGTGCATCACATAAGTTCTAATGTCTAACAGAATTGGCTCCATGAGTGTTTCAAATTAAGTTATAAATGTAGTTATTCTGGTATAAATTTATTAAGATATATGCTCTTTCTTCTTGTATAAATGATTGTTAGATGCATTTTATGCATCTTTTTCCATGTTTATTTTGTGCAATTTTTACCATATTGTATAGACATAATCTAGGGACTTTTCACTTTTCGGGGACAAATTTATTTTTTACCATGATACGTTTTTACTTGATAAATATTTATGGATTTTAGGGAAATTTTATTACACAGATGGATTTTGAATGATGAAAGGAGGCCTCGGTCAAAATTTCAGACAAAACAGATCATCATCTTGTTTTCCATCACACAATATCCAAAATTGTTGTTCCGCTCCTCTTTGGGCATCGATGATGATGATAAAATTAAGCTTATGGAGGGGTATGCATTTTCCTACATTAGGTTTTGTCTCTAAAATTTTAAACTTTTCTACATTGCATGCAATCTTTATATAAAAAACTTCAAATTTTCTGTAATTATATTAATTTTTTTCTAAAAATTTTAGTTTTCAGAGTATTTTTTTATTTTTTTTATCGTATTAGCAACTCGTTTTAAGTTCTTAAGCCTGTTTTTAGTATTTTCAAAGTTTCATGTTTCCAAAAACAATTTGAAAAAGATTTTTATTCTTTCAAATGCAGATTCAAAAAACCTAAAAACACCAAAAAAATATTTCCTTTTTTCCAATTTTTTTTTCCAAAAAATTCTGAAAATCTCCAAAAAAATATTTTTCACCTTTCTATCCAAATTCTATTTTTATTTTATACTTTAGAAAACTATGAAAATCTAAAAAAGATTTTACTTTTCTGTTTAGATCTATTTCTTTTTCAAAAAAGTAAGAAAAACTAAAAAAATCAGAAAATCTTAATAAAAAGCTTGAGCACAATTGAGTTTTGTAGTTGAACATTTTACTCTCTAACATGCCTTTATCTTACATAAGCTAAAAATAATTCAAAATTTTTATTTCAAATGTGCTTTGTTAAAATAAAGCATGATAGGTACGGAAGGCGTAAACCTCAATACTTTTAAGTGCAAAAATAGTCCTTTACAATCTGGAATTGTTGCAGATTCGTGTGTTGTTAATCCAAACAAACAAAATATAAATATTCCCTTAAGTAAAAAACACTACGAGGTAAAACAAAACACCTGTGAAAAATTGTTGTTTCTATATGAAATTCCAGTCTTTGAAAAATCTCGGTTCCACAAAAATTGACATTGATGGTTCACATGCCTACCCCTTGAAGAAAACTGATGTCACGATCTTTCAACCAAGAAGTCATCAAAGATGACGTGATCCAAAATCTCGAAAGAATTCCGAAACGAAGAAATCAATTTGGGGATTCACATTAGGAGTTTAATAAGAATAACTTTTCACAATATGCTGTATTATTAAACATCGTACTCTCATATAAAGAATATTTGTTTGCATCTATGGTTTTGTAAGAACTCACCCAAGTCTGTGATTTTATTGAAGTTTACTTGATATAAGAATTAATCATGAATTTTAAGGCGAGATCTATATACTGTAGGGCTATTAGGGTGTTGAATGTTTAATTGTTATACCTTCTTCGTACACAACGATAACAAGAACAAAATTCCGTACATATTTTTATGTACGTTTTTTGTTTCCAAATTTTAAATTCAAAATTTTAAGTTTAGTTTGTTAAAACTGTTTTCGCATTCGTACCATTTTTCCCAAAAAGCTGCATTTTGTTTTTTAAATTAAAATTTTAGTCTCAAAACTTTTTCCTTTGAGTTAATATTCGAAGTTTTTAAATTTTTTTGGCAAATTGTTTTTACATTTATTTTTAAGAAATTTTTCAAAAAAAATATTTTTTTTATATTTTTTGAATCAGTATTTCAAAAATTGTTTTTGTAAAAACATTCTTCATAAACTGTTTTAGCACTTCTTCAAAGCTACATTTTTTGTTTTAGTTTGAGTTGTTCTCTCTATCAATTATCATTTCCTTTTAGATTCACATTTTCTCCCTGAGTTGGTTTTTATTCTTACTTGGGATAAGTAAGGTTTATGCTTGCGGAGATTTGTTAGGTGCATTTTTAAGAACCTTTTTCCATGTTTATTTCATGTATATTTCACTAATTTTCTTGAAATAATCCATGAATTTGTTACGTTTCAGGACAAAAACTACTTTCCATCATGGGAAATATTTACTTTGTGATTTTATGTGGATTTCAGGATGATTTGAAGACATAATTGGACATGGAATGATGAAAGGAAGCTACCGTTAAAATTTTGGTTAAAACAGACGTGTAACAAAGAAGATATGTCGAAAACAAGTTTGTAAGACTATGTACTGAATATTTGACTCGACCCAAGTCGAACATGAGTAAAGGAACTCGACCCGAGTTCACCAAAGGAGGAAATATACTTTTTTCAAAACTCTACTTGAGTCCACCAAGGGCAATTTAACTCGAGTCGCGTCCTGGAAGCAGCAGGATGCCAAATTTGTGCAAAAACACCTTACTCGAATTGAGTCGAGCTAGGCTATTTGGACTTGAGTCGAGTTCAGAGACTGTCCAAAAGTGGACCCATTTTTCTTGAGTTCTGAACTTGTTTGACTATTAAGGCTTCTTATGTATCTGGATATTGAATTCCAAGGCTCTGTTATTGGCACCTGTTATTGGCACCAATTATGCAAAGAACTTCCCTTTCAAGCCTATAAATACGACACTTGAAGATCACCTCAAACACAACTCACTTCTCTCTTTACACTTCATATTGGTTACATATACTACTTGGCGAAGCTTGCACCATCAATTTTGAAGTTCTACTCCTAGAAATTACTTAGTTAATTTTAGTTTGTAAGTTTATTCCTTATAATATTATCTGCATTTGATTTGTTAAAGCGATGAGTGGCTAAAACGCAAAATTTCTGGGTTCGTTAGTTTGCATTTCCATTTTATATGAAATTGAACCTTATGTTTGATGTCAACTTTCTTTTTTAATCTAGTAACTCATGTTTTGTTTAAACCAAGCTCCTGAATTTTACTTAGTTCATTTTGATCACATAAGTTAAGTTAAATCTTGCATCGTTATTTAATTTATATAATTGTAATTGTTTTATGAATCAAAAACTAGTAACAACCATTGAATTTATATTGTAAACTTGATGTTACATGTTTTCACACTTCCAAACTTATGAAAAGAAATGAACATTGTTGGGAATACTTGTATAAAACTCGATGCAACTTTTTCTAATTACAACTAAGAACTTGTTTGCTTTTAAGTTAGTAAAAGTTATTTTTAATTATTAAACTTATTTTAACTAAATATCTTTGACAAGTAAGGGAATGTTAGAACATGTTAGAATTTCCTATTTCAACTTAGATTAACACATTTAGTTTGATATCATCCTCATTTCAATTTGCATATAAGGTAGAACAAACTCGAAACCACAATTCCTTCCTAAATCAGAACTTTTCTCGACAATTTAAAATGTAGCAGAAGTCTATGTAACATTTTTTCATATTTTCCACCTTCTGTTTAGATTCTCAATTTCTACAAATCTGTCCATTTTTATTTTATGCTTTTATATTCAATTTTGACAAACTAGCCCGCCCTCCCCCTATTATTTTATGAAGATTATCTCAAGTCTCATTTACCTCTTCCCTAAAGGCATATAACTTTAAACCACATGCCTAATGATCCGACCCTTGCTTCAAACTATACTATTTTTAGTAGCATTGTATCTAATTTTCATATTTGTATCCTCTACTTTAAGCTTATATCATAACACACATCACACTACATTATTATTTTTTGGGGGGAATACCTTTTATAAGTCTTTAAAAAATATCGTCACAACAATGATATATAGAACAAGAAGGCTTCTTAACATTCTAGTAGTTAAATACTTTCCCTCTACAAGGAACTAATATAAAAAAGGACAAGTAATTTTTACTTGTATAACACTACCACTCATCAATAAAGGAGGAAAGAGGCATATAAAGCTAATAGCCAGGAATATTGGGAAAAAAGAAGTACCTTGTACCATAACACTTCACGTTGCATATTATGAACTCCTGGATTTTCTTCACGTTCATTTCCGTTTGGCAACATCCCAACAAGATGCAACATATTATTTCCATTATTGTCAATGACAGATGTTATCATATCCTTCATTGAGCCGATCTCATGCAAAAGATTATAGACACCCAAATGACGGTGTAAGACAGCAACATGAAATATTGTTTGGTTTTCATGATTTCTCTTCCATAATAAATCAGGATATTGATGAAGTAGCTCAACTACAAATTCGGTGTTTCCCATTTCAGCAGCAACAAATAGTGGTTGCAATGAGTGCATTGAAAACCCTTGCTCATTTATTACGTTTCCCATAATGTTGTCAATTTTAGCCTTCGGCAATTTCATAATATGTCTGCATATGATTCTAAGTAATTGCATGGCATCACTTGGGTTGTTTACAGGCCCAACCTTCATGCAGTTGACTGAAAAAAATTAAAAGCCGTAACCATATAAGAAATCAAATAGATGACAATCCAAATACTTTTGAGTACAAACAGATGAATGGAGGTTATGCCTTTCGAGAAGCAAAACTATGGAACTAGGAAGAAAACATAATGGAAAAACTTAAAAATAATGGCCAAACGATTGATTTCCTATTTGTTGAGATGCGATATACGATATAAAGTAAGAAGAGTTTGATGGTACAACTTTGGCCATGGACGAAGCTCTTAAAAAACACAGTATTGGATAGGGTTTGAAGTGTAGCCTTGACCAGGGTCGAAACTAGAGCCTCGATCTACGTCTAGATTGTAGCATGTGTCTATTATATACGTGCTTAATTCATCCGTCGATCGGCAGCGTTCAATAAGGAAATTAGGTGAAACATGCTTTAGAAATAAATACCCCTTTATTGTACAATGATCCATCGTATACAGAAATATGTATTGCATTGATTATTAATAAATATCTCTCTAGTATTACTTATAAAGGTAGCTTGATTTCTCAGATCTATTGAACCATGTTAAATTATCATGTTCTTGTTTGTTTGTTTGCAACCATAATTGCTAATATATCTATGTTTTTGTGTGTTTGTCGATGTCCTTAGTCCCCAATAACCGCCATCAGAATTATGGATAGGGATAGGAAGATTAAGATAGATAAATTTAAAGCCCCTGATTTTTTTTCAAAGATACAAATAAAACACTACCTCTACCAGAAAAGGTTGCACCTATTGTTGAGTAGAAGAAAACTAGATTCCATGAAAGAAGAGGGTTCAAATCTACTAGATCAGTAGGCCCTTGGTGTAGTATGATTTTCATTGGAAAATAATGCTTTTTATAACATTGTCAATGAGAATACGATTTTTGGGATGATCAAGGTGGAAAATTGGGTATCATGACGAAAATAAAGGTTTCTTGGTGAAAGATCACATTAATGAGTGTAACTCAACGATATCAAGGTTGGTATCTGTTGATATTAAATTCAAAAACGAAGTCTAGTAGCTTCTATTATTATCCTTACTTCCGGAAGTTGGTCCGGAATAGTCACAATAGTGAGTAGTTGGTTTAGGACAATGAAGCTCATGTTTAATGACATTTAAGATCTAATCCTTAGTGTGGATATTCGAAAGGAGGAATGTTTGAGAGTGTTATAGCAGTTTGCTAATTATAAAAACAAAAGTGAAGGTCTAATAAAGGAGCTAATGGTAGAACAAGGTCAAATTCAAGGAGAAGAGGACAATCAAAGGGTAAGAAAGACATCACATGAGAGAATTGCAAAGAAAGCAGGCACGTCAAAAAATAGTTTCGTAAACCTTGAACCGAGAAGGCGAGGAATGAAGTTAATGTGGTAGAGGATTGTAATGATGCCCTTATTTGCTAATAGAGTCCTAGATTATGGATTTAGGTGCTTCGTTTCACATAAGTCAGTACCGAGAATTAATGAAGAACTTCAAGTATTATAGTGGGAAGGAGAGGCTTGTAGATAACAAGTGCATATATATACTAGGATTAGGGATTTTGTCCTCAAAACCAAATTAGGATCAAAGCAGACATTGAAAATTGTGAAGTATATTTCGGGTCTGAAGAGAATGTTGATATCAGTAGGGCAGCTTCATGACGAAGGAGATTATGTTGAGTTTTGTAATCAATGGTGGAAAATAACCAATAGGAATCTTGTATTTGGCTGAGGACAAAAGAAGAGAACCTTTCATATGACAAAAACTTGTTCAAACAAGACCCATGCAACATTTGGAGATATATAGACTTCTACTCTATGGCACCAAAGACTTAGGCATATAAGTAAGAATGGGATAAATATATTAGCTTCTAATAGCAGACTTCTAGAAGTGAAAAGCCAAACAATAGACTTTTTTGAACCATAGGTTCTTGGCGAAAAAGTTACCTTCACTAAGATGGGGCAAGCACCGATGGCCGAGAAGCTAGAACTTGTACATTTAGACGTCTATAGAACCCCCCCCCCCCCTTTCAATCTCTTTAATATGATGGTGTCAATATATGCAGTTAATTGCGCCGATATCACGCTGGTATCGCGGTTCGCGATACCTGATAAAATAGCGGTTCATTTTAGCGGTTGGTTTTCGTGGTACCGCTATTTGCGCCGGTAAATACCGCTATTTACCGCGATTTACCGTGATTTTGAGCCGCTATTTACCGCGATACCAGTAGAATGAAAGTTGCACCATGTAAGTAAATTTTTTTTAACATAATCACATGTTTTTTATTTTATGTGTTTACTAGCTTGCTATTTTTTTTATAAAATGTAGATATATGGTGGCGTTCTTATAGGATTGATACACATTTGCTGTAAAAGTCTATTATGACAGTAGAATGTTAAGTCTTAACCCTAATGTGATGTTTTTTATTTATAATTTTTATGATATTAATTCTACTAGTAATAGTCTAATATATAAATTCTACATATTATAAAAAAACCGATATACCACCATTATACCACCGCGAGAACCGCTAAGTCAAATATCGGTCAGTTACCGCTATTATAGTTTTGACCGCGATAACTGCATAGTTCTCAGTATTATGTTACATTCATCAATGACTCCATAAGGAAGGCGTGGGTTTATTTTTTAAAGAATAAATATGAAGTCTTCACCACCATCAAGAAGCAAAAATCTGCTATTAGGAATCGAACAAATCTAAAAGTCAACTTTAGAAAGTCTAATAATAAGGCGATTATAGAAACAAAGAGTTTATTGATTATTGTGCTGAAAGTGGAAATTGGATGTTGAAGACAGCTCCAAAAACTCCTTAGCAAAATGGAGTAGCAAAGAGAATGAACATAACATTAAACGAAAAGGCTAGGAGCATAAGACTCTATCCAAGAATGATGAAGATGTTATGGGAAGATGCAGTCAACACCACAGTCGATCTAATCAACAAGGAGCCTTGACACCCATATGGTTCAAAATTCCTAAGGATAAATGGCAAAGTCAAGACATATCCCTCAACCACTTAAATGTTTTTAGATATGTTTCTTACATAAAAGTCAAGGATGCAGACAGAGATAAGCTCAAGCTGAAAGAGAATCGGTAATTCTTTATTGGCTACCGTTTGGAAGAAATAGGGCACCATTACTGGGATAATCTTAGCAAATGGTTATCCGAATTCGAAAAGTGACATTAATTGAGAATGTGCTTTATAAAGATGACCTCATTTCTGCCACTAGTCGAAGAAAGAAACTCGATGGTCGAAACCAGGTGGTGTTAGATGGGATTTCAAATGAAGACATCATGAACCGTTTTAGTCACTTTAAGATAAGTAAGGGTTCCAAAGTAGTGGGAGCTCAAATACGTATGAATAAACTAGACTGAATAGGAGTGAGGCCTCTAATAATGGAAGTAAAGATAAAGACAATGGGAGCAAAGCCATTGGAATTATAGCTTCCGGTACTCCTCGAAGATCAACTATAGAAAGGAGACCTCAAGTAAGATATTCTTCGTCAGCTAATTAGTTGTTGCTGACTAAAAATGATGAACAAAAACTTATTCCGAATCCTTGAGGATTAAAGATCCCATATAGTGGGAGAAGGCTATAAAGAATAATTTTAGCTCAGTTGACAAGAACAGAACAGGACGTGGTCTTTAGTCAAATTACTATCATGGAAGAAGAAAGTTCAAAATAAGTGGGTATTCAAGGTTAAATAGGATATTGATGCGATTAAGAGATAAAAACCTAAATTTGTGGTAAAAGCGTTCAAACGGATTGTAGGAGTTGGTTACAACGAAATCTTTCTTCAATTGTGAAGATAACCACAAATAGATCAATCATCGGTATCCTATATATATATATATATATATATATATATATATATATATATATATATATATATATATATATATATATATATATATATATATATATATATAAGACTTGCATTTAGAGAAGTTGGATGTGAATATGGCTTTCTTAAATGGTGACCTTGAAGAGGATATATAAGACTTGCATTTAGAGAAGTTGGATGTGAATATGGATTGAATCAAGCTCCAAGACAGTGGTAGTTGAAGTTTGATGACTTTATGAAGATGAATGTGTACACAATATGTAAAAGTGATCATTATTGCTAGCTAAAATTTTTTGTTCCTCTTATATTATCCTCTTACTATATGTTGATGACATGTTGGTAGTTAGATCGACATGACGACATGCAGAAAATCGACAAAAGGAAGAAGCAGTTCTCCATACAGTTTGAGATGAAGGACTTAGGAACTGCTAAGCAGCTTCTTGGCATGATCATAGTCAAAGATAATGTTTCAGATACTCTTAAACTTTTCAAGGATAAGTACATTCAGAAAATATTAGAGAAGTTTAGCATGACAGATGCTAAGGGCCAAAGTAAGGGTGTAAATGAGCCGAGCCGGCTCGTGAGCTACCTGGGACCGGCTTGATAAAAGCTCGGCTCGAGACCGATTTTAAACGAGCCCAAACCGAACCTGAGCTTAATATAAGGCTCGTTTATTAAACGAGCTCGAGCCGAGCCTGTGTCACCAAGCACGATTAGGCTCGCGAGCCCTAAACGAGCCTATATATAGTATAATATATATATATATATATATATATATATATATATATATATATATATATATATATATATATATATATATAAATTAAAACGTATTTAATCATTTACGGACTTAGGGTTAACACCGACGCTCTCAAACCCTCCGATCGTCTTCGACTCTTCGTGAGTTCGTCTGAATCGTCTCCACTGCTGGAGCCTGGAAGGTCGCTTCTCAAGTCTCTCTTCATCAGTTCGTTGAAACCGACGCTCCGACCACCTACCGGCGAGGCTCCGACCAGCGAGAAAACAAACCCACCAAGGCTCTAGTCTCTATTCGCCTTCGTCTGATTTTGGTCTGATTTCATCACACGTAAGAATTCTGCTTTTTATCACTGTTAACTTGTTCTGCGCCTTTTGTTTGTTTTAGAATTTAAGTTATTAAGTAAGTTGTAATTTTCCTGAATTAGAGTAAACGAGCTTCCTAACAAGCTCGAGCCGAGCTTAAGCTCGTTTAGGCTTGTTAAGAATTAAACGAGCCGAGCTTGTATAATTCTTAACGAGCCCGAGCCGAGTTTGGGTCCATAAAGCTCGTAATGAGCCGAGCCTGAGCCGAGCCGAGCCCTGTACATTTCTTAACGAGCCTCAGCCAAGCTTGGTCAGGCTCGGGATCGGCTCGGATCGTTTGCACCCCTAGCCTAAAGTAAACCTATTGGGAATCATTTAAAAGTCTCAAAGAAACTTTCACCAGAGATGAAATTGGCGAATGATCCCTATGCATCAGCTGTTGGCCGTTTGATGTATGTAATGGTCTGTACGCAGCCAAATATTGCTCATGCAGTGGGAGTTATAGCAGATTTATGTTGAATCTAGGAAAGGAACATTAGGAAGGAGTGAAGTTACTATTTTGTTACTTGAAAGGAACTTTAGATGTGGCGTTATCTTTTAAAAAGCATGTCATCTTTGAAGGCTACACTGATGCTAACATAGGGAGACGTGTGTATATGGGAAAAATCACTAAGGATTATGTGTTTATGGTTGGAGGAACAACCGACGGTTGGATGTCAAAATTACATAAAAGTTTAACTCTTTCAATCACCAAGGATGAGTATATGGTTATAATAGAAGCTAGCAAAGAGCTTATCTAGTAGAATAACTTCCTTTCATTATTGGACTTGGATCAAGAAAATTATGTCCTACATTGTGATAAAAAAAGTGAGCAATTTAACTCTCCCCCATTAGTTGAGACTTCAAGGAGGTTTTCCTAGGAGTATACAATGACAACTTCCTGATACTCATGCCCGATCGTGAGACTACCTGTTGGACGTCCGATGGCACCTTACTCTAGAAAAATCCAGTATTTTATAGTAGGACGAAACACATCATGATGAGATACCACTTTATCATAAAATTTATAAACAAATGTACTCTTAATATAAAGAAGATACTTAGTACGAAGAATCCAACATATATGTTTACCAATGAAGTAAAAATGAATAAGTTTATGTTATGCTTAGCTTAATCGGCCTTCCACAGGAGTAAAATGGAGGCATAAAATGATAAAACGGAGTGAGCAAGATGGCTTACAAAACATGGATGGCAGAAAATTGGTCGCAACCTCCATGTGGGAGATTATTGAGATGTGAAGTCTGATGTAAAGGTGAAGGTGAGAGTGTTGTTACAACGTGGGACATGGTTGAAGCTCTTATGAACCATAGTCGTAGATAAGGTTTGAAGTGCAGTCTAAGGTAGGCATGAAGCTGAGTCTCAGTCTTGTTCTAAAGAGCGATCACAATCCTCAGTTGAAAAGGAAGATCTAGATTCGGCTAAGAGCGAACGCATGGACAAAGTCAAGAGAGAATGTTGAGAAGTGAAAGGAGAAGCTATTGAGTTGACAGGAAGCCAATTAACTGAACCACAGCTGTAGGGAGAAGGGAAGCTCACTTAACCTTCCACTTCATTGTTTATCATTACTTCAATTCTACAACAATTGAATAGCAGTGCGACTCAGAGCCTCAGTGTTCTTACTTTTGAGTTTGTTTATGTTATCGACCCATTGGCTTGGTTTAGGAAGGAAAATAGGTCAAACACACGTTATAAATAGATGGCCATGTATGGTAACCATGATCAATAGTGTGTAGAAAATTGCATAACAATGATTATCAATAAATACCTCTTTAGTTTTGGATGTTAATGTAGCTTGATTTCTGTGCGCCAAGTTAAGTTCTTGTATTATTAATTATATTTTATTTGCATCTTTAACTGCCTATGTAATTGTTTTTGTATGTAATTATGCAAGTTGTTAGTCCCTAACGTTGGATAAGAAAGAGTTCTAGTCAAAAGAAGATCTTGAATAATGTAAAGTTAATAACAGGCTATGTCTAAAGGGAGTTTAATGAGAGTTCGGTGGAAATATATACAATTGAATTTAAAATAAAAGAGAGATTATCACATGGATGGTAGAGTTCAATCCCCATCGAACTCTACAAAAAGAGTTTAATGGGATGGTAACGTCACTTTAATTTTTAGTAGATTAAAAATCAATCCAATTTGTTTCTCTCTTTTACTCGGCACTACATTTAATTTTTTAAGAGTTAAATACATTAAAGATAGCCTCGGTTCACTGTACCACTGTACGTACAATGACAAACATTGAATCAAAGTCAACAATAAGATAAGACTTTTATACTTTTAAAAAATAGGACCATGGACTAAGCAAGTAAGTCAAATTGAACCCAAACTAAGGTTGGTTAGTCAATAAAAAAGTTAAGATGAGAGATACTCACTTTGATGTATGGCTTTCCATAAAAAAAGTTCTTTTGTTAATCTAAATGCTTTAGTCTTTCGAGCCAACAATCCGAGTAATTCCTTGTCAACAGTGAACTCTGGTCGGTCGATCACTATTTTCAAGGCAACATCTACAGAAAACATAAGCATTCACTTAATGAGGTAAGGTTTACATTAGATATCCTACAAATTAAAGCAAACAAAATCATAGAAGATCTCTTTTGTAAGTAGTTACACATTTCTTTCAATCAAATATAACTACATGAGGCATGAAATTTATTGGGAAAGTTCCCGATTCAAATGATATGCTCATATTGAAATGTGCATAAGATATTGATAACACACATGCCTCTTAATAATGAACACAATACAAGGTGTCATATCAAATTAAGGCTTAAACATAATATATTCCGGCTCGTGTAAAGAAGGATGGTAAACTAATATTAAGCCTGAAAATTCTATAGGTCTAGATGGCATCATAGATATCTAAAAGTGCTCCAAGAACCCAATTGAAATCCATTGATTAGGGATGCATAATTAACAGCATACATAAGATAATTTTAATTATAGTTACTGTTCTCTTCCTTGTTATACAAAAACAATGAAATATGTAACTACCTTTTCTTTTAAACGACACTTATATTGAAAGAAATGTGTAACTACTTACCAAAGAGATCGACTTGTACACAGTTGTAAAGAACCCGACTACGATTCTTATCTGTCCAAAAATCACCCGTCATCTTGTTAGAATTATCATACAGAAAATGTATCATCTCACTTTGTCCCCATAACGAAGCAATGTAGAGTGGCATCAATCCTTCACCGGTAGGGATATCCAACAAGGCCCTATTCTTTTCCACCATAGTCATGACAATATTGACATTTGCTGTGCTAGCTGCTGCTGCTAAACATAATGCAGTATTATAACTTTTGTTCTGGAGTTCCAACTGTTCTTTTGTCATCTTATTTACTAGCTTATCCACAAACATTTCCATCAACCTACTACTTTCTGCGGATGCTGCAATGTGAAGCACTGTATCATAATTTTCAGTGATAGCCGACCCTAACAGATCTAAGTCTTGGTGTTCACCAAGGATGCCACTAGCAGCTTCGCATTCACCTTTCATTATTGCATTATAGAGAGGAATGCAAATATTGGTGTAGTTGTCTCTATTTCCTATAAAGTAATTGCAAAATTTAAGGTTAATCAAGTACTGACAATAAGCTATCTTTTTCTCTAAGCGGTTGTTTGACAACATCTGAATGATTTAAATCTAAATGATTTAGATGTTTAAATCGTTAATAGGCTCTGAATAAAAGGAAGCTTTTAGGTTAAAGGGTATATGTAAATGTTTTTTTTTTTTTTTTTTTGAAAAAAATGGTTCAAATACATATTTTCACTTAATGGTTCAGAGTCCTATTAAGAGCAACTTACCGATCTTGAGGTAAAAATTTTACGAAATAAACGCTCTAAATAGCTCATAGCTTCTTAACCATTTAGATTAAATTACTAATCTGATTTCGGTCCAATTCGGTTTCGGTCCGATCCTCCAACCATGCTTACCTCTAACACTACTCCAGATCATGAAAAGTCGAACCGAAAACTGACAATAACCGAACCGAACCAAACCGAACCGGGACCGAATATGCATATTCGGTTCGGCTTTGTTTTTCAAAAAATGCTAGTTTAGCTATAGTTCAATTTGGTTTCAGTCCGGTTCGGGCTGGGTTCTGGATCATGCTCATGCCTAATCAAAGCCCCTAACACATGATGGCTAAAGCAGTCATATTTTAAATTTCAGTTATAGATCTATCATAATTACCATTAATCTGAATTTAATTGTTATAGGGATAATGTCATAAAAGCTCTTAAGTTTTGCAGAAATGTTTAGTCTTACCCTTTTGCAACTTTTGTGTTCAATAAAGCCTAAACTTTGCAAAAAAAAAAAACATTTTATTTTTACCATGGAAACTACTATCAAAGATTTTAAGGTTAACATCAATTGAAATTCGCATAAAAACCCTTAAGTTTTCAAATTTTTTTTAAGTTTTTATCCTAAGTAATTTCTTTTCATATTATACCACCACCACCTCCCACCCCTATTTCTGCCACCAGCCACCACCCGCCACTTCTTTCGCCACCACCTACCGCCACTGCTGCCACCACCCACCACTACTGCCGTCACTATCTACCACACCACTACGACCGCCACCACCCACCACCACCACCACCACCAGTGCCGCCACCATCCACCACCACCAATATGATTGACCACCCCACTACCACTACCCACCACCATTGCCACTATCATCGCCGCCGTAGCCACAACCCACCACCGCCGCCACCAACACCACCCACCACTACTACAGTAACGGGTGGTGGTGGCGACGGTGGCGATAGTGGTGTTGGAGGGTGCTGGTGGTAGTATTGGTGGCGGGTAGTGGGGATCATGGTGGTGGCGGTGGTTGTGGTCGGTGGTGGCGGCGGTGGAAGTGGTGGTGCTGTTGGGTGTTGTTGTGGTGGCGATAGTAGTAGGTGATGGGTGGTGGCGGTGGTAGTGGTCGGTGGTGGCGGCGGTGGAAGTGGTGGTGCTGTTGGGTGTTGTTGTGGTGGCGATAGTAGTAGGTGATAGGTGGTGGCGGTGGCGATGGCGGTGGGTGGTGGCGACAATGTTAGTCGTGGTATAATATGAAAAAAAAAAATGTATATAGATGGGGTAAAAACATAAAAAATTAAAAACTTAAGGGTTTTTATGCGTATTTCAATTCATGGTAACCTGGAAACCTTTGATACATTTGGTAGCATGTTTCCAAGGTAAAAATGAAAGTGTTTTTGCAAAGTTTAGGTTTTAATGAATACAAAAGTTGCAAAAGGGTAAAACTGAACATTTCTATAAACTTAAGAGTTTTTATGACATTATGTCAATATTATAATGGGATTTGTAGGATATATTACTATACCTCTTGCCGAATTTCCATAAGACAAACGTGTTTCATACAATTTTCTATCGCATAATATATATCACTACAAGTAATATAAAAATAGAATACAGTGAATAGAATACTAGGTATTAGTACATCTCGTATTAGATAAGAAAAATATAACACGTGGGTTAAATAAAATGCCTTATTTTGTAATTGTTTTAAAGTGTTTGTATGCACATGTTAATTTGTTTTGGGTGATACTATCTGCACCCCCCTAAAAAAAAAAAAAAAAAAAAAAACTTACACACACAAAATTATTACGTGTACCCTATGAATGTGTGTATAAGGTACGTATAGCACAATCCTTTCTTTTTAAGCCAATTTAATTCAGCTTCATCAATGGCTATAAGATAAAATATTTCACATTCAAATTAATTTCTTATTTTCTTATTTGATCTTGAAAATCCATTAACAAAACACCACTCCTATACAATTCCGTCTTTGTTTGCCGATGAATCTGTTGTCGATTTTCAAAACACCACTCCTATATATATATATATATATATATATATATATATATATATATATATATATATATATATCAAAAGGAGAGCTTTTTCCAAAATAGAGGCAAAGTTTGAGGACATTTTGACAAATTGTCCGTTTATATTTTGGTTGAAATCAAAAGAGTTTCTATATTTATTTTTAAAGTTGATGGAATTAGTGATACGTATGTCCAATTTATGAAGCAAAACCGATTAGTTGAATCAATGGTTCGAGATTCTGATTCTTTTAAATGCTGAAAGAAAAGCATTGGATCTTAATTGCAGCTGTAGTTTGATAATGAAATTTAGGGATCTTGTGAGATTTACTTTCATGGGTTTTGTTGGTTTGTATATTGTTGATGCATTGTAGAATAAGCTTCTAAAATAACAATATTACGTATTATAGAATAGAATACTGTTGATGTTGTGCAATAAAGTACAGTTAGTCGGTTATTATATGTGATAAATAGAGTACGGTTCAACATCTGCATTCTATTTCCGAAAACAATCATAAAAGATGTTTTGTCAATTAAAAGACAAGGTCGTGATGTTCATTAAAATGCTAATATCATAGTATAAGAGTTTACCAAGTAGATCTCCGCATGGTAGGTTCGGTGGTGGACGGCTATATGAAGTGGATTCCTCGATTGAAACTACGAGTGTGCTTTCGGTGCTCATTTCCGTAACTGCATAATCACACTGTTAGTAATTGAAATAAAAAAAGGACACCTTGCATGTCCTTAATGGGATAGTATTTGGTGAGAGTGAAACTACCTAAACTCGAAGGATTGCAAGATTTAATTGATGAATGAGTATGTATTAAGCAGTTAGCTTGAGGCATAGAAATGGATCTATATAACGTCTCCTTTGTTTGAAGAAAGAGGTAAAGACGTTGAAAGTGAAATAATTAGTAAATTAGTAGCTCTTTAAAAGGTTAATTAACAACAAAGTAAAGAATAATTAGAAACTTGGACCCTCTATTATACTAAAACTATAGATATGTTCAACTTTCCACTTTGTTCCAAAACGTACGTCCCCATTGTTTCAACTCGCTGCACATATAGTACTTCGATGTAAGTCTGACAACCTATTGTTAATTTTTTTACATGACAATATTTTGCTTATGAACCAAACAAGGAAAAAAAAATATAATATAGAGAGCTGATTCTTAATTTACTCACACAAATTTGTCATTCTAACTTTTTTCTTTTTTAATTACAACGTATTTTACTATTAATTGTCTTTAGATATAATTGTTCAACTTGACCAATTATCATTTATTCTATATTATATTACATTTATGTATTAAAATCAGGTAATTTCTTTATAACAGAAAGGTTCAGTTCTGTCCACACTAAACAAATTAATTTTTAATTTATTTGGGTATATTTTGTTTTTTATTTTAAGATGATTTAGATATATACATAAATATCTTGTATATAAATATATAAACTAGATAATTAAAAAATAAAAATAAACAAATGAGAAAACAAATATATTAATACTTGAAGTTTAAAAAGATTTTATATCTTGTAAAATATAAATACAGTGTTTGATAACTTATATTATTAAAACGATTGCATCATAGAGGTGGCACAAATTTTTTTAGAGGTTGCACATTAATGAATACTTAACTTCATCAGCTTTTTAACAATGTTTAAAGACATTGGTTTTAACCAACGGATTTAGACTTAATTTACGTTTTACAAAAAAATTTAAGGGTTAACCCGTGTTACCTCTATACTACGTCAACCTTTTTTGCATCATGCATTTTTTTGGGCTATTAAATCGTTCCATCAATGATTATCATTGTCGAAACTGTGTTTAGTGGTTGGTTATCAATGACTACTTTCGTCGATGCTTTGTATGTGATATACCTACTTAGAAGAAAGAAATTCAAAAAAAAACATTTTTTTATGTTTGCATATATGCATATTTTTGCATTGCGAATATATTTTTATACCAACGAAAAAATATGCATGTATACATTTCAATATATATATATATATATATATATATATATATATATATATATATATATATATATATATATATATATATATATATATATATATATATATATATATAAGATGATTCATTTTTACGATGGTTTTATTGTTATTAACTAAAATTGTCCTTAACGTGAATAAAAACTTGATTTACTAAAAAATGATTCATCAATATGTTTTTTAGGAATTTTTTTCAATGAATCATGTTATTTTTTATTTATCTAGTGATTTATTTTGGTGATTCGTCAAAAAACCAAGTAATAAAAAACTTCTTACCTTTTTACCATAATTTTACTTCTTATTTGATCGTTCTTCTATATATATATATATATATATATATATATATATATATATATATATATATATATATATATATATATATATAATCGTCTAGAACAATTGTGGTGTTCATTTGTAATAACTTATGGAAAAAAAATTCAGGTTCTCAAGAGTTTTTGAGTTATCAAAAGATTTTAACCAAAATTTAAATAATTATCAAATGTTATAATCTTGCGAGATTTGAAGTATAATTTCAGTTAAATAAGAAATTAATTAATTAATATCTCTAAATGTTGACAATGTAAACCAAAACCTTCAAAAAACAAACTAAAAAAGAGATATATAAGACGTCGTACGTTATTTAGAAAGGGATAAATGATAACTAAATATTTCCAACCTTTAAATAAAGTTAAAATAACTTAAGAAGACCTGTAAAGAAGAAAAGTATCGTAAAATAATAAATTAACTGAATGAGATGTACCCTAATAAATCAAATCTGTCATTATCGAATTTAAAAATCGGTTCGTGCATCTAAAATAACCCAAAAAGAATTCGTCCGTAGGTTCTTTGATTGAGTTAGACATATTCGTTGAATTTGGTTTGCCCTACGTACGTCTGATCACGAGTATTCCATCGAGCATAGTCATTGTGTATTTCTTATTTTCCTTTTAGCACTTTAAATTATTTGAAATTTACGCATTTAACCTTTAACCATAGAACTTCTATGTGACAATTTGGACTGACAATCCTTGAAATTGTTATGATGTGTAATAGAAATATGTACAAGTAGCAACGAATTAAACTGCTGAGTGTGAAGGGAATAAAAGTGGTAATACAGTAAACATGAAAAGTGAAATCATTTTTAGATGTAATGATGTTTTTATTTAATACATCAAACAAAAATGACTATATTTACTGAATTTTATTGTTAGCATAAATTCAAATTTAATTGACTTAAAACTTTTATTATTTAAGATAATATTAATTTATAAGAAAATTGATATGCAGTTAGTCTATATACATTTGATATCATAAATTTTACAATCGTATTAACAGAATCTAAAATCAATTTCAAGACTAAACATATTTTATTTATTGGATTTGGTCGAAAATAAGATTTTGTATTTTATTATTCTTATTCTATGGATTATTTCTACAAAATACTTTATATTGTGGGCATCGAAAGGGTACTGGTAAGACTTTGTAATGAGTTTTTTAAAGGTTATTGGTAAAAAATACCTCTTATGATATGATTTGTGTATGTGTGAATGTCAACTCACACAACACACACCCACACATAGATTATGTTTATTTAATATCACATTTAAAGAAACCCTAATTGTAATACCAAGATACTCTTTATATGTAAATATAATTAAAAAGGGTAATTTGGTCTTTTGGACAGAAAAGGATTTGGTTTGTAATAATATTTTGAGTTTTGGACTTAAAATGTTATAAATATAAGTTTTTATCATAAAATTTGACAAGTGTGGCAGAAGTTTAAGAAACGAAACTCTAGGGGCTAATTTGAAATTTCTGGAGGTATAAAAAGTGGAAAAGCCTCTCCACATGTGCAGAAGCTTGGAGAAGCATCGGGAGAGGGTTTCCTTGTACCATTTCTGCAGAAACTTGGAAGTTTTCTTGAAGATCAAAGCTAGAAATTCGATTTTAGGCTTTGAATTGAAGTTATCAAGATCAAGGGTTAGTAATTGTCTCCCAGTCAAGTTCTTGAACTTGTTTCTTCACGGGAGGAACTGGAAATCTATTTCCAGTAATGATCTAATATGATTTATATGATTTCGGGGTTTCAAACATGTTTACAAGTTAAGAACATAACTCAAGAATAAGAAAGTATGTTGCTATTGTTGAAATTTGGGACTTTGCTCAAGAACCCTAGATTATGAGTTCTTATGGTCAAGCTTGATTTTAAATTGTTTTGTTAAGTCCTAAAGATCACCTAGGATGTATTAAGACATTCCTAAGTGGTTGTTTTCAAAGAAATTGCATTTTTGGTGAAAAATGGACCAAACGGGAATTTCTTGAAATGTTTGAAATTTGTGATTTCCATGGCTTAAATTCAGAGATTAATTGATGGTTTTTGTCCTGGAACAATCCCCCATCGATTAAGTAGTGTATTAATGATTTAAAGGGAGAAAATATGGATTTGCAGCTTAAAAATCGTGAATTTGGGCTGTACATATGAGATAGAGGCGCTATCTCTGGAGATAGAGGCGCTATCTGAGATAGAGGCGCTATCTCTGGAGATACGGGCGCTATCTTCGCAGAATGTCAAAAATTGGCCAAAACCTCCTGCATTCTGTTAAGAGCAAATTTGGTTTGGTTCAATTTTGGGATTTGATGCTAGACTTGTCCGTTTGACCTCAAATTTTGAACATAGGTCTAATATGGTTTGAAACTTCATAGAAAATTGTCGGAATTAGAATACGACCTCCCTAGGGTACTGTAGCAGAATACGCGCATTTCGGAAAAATGTATTTTTTTAAAAAGATAGTAAAGGCAAGTTATCATCTAAAAATGATTGGAAATGGTCTTATATTAGACTCTTATGCATTAGAGTCAATTGAAATGGTAAATTAACCTATAATCATTGTGAAAATGAATGAATTTATAGGTACGAGACAAAATCTTGTGGAATACATTGAAAGGCAAGATATAACTAACGCTAGTGGTAGCAAGCATCAAGGTGAGTAATCTTAACTATATCTAGTATGATATGATATTGGATTGAGAATCCAAATGGTGCAGCCTTTTTGGCTATGATATAAAAATCTTGAATCTAAATGGTGCGGTCTTATGACCATGATATCGGGTTATTGAACCCAGCTGGTGCGGCCTTCGGGCTATGAAATAAATGATAAAACTGTTGGTGCGGCCTTAGGGCTATGACTTAAATGTTGATAATGTTTTGGTGCGGCTTATATAGCCATGACACATGGTGCGGCTGATATAGCTATGATATATGGTGCGGCAATTATGACTATGAAATATGGGACATAAACTGTTATGAGAATTTAAATGTTGTTATTCTCTTATTTATGTGAGATTATTTATATGATTACTCATTGGGCTTTATAGCTTACAGTGTTTGTTTGATATGTCCCTGCAAGTGAGCGTGATCCCGCTAAGGGGAAAGACAAAGTCCGTGACTAGGGACTAAGTAATGTTGCAGTAGCAGCCCGGCTTGAAGGATGTATAATTCTAATATATTGTAATCCGTGATACACTTGTACCTGTTTGTATTAACTGATACCCCTATGATTATGGTTTTGATTGTAAAATATGTGTTTGAAAAATAAAAAAAATTTATGGGGTGTTTTGTTAATAAGCCGGGTGTTACAAGTTGGTATCAGAGCCGTGGTTTAAGTGAACTAGGTGTCTTTAGATTAGATTCCTGGACTTAAACCTTGAGAGATAATAGACATGATGGACTGTTAGACATATATAAGTTTTTTATTATATATGTAATCTAACTATTTGCTGAATTTTCAAGTATGAGAAACACAAGAAGTAATCCTACTGGTATAAATTCGGGGCGTGGAACATCAAGGAGTGGACCAGCCCAAGGCTCAGATGAACGAAGAGCAAGGGAACCAGTGAGAGAACCAGTGAGGGAACCAGAGGGGGAAAATCCACTGAATATACAGGCTATTGTGGCAGAAGTGGTTAGGGAAATGATGCCTATATTGGTGCATAACCAGAGTGAAGAAGCTGCGAAAAGAACTCATGATAGGCAACCCGAAAATGAAAGTCAGGGAGAAAGTCATGCCCGTACAGAAAAAGAAAAGCAAGGCGGGGAAGCTTCTGAAAAGAAGGTCGGATGTACTTATAAAGCTTTCCTTGGCTGTAAACCAAAATAATTCTCGGGAACAGACAATCCAGTTCAGGTAATGGAGTGGATAATGCATATTGAAAAAGTGTTCTGGGTCAGTAAATGTGCTGATGGGGACAAAGTAGAGTTTGCTACAAACCAATTGACGAGCAATGCATTACATTGGTGGCAGATTTATAGCAAGTCATTGGGTCCTGATTCGTCCCTATCAATACCTTGGGAGCAATTCAAGACCAAGTTTAATGAAGAGTATTGTTCAGAAGTGGCTGTAAAGAAATTGGAAGATGAATTTCTGCACTTGGGACAGGGTTCTAAATTTGTCCAAGAATATACTCTGAGCTTTCTGGAAAAGGCAAGGTTTGCGGAGCATCAAGTAAACACTAAAAAGAGACAAATTGACAAGTATGTTTGGGGATTGACGACCCGAATCAGGGAGATAGTGCAACCACTGAAATTGTCTACTTTCCGACAAGTGGTGGATAGGGCCACTGAAAGGGAGACAGAACTGAAAAGACAAGAAGATGAAAAGAAAGTAACTAAACCCAAACGAAAGACGGAAGACCAAGGGTGGACGCCTCAGAAAAAGTCACAACAAGCTGGGTCTAACTTTAAGGGTAAAGGCCAAAAAGATGAAGCAAAATGGTGTGAGAAGTGCAGGAAAAGGCACTCAGGAAGTTGTCGAGACAACACTGCACCGGTTAGTTGTCGAAATTGTGGAAAACCAGGGCATGATGCTAGCAACTGTCGGGCGGAGCGTAGGTGTTTCCAATGCGGAGCTACGGATCATATTCGCCCAAACTGTCCACAGCTGAAATCTGGGGCATTTAGTGAAAGATCCAGAGATGACCAGGGAGGAAAGAAGGAAGAGGTGAAGAACCGGGGAAGACCAGTAGCCTCGCGAGCCTTTCAGATGACTGTTGAAGAAGCTCGTGAAAAGACTGATGTGGTTACATGTATCTTCACTCTAAATTCCATACCTGTATATGTTATATTTGATCCAGGAGCTACTCATTGTTTTGTATCGGAGTCCCTGATGCCTCGTTTGAATATACCACTAACTCCTATGGACGAAAGCTTGGAAGTAGCTATAGCAGATGGTAGATATGTTTGGGTTTCCGAACACCTGGAGGGTTGTCAGCTTAAAATCTACGGGACCACTTTCCCTATAGATTTGAAGCCGATGACTACCAATGAATTTGGAGTAATTGTAGGTATGGATTGGTTGGCAATGAATTATGCTAACATGGATTGTAGAAATAAAAGCATTACAGTATTGTCACCGGAAGGGAAATGGATAAAGATTCAGGGTGAAAGACCACGGTTGAGGATGCCGGTTATTTCCTTTGCTCAGGCTCGAAGCTGCATTAGCAAAGGGGGAATGTTTTATTTGGCTTATGTAGCGGTGGCTAAGCCAATAAAGGTGGGGGTAGCGAATGTAAACGTGGTAAATGAATTTCCAGATGTGTTTCCAGATGAACTTCCAGGGTTACCACCAGATCGACGAGTAGAGTTCACGATTGAACTAGTTCCGGGAGCTGCTCCTGTTGCTCGAGCTTCATATCGTTTAGCACCTTCAGAGATGGTGGAATTGCGAAAGCAACTGGAAGAACTGTTAGATAGAGGTTTCATTAGACCGAGTACATCACCTTGGGGAGCCCCTATCATGTTTGTTTAGAAGAAAGACGGGTCAATGCGTATGTGTATTGACTATCGAGAATTGAACAAGATCACGGTGAAGAATAAATATCCGCTATCAAGAATTGATGACCTGTTTGATCAGCTACAGGAGGCATCTTACTTTTCTAAAATTGACCTGAGATCAGGGTACCATCAGTTGAAGATTCGAGAATCTGACATTCCGAAGACAGCTTTTCGCACGCGATATGGCCATTATGAGTTTTTGGTGATGCCTTTCGGGTTAACCAATGCTCCGGCCGTATTCATGGATCTTATGAACAGGGTATGTCGACCGTTCCTTGATACCTCAGTGATAGTATTTATAGATGACATCCTGGTGTATTCGCGAAGCCAAGCCGAGAATGAAGTGCACTTGCGACAAATGCTGGAGTTACTTCGTCAAGAAAAATTATATGCAAAATTTTCCAAGTGTGAATTCTGGCTAAGAGAAGTTCAATTTCTCGGCCACGTGATTAATGTTGAAGGGGTGAAAGTCGATCTAGCGAAAATTGAAGCCGTGATGAAGTGGGAACCGCCTCGAAGTCCGACTGAAGTACGAAGTTTCCTTGGTTGGCAGGATACTATAGAAGATTTGTCGAGAATTTATCCTCGATAGCTGCCCCGTTGACCAAGTTGACCAGGAAAGGCGAAAAGTTTGAATGGGCGGAAAAACAGCAAGAAGCTTTTCAAAGGTTGAAACAAGCCTTGTGTGAAGCACTACCGCAGAGTGGAGAAGAATATGTAATCTATAGTGATGCTTCTAGAGTCGGCCTCGGATGTGTGTTAATGCAGAAGGGTCGGGTGATAGCTTATGAGTCCCGTCAATTAAAAGAAGCCGAGAAGAAATATCCAGTTCATGATCTGGAATTAGCTGCTGTGATTTTGGCATTGAAGTTGTGGAGACACTACTTGTATGGCGTGAAGTTTGTTATTTATACGGATCATAAAAGCTTGAAATATCTGTTTGACCAAAAAGAGCTTAATATGAGACAACAAAGATGGATGGATCTACTTAAAGATTTTGATTGCGAAATCTTGTACCATCCTGGCAAGGCGAATGTGGTGGCAGATGCTTTAAGTCGGAAAGAAGCTCCTTTGAAAGTTACATCCGCATATATGGGTGTAGCAAATCGATTACCCGAACTGATCCGTTTGGCACAGGAAGAAGCGTGTAAACCTGAACATGTAAAAAGCAAGCGAAAGGTTGGGTATTTGAAGCATTTGGATGAAAATACACAGTGATTGAAAACCTTTAGAGGTCGTGTGTGGGTACCAAAACAAGGGGAGGCACGGAATTTACTACTAGAAGATGCACATTATAGTCGATATGCAGTTCATCCGGGCAGTACCAAGATGTATCGGACGCTAAAACCGCTGTATTGGTGGCCTGGAATGAAGAGAGATATTGGAAGATATGTAGAAAAGTGTTTGACGTGTCTGCAAGTAAAGTCAAACCACCAGAAACCGTACAGAGAAATCCAGCCGTTGCCAATTCCAGAGAAGAAATGGGACAATATTACCATGGATTTTGTGACAAAGTTGCCGCGGACACCGCGAGGTCACGATGCGGTATGGGTAATTGTTGACCGTTTGACGAAATCGGCACAATTCATACCGATTAGCGAGAAGTTCAAGATTGATAAGTTGGCGAAAATCTACATAGATGAAGTGATTTGCCGACATGGGTTACCGGTATCGATCGTGTCAGATCGAGATAGCAGATTTACTTCCCGATTCTGGCAAAGTCTTCAAGAGCAATTGGGTTTAAAAGTACTTATGAGTACTGCATACCACCCGCAGACCGATGGTCAAAGTGAAAGAACTATCCAGACTTTGGAAGACATGCTGAGAACCTGTGTAGTAGATTTTGGTAGAAGCTGGGAAGATCATTTACCTTTGGTAGAATTTGCGTATAATAACAACTATCATTCCAGCATTCAGATGGCCCCGTATGAAGCATTGTATGGAGCACCGTGTCGTACTCCGAATTGCTGGACTGAAGTTGGGGAAAAGCCGTTATCTGGACCCGAGATTGTAGCACAGACTGAGGAAAAGATTAGACAAATTCGAGAAAATTTGAAAGTAGCCCAGAATCGACAGAAGCAGTATGCAGATAAACGGGTAAAACCGCTGGAATTCCAAGTGGGGGACATGGTGATGCTTAAGGTATCCCCTTGGAAAGGCTTAATTCGTTTTGGGAAGAAAGGGAAGTTGAGTCCTCGCTTTATTGGACCTTTCCGCATATCCCAAAGGGTTGGAGTTGTAGCATATAAACTGGAATTACCCGATGAACTTCATGGTATACATGATGTATTTCATGTGTCCTATTTGAGGAAGACTTTGTTTGACGAGTCTCAGCAAGTACCTCTCGCTGAAATTGAGGTAGATGAGAAGTTGAGATATCCAGAACAACCCGAGAGGGTGTTAGACCGAAAGGTAAGACAGCTGCGGAACAAGAAAATCAGCATGGTTAAAGTACTCTGGCGACATCACAGAGGTTCTGACATGACGTGGGAAACCGAAAGTGAAATGAGGGAGAAATATCCTCAACTTTTTGTATGATTCCGAGGACGGAATCTCTTGAAGGAGGGGAGAATTTGTAATACCAGGATACTCCTTATATGTAAATATAATTAAAAAGGGTAATTTGGTCTTTTGGACAGAAAAGGATTTGGTTTGTAATAATATTTTGAGTTTTGGACTTAAAATGTTATAAATATAAGTTTTTTTCATAAAATTTGACAAGTGTGGCAGAAGTTTAAGAAATGGAACTCTAGGGGCTAATTTGAAATTTCTGGAGGTATAAAAAGTGGAAAAGCCTCTCCACATGTGCAGAAGCTTAGAGAAGCATCGGGAGAGGGTTTCCTTGTACGATTTCTGCAGAAACTTGGAAGTTTTCTTGAAGATCAAAGCTAGAAATTCGATTTTAGGCTTTGAATTGAAGTTATCAAGATCAAAGGTTAGTAATTGTCTCCTAGTCAAGTTCTTGAACTTGTTTCTTCACGGGAGGAACTGGAAATCTATTTCCAGTAATGATCTAATATGATTTATATGATTTCGGGGTTTCAAACATGTTGAAAATATAAAATATGATCACCACAAATAAAGGTTTGCACCGTTTATTGTGTGACAAATATATATATATATTAAAGATAAATGCGGAATAAATAATAAGAGTTGCAGAATAATAATATATAATCTGATCGCCACAAATAAAGGTTTGCACCGTTTATTGTGTGAAAGATATATAAATAATATAAATTGCAGTAATTAAATGACTTAAAGCGATAAATAATATAAATGACTATAATTAAAAGACATAAAACGATAAATAATGTAAATGACTATAATTATATAAATATATATATATATATCAAGTAGGTTCGTCAATAGATTGACTGAACTGGTTTACAACAGGACTAATGGAACGACTGGTCTATCAAGTAGGTTCGTCAAATATATTGACTGAACTGGATTAGGGTTGGACTGGATTTCTAATAGACTGTGTCTCTATTTGTTCTTGTTTGATGATCTTGGTAATCTTGACTTGTTTGGTGATCTTGGTAATCTTGGTGATCTTGATGTTTTTGTTTGGTGTTCTTGGTGTTTTTGGTGTTCTTGGTGTTTTTGGTTGGTGTTCTTGGTGTTTTTGGTGTGTGTTCTTGGTGTTTTGGAGAGTGTTTGGAAGTTGGAAATAAGATGGTGGAAGTTGGAGAGGTTTTTGAGAGAGTTTTGGTTTATAATTATGTGTTGTAATGAAAAAATGGTGTAAAATGGTTTATATATGGAGTTGTAAGGGTTTTGGGTGAGTTTTGATAAGTTTTCGGAAGTTTAGGGACTGAAAATGTAAGTATTTCATCTCAGAAACACGCGGGTCGTCGGGTCGGTTCGTGGGTCGCGTTTCCGGGTTTACACGCGGGTTTTTTGTGAGAAGAAATGGTTCGGTTCGGGTGCGGTTCGGGTTGGGAGCTTTTGAGGGAAACGAGTTGGAGGCGGGGCGGAGCTGGGTCGCATGTCCGGGTCGAGGCGCGGATCTTCCGTGAGACGAAGTGGATCCAGGCGGGTCGTCGGGTGCGGAGCAGGTGGATCCGGGAAGGCTGGCGGACTGGGCTGCGGCTTGTTGGGCTCCGGCTTGGGCTCTGGTTTTGGGCTCCGGTTTTTTTCTTATTTTATTTAATTTAAATTGATTTAAAATGTTTTAAAAATCAAAATAAATTCAAATAAATTAGGAAAAATCATTTTTAATTTATAAAATTAATTAAGTCTAATAAAATAAATTATTTAGAAAATATATTTCCAAAAATTCATTTTAAATAGATTTAATTTAATTTTCTTTTGTATTTTTCTTTGTTTTGGTTTTAAAAATCATTTTCTTTTATTTTCTCATTTTTAATCTCGAATCCACGCAACCTGAAATGAACTGATAATATTTGTTAGATAATAAAAAACATTTCGTCTTATTTCAATGATGGTCACATACAAAAACATTTTTCAACAATTTCCCCCTATGTGATCATTGATGAAATAAGGACAGATATAATCACATTAACAATTTTAACATTGAAGATTTGAGATAAAAGTTTTGTTAATGATAAGATATTTATAAAACCATTGTAATCATTTTGAAAGTTTGCGACTTGGTTTTACATATCTTATGTTTTGAAAAAGATTTTGAAGACTGTTTGTTTCTGAATCAAAGTCTCGGGTTCGGATATCAAAGGGTAGTCATATATGTATTTAAAGAAATTTCATAAGATTTTATAGCATTATTTATGACGACAAGTGGTCTAACAGGTCGATTCAGATGAACGCTCATAGATATAGCTCACATTTCACTTAGGTGTTTGGTTGTTCTGGCAGCAGAACAAGTTAATGATCACTAAAAATGAGTGATATCTCTCTCTGACGACTCACACTCATATTGGAGGTATTCATCTATGCTTTTCCTGTAAAGTCACTTAGTCTCATTATTAGATAATCAATCACATAAGACTGGTTTCGGCATTACTCAGCGGGTTTCTTCATTCATGCCATTAACGTTCACTCTCTCTCCGTCGGGAAATACATGTAGAGGGGTTTAGCAATTTTCATAGTGCAGTTTGCAACTAAGAATCTTCAGTGATGAAGGCTACAGTATCCCGGGAAATCCGTTGTTGTTGCAGCTTCTTCTTTGATGGTATCCTGTTTGTTGATCAATATCGATTTATTGTAAAAAGATATTTTGTTTTAACATTAAGAATTTGCTACAATTGAGAATTTTGTGTTTTTGTTTTTGTAAGAGTATCTGTCTTGAGTGATTGAGATGTTTGCTTTTCTGAAAAATGGTTAAAAACAAATTGAGGGATTTGATGATGTTTGTTTTGAAATAACCATTTAGTTGAAAGTTTGTTTAACTTGGTATTTCTTCGGTGAGTGATTTGACTTTCTTGTTGACTCGTCTTTGAGGATTGGATGTTGATAGATCTTTGTTTCTCTTTTGGCTTTCTTGTTGGGTATGTCGTCGTTTGGAGTCTTTCTATTTTGAGGCTGTCTTCATTTTTGGATGGCTGATATCTAGGTAGGGATAGGTGGCATAAAAGACAATTTGTCTAGTATGTAAGAAATGAAAGTATCGTCCCTGGTCATTTTGATATCTAAGCAAAAATGAGACTGTGTCAAGGTATAATTGGGTATACCTTAAAAGCAATAGAGACACACCTAAGCTCACAAGAAATGAATTCCACAATGATTTAGATCGACGAGGCACAAATTCTCACATGGGTTTTTGTTTTCATCTGAACCTCCTAACCTTATGTCCCTTGATTGTTTAAAATCGTCAATAATGAAATAAAATCGAAGGAAATAAAGTTATATACATTATGAAAAGTAGGAGATTTGAACCTTCACTCCAATTGAGAATCAATATGACTTAAAATCTTCATCGAGCATAAGCATCTGAAAATTAAGTCAATAGACGATTAATCACAAGGTTCTATAAAAGCTTATTATGGCAAGTCTTTTATTGTATTTTTGAAGATTTGTTTTTCTGAATGTTTTTGGAAATTTTGGTTATTTGAATGTTTTTGGAAATTTTGGTTTTTAAGGAAAGATATGAAAATTATAAAAATCTAAAATCTTTTTGTCTTTTGAAGTTTTGTAATTTTTTTGTTTTTATTATTGAAATAAAGTAAACTCACGTTTGTACAAACAAAAGGTAAAAGTTTAAGGATAGATGTTATCTGGATTTAACATTCCTAGACGGCCTAGGAAGTATTGAAATTTTGTTTCATCGAGAGCCTTAGTGAACACATCGGCAATTTGATCTTCGGTGTTTATGAAGTGTAATTCGATATGACCCTTTTGAATGTTGTCTTTAATGAAGTGATATCGAATATCGATGTGCTTTGTCATGGAATGGTGAACGGGATTGTGAGAAATGGCTATTGCACTGGTTGAGTCACAAAATATGGGAATTTGTGAAACTCTGAAGCCATAGTCACGCAGTTGAGTTTGCATCCATATGACTTGTGAACAACAGCTGGCGGCAGCGACGTATTCAGCTTCTGCTGTTGATGTGGATACACAACTCTGTTTCTTTGAAGACCAACTCACTAGTCGACCTCCTAGGAATTGACAGCTACCAGATGTACTTTTCCTATCTAGCTTGCATCCTCCATAGTCTGAGTCGGTGAAAGCGTTCAGCTGAAAATCGGATTTAGCTGGATACCAAAGGCCAAGTTTGGGAGTGCCTTTTAGGTATTTGAAGATGCGTTTCACAGCAATGACATGGGATTCCATTGGATTTGCTTGGTATCTGGCACAGACACAAGTAGAAAACATAATGTCAGGTCTGCTGGCAGTGAGGTATAATAGTGATCCGATCATTCCACGATATTTTTTCTGATCAACCGGTTTGCCATCTAAGTCTGCATCGATTTTGTATCCAAAAGCCATCGGGGTTTTTGCGGTATTGGATTTGTCCATTGAAAATCGAGTGAGTAGGTTTTTGACATAATTCTCTTGGTTGATGAAAATTCCATCAGTTGACTGTTTGATTTGAAGTCCGAGAAAAGTAGTCATCTCCCCAATCATGCTCATTTCAAATTTGCTTTTCATTAGATCTGCAAACTTAACACTCAAAGATTCATCAGTAGAACCGAAAATAATGTCATCAACATATATTTGTACGATTAAGAGATGTTTATTATAGATTTTTCGAAAGAGGGTTTGATCGATTGAACCCCTTTTGAAACCTGATTCTTCGAGGAACGTTGACAAGGTGGCATACCAGGCACGAGGTGCTTGTTTTAAGCCATAGACAGCTTTCTGCAATTTGAAGCTATGATGAGGAAAGTTGGGATCTTCAAAGCCTGGTGGTTGTTGGATGTATACTTCACGATCTAACTCTCCATGTAGGAATGCACATTTAACATCCATTTGAAAAACTTTAAAGTTCTTATGTGCAGCATATGCGAGAAAGATGCGGATAGCTTCTATTCTGGCGACTGGAGCATATGTTTCATCGTAGTCTATTCCTTCTTGTTGTGAATAGCCTTTGACTACGAGACGTGCCTTGTTTCGACACACGACTCCTTGATCGTCAGTCTTGTTTCTGAAAACCCATCTTGAACCTATTACAGTAACATCGGGTGGTGTAGGAACAAGATTCCATACGTCATTTCTTTCGAATTCAGCTAGCTCTTCTTGCATAGCTTTTACCCAGTCTGGGTCTTTGAGAGCAGTATGTATGGTTTTGGGTTCAGTCATGGATAGAAAGGCTCCAAATAAGCAATCATTGGCAGTTGCGGCTCTAGTTTGGATGCCTGAATTGGGATCTCCGATTATTTGGTCAGTGGGATGGTTTCTGGTCCATTTTATTAAACGTTTTTCTTCCGTTGTAATAATAGGATTTTCAGTATCCCATTGTTCTTCTCCAGTAGTTTCTTCTTGGAAGAGGTTTGAAGGTTCCCCCATAAATGTTGCATCGGGATTGTTTTGGATATTTGGCGATGGAGTGGTAAAATCTCGAGTGGTTAAAGGAGGATTTGGTGTTTGTTCTAATGAGGAAGTATGTGTTTGTGGTTCCCCCTCAACTTGATCTGCAACATTTCTGTTTCTTTGTGAAGTTGCTTCAGTGGGTGTTCCTGTAGGATCAATTTGAGTAGTTAGAATTTCAGAATTATAAGCAGTTTTAGGTTGTTCAAAAAGTAAATCAATATCAAATTCAATGTCTATGTCAGGAGATGGTGTTTGTGGAATTGGATTTTGAAAAATATTATCTATCATTTGTGAACCAAAATGTTCACGATCCAATTTTCTGACATAAAATTCATCGAAGTGGACATCAGTACTTTCTTCAATTACTCTTGTACGTTTGTTCAGTACTCGATAAGCAGCTGAAGAAAATGAGTAACCAAGGAAAATTCCTTCATCCGACCTTGATTCAAATTTTGAAAGGTGGTCTTTATTATTCTTTATGAAGCATCGACAACCAAAAATATGAAAAAATTTGATATTTGGTTTTCGGTTGTTAATGACTTCATATGGTGTTTTATGAAGATTTTTTTGAATTAAAGAGCGATTTTGTGTGTAGCAAGCTGTGGCAATTGCTTCTGCCCAGAAGTATTGTGGCAGATCAGCAAAGATGAGCATTGATCTTGCAGCTTCGCACAGAGTTCGGTTCCTTCTTTCAACAACGCCGTTTTGTTGAGGAGTGTAAGGGGCTGAGAAGTTGTGTTCGATGCCTTTGTTTTTGAGAAATGAGTCTAGAGTTATGTTTTTGAACTCTAAACCATTATCACTTCGGATTCTTCGAATTGGTCGTTTGAGCTTTAGTTCGATCTGTTTTATAAAGTTGATCATCTCTTCTGGTGCTTCTGATTTTAGTCTTAAGAAAAAGACCCATGTAAATCGAGAGAAGCCATCAACTATGACAAGGACATACTTCTTCCCTTGTATTGTTTGGATTTTGGCGGGGCCACAGAGGTCTATGTGCAGCAATTCTAGTGGTTCGGATACACTAGATTCTGTAATGCTTTTATGAGAGGATTTGGAAAGTTTTCCCTTTTCACAAGCGGCACAAAGAGTTTCATTGTCGAGCTTCAGAAGTGGCAGTCCTCGAACTAGATCATCGCCGATCAATTTGTTGATGTACCCGAAATTTAGATGGGAAAGGCGGCGGTGCCATAACCAACTAATATCTGCTGGGGCTTTGGATAGCAGACAAATATCGGGTTTACCATAAATAAGATCCATGTCTAGTGGATACATATTTCCGGCACGGTGTGAATCAACAATGATTTCTTTGGAGTTGGCGTCCATGATCAAGCTTCTTTGTTTGGTAAATAGGACTTCAAGATCGTTATCGCAGAGTTGAGCAACACTGATGAGGTTGTGTTTCAGGTCATCAACATAAGCAACTTTCTTTATGGTGAAGTTACCATTAGTTATGTTTCCATAACCTTTGATTTTCGCCGTCATGTTGTTGCCAAAGGTAACGTCTTGATTGGTTTGGGTGGGTCTGAAGTCACGAAGGTAGTTTCTGTTTCCTGTCATATGCTTGGAGCAGCCACTATCAATGTACCATGTATCATCCTTGGGTTCTCCAGCATTAGATCCCTGCAATTAGACAGAAATTTTAGGTACCCAGATCTGAATGGGTCCTGATTTGTTAGCTTTTGCTATTTTGGGTTTGTTGTTCAATGACTTTGATTTATTGGGATAGAATGGTTGAGGTTTGATTTGATTTATCAAGTTTTCCCAAAATATGATTTGTTTTTGATAACCTGTGAGTTGATAAGATCTGTGATTTGATGAAAGATATCCTAGATTTGAGAATTGATTTGAAAAGTTTTCTTCATATCTGGGGTATAATGAACGGCTATGAAAAGGTTTTGGTTTTTGTTTGGAAACCTGTTTATGAGGTATGACGTAGGGTTTAACTGGTTTCTTTGGTTGGTTTTCAAAAACTTTTGGGTTGATAAGTGGGGTTTTGGTGACTTGAATGGGTTTTTTGCTTATTTGTTGTTTCTTGGAGTATTTTTGTCCCGGACTAGTTTTTCCAACAATTGATGAACTCATTGTAGGAAAAGCAGTTGGTACAGAAGTACTACCAACCTCGTAAAAGGAATTTTCTCCATTCAAAAAGTTTTTTGATTTGATGGTTTTGTTGGTATGTTTGATTTGGTGAGTTAAAGAACTAGCTGAGTCTGTTTCAGAATTTAAGACTCTTTTGAAAGACTTTTTGGAAACAGTGAAAGCAGTATCATCTGGGCTACAGTTGATAACTGTTTCGTCATCTGAATCTTCCTCATTAACAGATGTGAAAAGATTTGGTAGAGTTGATTCAGAGTTTTCACAAATTATTATGTTTTCTTGATTTTCTAGTTCTTTTTCAAAGGTTTCTCTACCAATTCCTGGTCTGTAACTCGTATCAAATTTTCCAGTACCCAATGTGTTTGCCTTGGTGAAAATATCATCACTGAGTTTTCTAGCAATTTTGATAGATTCCACATTCTGTATCAATCTTTTGTTTTCAGATTCAAGAAAAGTGATTTGGTTTAAAGAATCAGTCAGTTTTTCATTTAAGATTTTGTGTTTTTCAGTTGACTCTTGAATGTTTTGCGTCAACTGAATGATTTCCATTTCTAAAACTTCTTTTGTTTCAGAAGAAATGACTGATTGATTTTTTAATTCCAATTCCTTTTTCTGAATTAGAGATTGATTTAATTGTTCAAAGACATGATTGTAATCTTCTGATTTTCTTTCAACGTCTCTTTCCAATTTGGTCCTTGTTCTGGTTAATTCTGCAAATTTGAGTTGTAGGGTTTGTAACTCACATTTGAAGATTTCAGAATTAACCACTGTGTCATGGTATTTCTTGAGATCAGCTTCTAAACTTTTCTCAATTTTGGATATATGGGACTCAAAAAGTAATTTAGAAAAACCGAGTTCAGAGATCATAGACCATACCTGTTCTATGACATTTGGAGCTCTTGAAGTTGTACCAACTACGAAGCAGAAGTTGGATTGTGACGGTTCATTTTCGGCTTCGTCTTCAGAGGTTGGCCAGTATTCCACATTTGGTTCGTGGATTGCCATCAAAGCTCTTTGGTTTTCTTGGTTTTCCTTTTTCTTTAACTCATCGGCTTTTTGAGCGTAGTATGCCGAGTCTTTGATTTTTGTCTTGTTTTTGGCTCGGCACTCTCTTGCGTAGTGATTAGTTCCTTTACAATTGTGACAAATAATCACTTCTTCATCACTTTCTTCCTTTTGACTTTTGATTGGAAGTCGTTCTGGTGTTTGAGTTTGGATTTGTTGGGAAGATTGAGAGGAGTTTTGTTGGAATCCAGAATTTTGGTTGTTTGAAAAACCATTATTTTGATTATTGTATCCTTGATTTTGGAATCCCCGGTTTTGGTTTTGAAGACCGTTGTTTTGGTTATTGTTTTGATGATTTGAGTTGGGATTGTTTTGAAATCCCTGGTTTGAGTTATTTTGGAAAGAGGGTCTTTGCGAATTTTGTCCAAAATAAGGTCTTGGTTGAAAACCTTGGTTGTTTTGACCAAATTGTGGTCTTGGTTGAAATCCAGAATTATTTTGTCCAAATTGTGGTCGGTTTTGAAAATTTGGTTTAAAATTCGATTGACCAAGATTTGGAATAAATCTTTGGAGATTTGTATTTGCAACCAAAGCACACAATTGTTGATAATCTGCTTCATCGTTCGAATTGAACTGATCAAAACAATTATTTACAAAATCTTGGCTTTGAAAAGTTGTGGTTTGATTAGAATGATTAAAGTTTTGATCGTTGAAAGGTGTTTGGTTTTGAGAAGATGTGGACACAAGAGCAAGTGGTCCTCCAAAAGCTGTAGAGGTTGGTGGGTCAATCGAGGATTCATACGATTGAAGTTCTCCGTACAAATTGTATAGAGTTTCCGTATGAATGGCAGGATTTCCCTGAATGATGAGTTTAACCATCTTCCAGCTTTCGTAAAGATTGTTTAGAAATTTGAGATTGATCTCGTGCTGTGTCTTTTTGATGCCCAAGTTATTCAATTTTACCATGATAAAATTGAACCTATCATGTGCATCATGGATGGTTTCTGATGAAAGCATCTTGAAATTATCGAATTCATTTAAAACGGATGTTCTTTTATTTCCAATAATTCTTTGATTTCCACAAAAACGGTTTTTTAAGTTTTCCCAAATTTGATTCGCAGTCAACAGTATTATGTCATCCATTTGACTTAAAATACTGTGGGGAATTCCGGACACAAGCTCCTTTTTGGCTTGGAGATTCAACCTTTTCTCGGTTTCAACACGAGTTGCTTGAGTTGTAGCAAGGGTAGACAAATCCTCTGAAGCAATATATGTTCCTTCTACACATTTCCAAACATTTTCACTTATGGAGTTAAGATGAAGATTCATACGGCCAACCCACGAATTATACTCTTCGGGAATAAGTATGGGTGCCCGTGAACCAGATCCTAAACTGTTAGCAATAGAAACTGAGTTCATGTTGGAGTAATTAGCAGAAGACATGTTTTTAAGATTTTTAATTTTAATTTAAAAAGAAGGATTTTTTAACAAGTGATATTAAAATGAAATATTCAAAGAAACGCTTATGGAAGGTTTATATAAACGCTAACCAAAAGTATTTGATGAAAATTTCAAAGTAAATCACACGAGCTCTGATACCAATTGTTGAAAATATAAAATATGATCACCACAAATAAAGGTTTGCACCGTTTATTGTGTGACAAATATATATATATTAAAGATAAATGCGGAATAAATAATAAGAGTTGCAGAATAATAATATATAATCTGATCGCCACAAATAAAGGTTTGCACCGTTTATTGTGTGAAAGATATATAAATAATATAAATTGCAGTAATTAAATGACTTAAAGCGATAAATAATATAAATGACTATAATTAAAAGACATAAAACGATAAATAATGTAAATGACTATAATTATATAAATATATATATATATCAAGTAGGTTCGTCAATAGATTGACTGAACTGGTTTACAACAGGACTAATGGAACGACTGGTCTATCAAGTAGGTTCGTCAAATATATTGACTGAACTGGATTAGGGTTGGACTGGATTTCTAATAGACTGTGTCTCTATTTGTTCTTGTTTGATGATCTTGGTAATCTTGACTTGTTTGGTGATCTTGGTAATCTTGGTGATCTTGATGTTTTTGTTTGGTGTTCTTGGTGTTTTTGGTGTTCTTGGTGTTTTTGGTTGGTGTTCTTGGTGTTTTTGGTTGGTGTTCTTGGTGTTTTTGGTGTGTGTTCTTGGTGTTTTGGAGAGTGTTTGGAAGTTGGAAATAAGATGGTGGAAGTTGGAGAGGTTTTTGAGAGAGTTTTGGTTTATAATTATGTGTTGTAATGAAAAAATGGTGTAAAATGGTTTATATATGGAGTTGTAAGGGTTTTGGGTGAGTTTTGATAAGTTTTCGGAAGTTTAGGGACTGAAAATGTAAGTATTTCATCTCAGAAACACGCGGGTCGTCGGGTCGGTTCGTGGGTCGCGTTTCCGGGTTTACACGCGGGTTTTTTGTGAGAAGAAATGGTTCGGTTCGGGTGCGGTTCGGGTTGGGAGCTTTTGAGGGAAACGAGTTGGAGGCGGGGCGGAGCTGGGTCGCATGTCCGGGTCGAGGCGCGGATCTTCCGTGAGACGAAGTGGATCCAGGCGGGTCGTCGGGTGCGGAGCAGGTGGATCCGGGAAGGCTGGCGGACTGGGCTGCGGCTTGTTGGGCTCCGGCTTGGGCTCTGGTTTTGGGCTCCGGTTTTTTTCTTATTTTATTTAATTTAAATTGATTTAAAATTTTTTAAAAATCAAAATAAATTCAAATAAATTAGGAAAAATCATTTTTAATTTATAAAATTAATTAAGTCTAATAAAATAAATTATTTAGAAAATATATTTCCAAAAATTCATTTTAAATAGATTTAATTTAATTTTCTTTTGTATTTTTCTTTGTTTTGGTTTTAAAAATCATTTTCTTTTATTTTCTCATTTTTAATCTCGAATCCACGCAACCTGAAATGAACTGATAATATTTGTTAGATAATAAAAAACATTTCGTCTTATTTCAATGATGGTCACATACAAAAACATTTTTCAACAAAACATGTTTACAAATTAAGAACATAACTCAAGAATAAGAAAGTATGTTGCTATTGTTGAAATTTGGGACTTTGCTCAAGAACCCTAGATTATGAGTTATTATGGTCAAGCTTGATTTTAAATTGTTTTGTTAAGTCCTAAAGATCACCTAGGATGTATTAAGACATTCCTAAGTGGTTGTTTTCAAAGAAATTGCATTTTTGGTGAAAAATGGACCAAACGGGAATTTCTTGAAATGTTTGAAATTTGTGATTTCCATGGCTTAAATTCAGAGATTAATTGATGGTTTTTGTCCTGGAACAATCCCCCATCGATTAAGTAGTGTATTAATGATTTAAAGGGAGAAAATATGGATTTGCAGCTTAAAAATCGTGAATTTGGGCTGTACATATGAGATAGAGGCGCTATCTCTGGAGATAGAGGCGCTATCTCTGGAGATAGGGGCGCTATCTTCGCAGAATGTCAAAAATTGGCCAAAACCTCCTGCATTCTGTTAAGAGCAAATTTGGTTTGGTTCAATTTTGGGATTTGATGCTAGACTTGTCCGTTTGACCTCAAATTTTTAACATAGGTCTAATATGCTATGAAACTTCATAGAAAATTGTCGGAATTAGAATACGACCTCCCTAGGGTACTGTAGCAGAATACACGCATTTCGGAAAAATGTATTTTTTTAAAAAGATAGTAAAGGCAAGTTATCATCTAAAAATGATTGGAAATGGTCTTATATTAGACTCTTATGCATTAGAGTCAATTGAAATGGTAAATTAACCTATAATCATTGTGAAAATGAATGAATTTATAGGTACGAGACAAAATCTTGTGGAATACATTGAAAGGCAAGATATAACTAACGCTAGTGGTAGCAAGCATCAAGGTGAGTAATCTTAACTATATCTAATATGATATGATATTGGATTGAGAATCCAAATGGTGCAGCCTTTTTGGCTATGATATAAAAATCTTGAATCTAAATGGTGCGGTCTTATGACCATGATATCGGGTTATTGAACCCAGCTGGTGCGGCCTTCGGGCTATGAAATAAATGATAAAACTGTTGGTGCGGCCTTAGGGCTATGACTTAAATGTTGATAATGTTTTGGTGCGGCTTATATAGCCATGACACATGGTGCGGCTGATATAGCTATGATATATGGTGCGGTCAATTATGACTATGAAATATGGGACATAAACTATTATGAGAATTTAAATGTTGTTATTCTCTTATTTATGTGATATTATTTATATGATTACTCATTGGGTTTTATAGCTCACATTGTTTGTTTGATATGTCCCTGCAGGTGAGCGTGATCCCGCTAAGGGGAAAGACAAAGTCCGTGATTAGGGACTAAGTAATGTTGCAGTAGCAGCCCGGCTTGAAGGATGTATAATTCTAATGTATTGTAATCCGTGATACACTTGTACCAGTTTGTATTAACTGATACCCCTATGATTATGGTTTTGATTGTAAAATATGTGTTTGAAAAATAAAAAAAATTTATGGGGTGTTTTGTTAATAAGCTGGGTGTTACACTAATACTTTTTTCTAATTTAAAACACAAATGTGTGCAGTACTTTCCCAGATTACAAGACATGGGTGGGTTTTTTGGGCGGTGTTATTCAGCCACCTGTTTTCAACATTCTTTCTTTGTTTATAATATATATTAGTGTAACTAGATTATAAACTCGTATATTATACAGAATGACAACTTAAAATAAATATAAGTGATATGTTTTTATGTTTGATGATTATTAATAGTTACAACCTCTAAAGCATAAAGGCTCGTCTCCTCAGACTCAATTCATTGCATAACGTTTTATGTTGCATCAATTTCGCGCTTGTCTTAAATGTTGTTTCAACTTATCTCTTCCAAATGAATGATTAGAAAAATACATGCTAATATTTGGGTTAGAATCATCTTATATTTGGGTGATGTTGCTATAAATAAATAGAGAAAATTGCAAAATTGGTCCCTGTGGTTTCCAAAATGGCCATGTTTGGTCCAAAATGGGTTTTACTAGCACCTAAGGTCCAAAAATGTTGTATTTGTTGCGACTTTGGTCCAATTTTTTTAAAAAAATACCTAGAGTGACGATTTTGCCCTTTCTATTTTAATTTTTGATTTTCTTTTCATTTATATTACTAATTTTTATTTAACAAAAAACAAAAAGAAAATAAAACAACCCCCCTCCCCCAATCTGTCCCCCTGCTGGACTCTCCTTTCTCCCCCTCTTTCTCTTACCGGAAAACCTCTTTACTCTCTCACCGGAAACCCTCACCAGAAAACCTTGTCTCACTAATGTCTTCTCCTTCTACACTCTCTTTCTCCCTCTTCGTTCTCACTCCTGTATTCTTCTACTTCTTCCCATTTCAAGCCCTATACATTCCTTCACTCCTCCCAAGCATCATCGTCTGAAAAACCGCCGGAAAACCCATCGTTGTCCACCAGATCTGGAGAGACGACCCCTTGAACCAACCACCGTCGCCGTCAGAAAACCCATCGTCACCGTACTCCTCTCCATTCTGTAGAAATAGAATAATCTCCATCACCGCTCCACTTCAGAGATTCAATCTGAAATGGATCTAAAAACCCTAGTCGATCTCAAAAGTTGCAGGTAATGCAGATTGCTCTTCCAACCCAACCACCGCCTCATCCGTTGCTAACAATACTCACTGAACCCCGGTCGTCACTGTACGCCGGAGGCTTTGACATCTCCTTCGTCACTGTACGCCGGCGAGTTCATATGCATCTGCTTCTTCGTCTTCACCTCTCATCTTCATTAAATTTGGGTTTTGTGTGTTAGCTCTGTGCAACCACCATCTCCGATCAACAAAGGCACCATCTTCGGTCAACATCATCACCACCATCGCTCCCGACAACCATCTGTAATTAACATCGAACCATCTCCAAAAATTGGTTCCAGAATTGCAAAGCCCTCCATCGCACCACTTGCTTCATCATTTTCAACCCATCGCCAACCAATGTCCATCATATAAAACCATCACACCTGCAACTCGATAAATCAAATAGAGGAATCCCTTCACCACTACCTGAAGATCAGAATTGACAAAATCAGATGGAGGAGAGAGAGATGCAGGAGTTTGTGGTGTCTGGTTTATAAACAATGAAAATTACTTTGTATTCTAAGGTAGGAATGTAATAAATAACTACGAAGGGTTTTTAACTTGCTCAAGTTTTGCATCCATGACCTCATTGGAGCCACGAACTGGCTTTTGCTCAGGTCTGGTGTTATCATGTTGGGTGTATTCCTAAGTCTGTCAAAATTTACAGGGAGAATGAATTTCAGAATGTAGAAATAGAAATTTCAAAGTATAGGTAACAAACACCCATAATCATTTTTGAACATATCCATACATTCAAACCTATGGGGGTATCTGTTAGTTTGATGAGGGGGAGGAGCTTAGATTTGTACCTTTCAAACCTCAAGATTCCAAGTCATTATCACTCGAATGTGGGGGTTTTTCAGTAGTCCTTTATCGAACATCGTAGATGGAGTGCAACCTTTAACTTCTGCTTGAGTTCTAGTACCTATGGTGTGTATAATTATTAGATTAACAGAAAGAAAGTTAGATGAGTTCAAGTTTGTGGTCCTGCATTTTCGAAAAAGAGAAAAAAATGAAGAGAGACCTACGACTTCAATAAGAGAGATAGATAGATAGATAGATAGATAGATAGATAGAGAGGGGGGGGGGGGAGAGTGTGTGTGAGTGGTGGGGGAATTTAGTTTTATTTTTCTATTTAATAAAACTGATAAATTATTAAAAATAATAGAAAAAGAAATTTAAAAAGGTAAAACAGACATTTTAGTTTGGATAATGACTAAATCCACAAAGAAAATATGAAAAAGGACCATACATATAAAAACAAAGTTTTGGACCAGAACCACAAAAAACAGCAAACCATAGGGACCATTTTTGTAGTTTTGTCAAAAATAAATAAAATAAGAATAATGATTTGTTTTGTGGAAATGGTGAAATATAAGTTATAATTTGAATATATATAATAATCAAATGTAACGGCTTATTTTCAAATATATTAGTGATAATTGAAACGATTTATTTTTCATTCTAACGGAACCAAAACCAATTATGTGTGACAATTTAGTTATTTTTTTAATTCATTATCGGTTTCGGTTATTTTGGTTCCTTAACCAAGCTTATCTTAAGTGAGCAAAAAATCGTTAGAACATAACAAAATCGGGACCAATTATATAACGGGTTGGTTATCGGTTCTTCAAAAACATAATTTTTAGTTATCTTGTCAATAATATTAAGTTAATAACTATTTTCTAGCTTCTAAAAGTAAATGTAACAGTTTGTTTTGATTATTTTAGTAATAAATGTAACAGTTTATTTTTCGTTCCAACGGAAACAAAATCAATTATGTATGATGGCTTGGTTCTTGGTTCGGTTTTGATTATTTTAGTTCCTTAACCAAGCTCATCTTAAATGAGCAAAAAATCGTTGGAACCGAACCAATTTTGTTTATATAAGTCTAATTAAATTTTTATATGTTAGTTTTAAAAAAGACACTAAATTTTCAAAAAAATTCGGTTTTGATACTCTGTTATTGTTTTTTTTTCAATTAAGTCACTAAGTTTTTAACTTTTACCACTTAAATAACTATGCCTTCAATTTTCTTTCAATTTTGACACCTTGGTGTCATGTCAACATGTCATGTTAGTACCACATCATCAATACTGATACATCACCATGTCATGTTTGCTGACAACCAGGTTGACTAGTCAAGTTGTCAAAATTGAAAAGATAGTGACTTAGTTGAGAAAAATTAAAAAACTAATGACTTAATTAAAAATAATAACATAATATCAAAATTGATTTTTTGAAAAATTAGTTTTTTAAAAAAAAAAATTACCCTTAAAACTATAAGGCCCTTACCTTTTAAGTGCTGTAAGTACATGCACGTGTGAAAGCTCGTTGTACTGCAATTCAAAATTGGTTTCCTCTGTCCTAACAACAAAACGGGAAAATTTGAAAGAGAACAAAGAAGGAAACAGAAGACCAGTAAATAACCACCAAACTGAAAACTCATGCTACTATTTTGTTCATTTCTCAAGATTCAATCAAGAAACGCATGCCGCCATTGGAGGGTATCAAAGAATTGGAGGGAACTTAATTGAATTCGGAACCAACTTCGAAATGGGTTTTATAACAGTCTAAAGAAATTTTGTATAGAATCATAGTTCATCACTGCGCACATCTGAAACTCTGAATTGTGATCCATACTAGAAACTCAATATCCGATCGCCATGAACCAGCATCCTCCACCGCCGCGGCCGCCGCCGCCGCGCATAGTCGTTCTCCGGACGACCGTTGATATCTTCAAGCAAACGAACTCCATCTTCGCCACCCGCAACAACCTCCTTATGTTTCTCATTCTTTCATTCCTTTTGCTTTTTAACCGCCTTCACATGGAACTGGCTACTGACGCCCTCACATCCTACATCGATAACGAGCCTTCCATAAAATTCTTCCACTATCGAATTCACGAACCTCCTAATCCCACCACCCCTACCACCGCGATCACCGCCCAACGCCGCCACCGTCACCGCTCCTTCCTTCAGCTCACCCGCGACGGGACTCTTGACGGCAATTCCTTCTCTGGAGACGACGAGCTTGATCAACGATTCTTTGGCAGCCTCCCTAAACACCAATTAAATGCCACTTCATTCATACTCGACTCCTTCGATCCCCAAATGGGGTTCTCCAATTTCGTATCCGATAACGGAATTAGAGCATCTCAAATTGTGCGTTCTAGTGCCAAGATGACTTTCAAATCAATCGACATCATAGAGAAAGAAGAAAACATCGTTATCGATGAAACCAACGATTCTGTACCGATTACTGAAACGACTGAAAGTAATTTCGACTCCCAGTCCTTGGAGTTTGACCTCGAACACCATGATTTTACTGCATTATTGTTTCCCTTCGGCTTTTTCTCTGTTTCGTTTGTATTCGTCATGGGTGTATTCTTCGTTGCCTATTCTATCGTTCATGGGGTTATATTCCTATTGGTTCTGAACAATTTCTGTATGAGACACGACTCTTTCATCATAACTTTCTTCCATGGCTGTTCTTTGGGTTTGGCACGATCGTTTAACTTCATTATCATAAGATGGGTAATCAGGGCTCTTTTCACTCATTTCTTGGGCGTATGGGTCTTCGGAGAAATTGCAGATCAATATACCCTCTTAAGGATCTTGGTTAGGTTAATGTTCTTGCCATTTTCAATTTTCACACCTTGGGTTATTGATTTTGAGAAGGAGAGTGGCGACTTCATTTTAACATGGCTCATATCAGACATCTTATTGTCGTTCATACTTGCAGTCGATGTTTGGGTAGCTATGGCGGATTCAACACAGAACGATAGAGAAGTTGTGAAAGAAGGTTTTCGTTTGTTGTCATTGATGATGCTTCCCGCGTACATTCTCAAGTGTTATGAAAGTTTTATTTGTGGGCCAATTGTTAGATCGATACTCACACACGCATATGGAGGTTTGTTTGCTATGGCTTTCCAGGCTTTCATGGAGGTTTACTTCATGGTTGCTTGGTTGATGTATTACTTGTCTTTGAAGTCCATTGATGCTAATTCTAGTGGTCAACCTTTTGGTCAACGAGAGCTTGAAGCCATGCTTGAAGATGATAGATATTAGATGATAGTCGATGTCAATTTTGCAATTTGAAGTAGTAATCTTTTGGGGGGTTTTTCCTTCTTAAATGTGTTTCAACAAATGTGAGTAGCATTTTTAGATGATAGGAACTCAAATGGTTTGTAAAAATGTGTACATTTTTTTAGATGGAATGGTTATTTTCGTTATTTTGTTGTTAGGAATCAAATCACAATTTACTTGATCAAGAATCCCTTAAAAAAGGGGGTTTGCATGCTTTACACTAAATCTAAAATCTTAAAAGAAATCTATTAAAACTTGATCCAGCACCGGTTGAATGAGGTTTTGAGGAAGACGTCTTCATTATAGGGGATATAGAGTCTCGAATCGTTAGTAAAGTCGTATTCTTCTCAAGCTTGATCCAACACCGGTTGAATGAGGGGTTTTGTAGTAATTTCACGTTCCTTTGTAGTTTTTGATGTAATAGAAATGTAACACTAGCACATTTTTCTAAACTATGGCTGTGATATGATCCTATGTTTTTGCTAGGTTTGTGTGCCCATGAGACACTTACCGTATATTCTTATAGGAAAATTCTATTTATTTCTATTAAATCATTCTAATTCATCTTACTAACCATCTATATAAGGACATGTGGACTCCACTAATCCTCTCTTTTAATCTCATCCATTGTTTTTGACACTTGTAATGATCTAATGATTAGGAAGAAAGTTAGAAAGATTTATTAGAAGGATATACAACCTCTAATTCTTATATGATGATTGTCATCAGATCTAAAACCAAGGAAAAAAATATAATGTTACCCATATAACATTTACAAAAATACATGAAACTGTTGTTAGGCTGGTGGGTGTCGTTCCCCATAACACTTTCTCCATGTATGTAAAAGGAAGAGAGAGAAAGAAGAGATAGTGAAAGGAGAGAAAATGGTTGGTGTGGTTTGTAGATAGAAGAAAAGAGAGATTTCATCGCATACTTAGCTTATGTCTACAGCCATGCCATGTAGCCAATGAGGGCGGTGTTCACGACAGGCATTGGTGTGCCACGTTGGATACCAGTAGCATCACCAACCCCACACCGTATAGCCTTAAGGTCAACATCAGAGTTACATTGTTTTTTTTTTTTTTTTTTTTTGTGAATTGTATTTTTGGTCTATGCAGTTTTCAAATAATATAAATGATCCATGTGTTCTAAATAGACAAAATGATAAAAATAGTTATTGTGTAATAAAATTACGGAAACGATCACCATCTAAGACAAAATTGCAAAAATGGTCCCTTTGTAGGAAATAGTCAAAATTACAGAAATGGTCCTTGTGTGAAAGAAAGTTACAAAAATGGTCACTGTGTAACAAAGTTACAGAAATGATCCTTGTGCAAGGCAAAATTACAGATTTGATTTATATATAATACAAATTTTAAAAAGAATAGTCTCTATATAACAACATTACAGAACTGGTCCCTCACACCGAATGGCACATACATAAAATCCTAACTATCAAACAAATATCATTTGATTGCTTTTAATTAATGAATAGACTGATATATTATAAACCCTTGTAGAATTTGACATGTTATTCTCTTAACACGAGAAATATACTGCATATCAAGAGTAACAATTTTTGACACGATACGAAACACAACACAAACCTGACATTAAAAGTAAAGGGGTTTGAGTTGAATTTTCTGACCCGCCAACCTACAGTCCGCGTAACTTGTTTATTATACGGGTCGATTTAGTTTAGTATTTGAGTTTGCGGGTGAATCCGACCCGTATAATATATATTTGATTTAAAAAACATTTTTTTTAATATTTCTCATTATTTGATATTGAAATCTAAAATCAAATAATCAATACAATATGTAATCAATTAATTATGTATACGGTAATTGTAATTCAATATGCCCTATATTAGAAGTCAGATTCAAGTCTTCATTCTTCAACATCGTGTATTTAGTTTCCCTCCCCTCGTCGCTTCACTTTTGCAGTCGCACCAAGCCACCAATGAGGCAATGACCGTCGTCCAAGCCACACCGTCAATCCACCACCAGTGTTGTCGGTTGCTCCAGTTCGTCCCTCCCGTTGGCATCTGTCTAGTAGACCAGTATCGTCCGCTTCCCGACTCCCGTTCGGTAAGTTTCATTCTCGATTTCCTTATTGTTGTTTCTGCTAGAAAATAATGTTTGATTGTTTTCTTCTTACTTATTCTATAGAATCAATGTTTCCTTCTTTGCATGAATGCTTTTAATTTTCCTTTGGATGTGGTTTTTCGAGTTTGGATGTACTATTTGGATGTGTTAAATTAGTCTTTTTTTCTAGAATTTTCTATTAATGCACCTGCATATGACCCACAAACCCGAATCTGACCCACAAACCCGTATAATTAAACGGGTTACATGGGTTGTGTTCGGGTTTGACATATCCAGGTTAATGTTGAAGTTTCTGACACAATTATTTATATAGGTCATGTCCGGGTTGAGATTTTTGACCCGCCAACCCGCGAATCCAAACCCAACACGATTACCACCCCTAAAACGCACACCCCGATAATACACGGCTATTTTTTGTGGAGTTAAAACTAGAAACCCTTACCATTTAACTTTTAAGTGCTGCACTACAACCATATACATGTGGAAGGTTGTTGTATTGCAATTCGAAATTGATTTCTTTCTTTCTTTCTTACAAAAAACGGGGAAACTTGAAAGAGAACAAACAAGGACATGAAAGACCTATAAATAATCAACCAAACTGAAAATTCATTGTAGTCGATGTTCATTTATCACAAGGAACACATGCCACCATTCGAGAGGATGAAAGAATCGGAGAAAGTTTAATTGAATTGGGAACCAAGTTCGAAATTATTTTAATAATCGTCTACAGTGATTTTGAACCGAATCATAGTTCACCGCTGTGCACGTCTGATGTAATCAACAATAGAAACTTGAGATCCATTACCAGTAATCGGCAAAACCCGTCGCTATGACCGACCATCCATCGCCGCCACCTCCTCCGCCGCGCCTAATTGTCCTCCGGACGACTCCTGAAATCTTGAAGCAAACCACCGCCTTCTTCTCCACCCGCAACAACTTCCTTATGTTTCTCCTACTTTCCTTCTATTTGCTTTCTCTACGAGTTAACATCGATTTCGCTACTCATTCACTCACTTCCTTCATCGATAACGACCCTTTCATAAAATCCTTCATCTCTCGAATTCAATCACCTTCCTCTGTCACTTCCCCTACCACCGCGATCACCACCAGCAACCGCCACCGTCGCGGCCCCTTCCTCCAGCTCACCCGCGTCGGAACTCTGGAGGATGATTTCTTCTCGGGAGACGACGAGTTAGATCACCGATTCTTTGGTAACCTCCCAAATCCCCAATTAAATTCCACTTCATTCATACTCGACTCCGTCGATCCCCAATTGGGGTTCTCCAATTTCGTATCCGATAACGGAATCAGGACATCTGAAGCTGTGCGTTCTAGTGCCAAGCTGAATTCCACATCAATCGAGATCATAGAGAAAGACGAAAACGTCGTTATCGATGAATTCAATCGTTCTGCACCGATTGACGAAACGCCTGAAAATAAATCCAACTTGGAGTTCTTCTTAAAGAGGTTTGACCTCGAATACCATGATTTTACTGCATTGTTGTATCACGTTGGTGCTTTCTCTGCTTCGTATGCGTCTGTCGTTCTTGGATTCGTTCTTACTCATGCTTTCATTCAAGGAATTATATTCGTATTAGTTGTGAATAACTTCTGTCGGAGATACAATTCTTTCGTCATCGTCTACTTGAATGGCATTTTTTGGGGTTTGCAAAGATTAACCAGCTTCATTCTAATAAGATGGGTAATCAGGGATACTTTCACTCAACTCTTGGCTCTCTTCTTCTTCGGAAAAATTGACGATCGATATTCCCTCCTCAAGATCTTCGTTAGGGCTAAGTTCATGCCATTTTCAATGACGACCCCTTGGGGTAAAGGTTTTGAGAAGGAGATTCAGGGCTATATAATATCATGGCTATTATTAGACGTGTTCATATCTTTTGTTTTTGCTGTGGGAGATTGGGTAGTAATGGCGGATCCAAGAAAAAATCGGAAAGCAGCTGTGAAAGAAGGGTGGCATTTGCTGTCGTTAATGCTTCATCCCGCCATTAATCTCAAGTGTTATGAAGCTATAGTTTGTGGACCATTTGCTAGAGGCCTACTTGCACGAACTTTTGGCGATTTGATTGCTATGGCTTTCCAGTCTTTCATGGAGGTTTACTTCATGGTTGCGTGGATGATGTATTACCTCTCTGTGAAGTCCGTTGATGCTAATTCTCATGGTCAACCTTTTGGTCAACGAGAGCTTGAAGCCATGCTTGAAGATGTTAGATGATACTTGATGTCAATTTTTGCAAACAAATGTTTAGATGATATGAACACAAACGGTTTGTAAAAAATTGTACATTTTTTTCTAGATGGAATGGTTATTTTCATGAATTTGTTGTTAGGAATCACAATAACGGTTTATTTGATCACGACTCAAAAATGGGTTGCAAACTTTACACTAAATCTAAAATATTCTATAAAAAAATCTCATCAAAATTCAAAAACAGAAAGTGGTTTTTTGGTAATGTGGCAATGAAGCAACTTTGAGGAAGACGTCTTCATCACAGGGGATATAGAGTCTCGAATCGTTAGTGAAGTCGTATTCTTCTTGAGCTTGATCTAGCAAAGCGTTGAATGAGGGGTTTTTTAGTAATTTCACATTGATGACAAATCTACTCTGGTTTTGACCTACGTAGACTACTAGATGACCTTTTGGGACGTCTCTTGGAATGGAGTCTTGTTCATCGTCTTCATGCATGGATGATGATGATGTTCGAGTGATTCTCCATGGACACCATTTTTCATAGCGTACAGAAGATGCAATTTTGTTCATCTCCTTCCTTTTTTTGAGCCATGCTTTGAAAATCTTTACTACCATCGTCTTTATATATACATGCACTTTTAGTAGAGAGGGAGGTGGGAGAGAGAATGATTGTTGATGGTGGACAACTGGGAGAGAGTAATATATATAGTATATCGAAGTGATGAGAGAGAGAGAGAGAGAGAGAGAGAGAGAGAGAGAGAGAGAGAGAGAGAGAGAGAGAGAGAGAGAGAGAGAGAGAGATGACGTGACTAAGAGATTGTGGTTAGGGAGATTGAAATTGATTGAGCACTTTGGTTAGAGTATAGATCCTATCTAAATTTGGCAATGTGAATCATATCTATTGACTATTGTGTGAGTGGAAAGTGGTTCGTTTCACCACAATCTATTAAAAAACGTTTTTCTTTTAGGAAAAATAAAGGGTTATTATTTTTTGGTTTGTTTTTTAAGAAACGATACCCAAATTCCATGAATATAGGATAAAGGAAGGTTAATGGTAGATGGTTGGAGTTTCCTCCTATGATAGGAAATTGTATCCATAGATGACATAGATATATGAAGCAATCCCCCATAATAGTGAATAAAACCGGGTAGCGAGTAAATAAAAAATATGATACTATCGGTAAAATTGAAAGACGAAAGGGAGGATATAAGTTGATAAATATCGTGAGAGAGCAAAAACATACACAAGGAAGCTTACATATACTACTTTACTAATTTTATTTTAAACTTCTACACCCATCTATTTAATGTCATGTCCTCGTGAAGAAAGCTTATATATACTACTTGATTGCCCTTATTTTAGTTGAATTTTAGATATAACATTTTCATATTAATCATCAATCTTTTTAATTTAATTACAAAAACTGTCCCTCAAATTTTGAATGAGGACATCCACAAATACACTATGATATATGTCAAATATGTTATAACTAAATTCTAAAAGATAAAGGGTGTAAATTTTATATAATCTTTTATGATTTCAATAAAACTTATATATAATACAAATATATTTGCATTAGTATTAACATTTGTTGCAACTAAGTTATAATAATTTTATTTTATTAGGACATTAGTAATAACAATAAACTAAATAATAGTAACAAAACATATCAATTTTTTTATTAGTTATCAGATAAATCAATTCTAAGAATATTACGATTATTGCATGATGTATTCGGAGAGATATATGCATTCAATCGAGCATTATATATGGTTTCTCATCCAACGGAACGATATAATCCATGGTGAACCCAAAATGGAAACACAATAGTCATTATATACGCTCATTCTAAATCCCATCTACGTAACGTCTGTCGTAAACGTGGGTAATGACAATAACTACATGATTTGAGATGTCTTACGGACTTTACCAAAGTGAAAAATATGTCAACCAACATTTTTGCTTAGAAAATTAACAATTGCATCATATCTTCCACAACTACCAATAACGGATTTCAAACAATCTAATGTCCATGTATAGTTTGACTCCTTTTCCTTATGCATATAGACGAACACTGCGGGAAATGTCATATTAGTTGGTGTTACACCAATAATTTCAAGGAGAAGCATCGTGTAGCCATTTGGTTTATACGTCGCATCCATCAATATCACATGTGGAAATGCATGTCAAAATCTTCAACGATCTTCGATGAGCAAAGAATAAATCATGCAACTTGTTTGATGCTGTAATTACGACTCTCAAACACATAACCATTCTCGTCTAGAAAGACATAACTACACTGTTGATCGAAATTTGTAGCATGAATCATATGTAGTACATAGAGTAGATACATTTTTCCCATTTTGCTTCTTTAGCGACGATAAAATATTACGTGGTTTACATTTTTGCTTTAATAAATATTCCACTAATTGAATTTCATTTTCAAATAATCATCTTAGATACGAGTGACTTCCAAGTATAGTTCAGAATCATGATTATGTATTTCATCATTCTCAACGTTGATAATCATCAGTTGACAAATACTTTCCTATTAATTCAAATGGACAATTAAATCTTTTACATTCGGTATATTTTATGGAATTTTTTAATTTGTATGTACCACCACGATCACACTGAAAGAAAATATTTAAGTTACTCGTGGATCTTTTTATAACGATAAGGTAACCAAGTGAACCTCCTAAGTTTGCACACAATCTATTAATTGTTGACGAGAACTAAACATAAATGATTTTTGTTAGACATTTACTACATAGTAAGCTAACTAATATGTATATCAATGAACTTAAATTTATATCGTGTTAGTTTCAAATCCTGATGTGTTGTTGATGAAGTAATTAGTTTCACTTTTATTTTCGTTTTCGCCATCTCGAGGTGTTTCATTTATGTAAATATTGTTCTCCTAAATAAAACATATAGATAACAAGTATTCTAAGAAAACAAAAATATCATTAGAGTTATAAATGAACGTACCTCTTCATTCAGATCATCAAAAAATTATCAACAATCTGTCCAACTCAGTTTCACTTAAACAAACTGATTTATATATATATATATATATATATATATATATATATATATATATATATATATATATATATATATATATATATATATATATATATATAGGTTATATTAAGACCCGTAATTATTGTGTAGACGTAAGACCAATTCTGATACGTTAGATTAGAAATATCAAGGGTTTAGATTAAAATGGCATAATTGTAATCATCTATTATATTATTTAATGCTTTTTAAAAAAATCGGTTATAAAAGGGTAAAATAGGCATTTTGTTTAAGAAAATATAAGGAAACTAACTGATTTCTAGGAAAGTTGATTAAATCCATTAAATAAAAAAATATTTTCGAAAATGATTGTTTTTCTTCAAAACTTTAGACATTTTTAACAGAATTTTTTGTTTTCTTCATCAAAAAAACAGAATCATTTTTACAATAATGATCCAAATGTTAACAGAATCATTTTTTTTCAAAAATATCATTCTTGCATAATAACATTTTTTAACATAATGTTATAGAAAAAACATTATGTATACACATTCTTGACTAGAAAAAAAACATTATGAATATCCATTCTTACTGAATAACATTATGAATATCCATTCTTATAGAATAACATTATGAATATCCATTCTAAAGAATAACATTATGAATATCCATCATATGAACTAAAATACATCAAAATAATCACATGATTTGAACTAAATTACATTATTTACATCTAAAAATATAAAACCAGGAATGAATAGCATTTTGAAATATTAATTCTGGCAGAATGATATCCGAAAACACATTATCATTGATAGAATTAGAGAAAAGAACGTATTATAAACTAAAATACATCAAAATGATAACATTCTTCAACTAAAATCTTTAAAAGAATAACAATCTTTGAACTAAAATACATCCCAAAAAACAAAATTATGAAAGAATAACATTCTAGAATATCGATTCTGATAGAATGAGATCGAAAAAACATTCTTTTTTAACATGTATTCTAATCAAATCCTTTGTATCATGTGTATTATCATTACAGAAAGAAGAAAATCAAAACCTCGAATTCTAAATTTTAATTTTAATCGATATCAGTTTCACTATAATTGCTTTTATGCCTTTCTTGTTGTCATGAAACTGGTTGTTGGAAGATGATAGAAGGTAGCAAGGTGATAGTTGTGGTGTTGTTATACGACTGATCATAACAGATTGTGAAGAAGAAGATGAAGAGTGGTGCGGTTGAAGCTTGTAGTATTGATCTCGTGAAGAAGAAGATGAAGACTGGTACGGTTGAAGCTTCTAGATTGATCTCGTGATTGTTGATGTCGTGATTGAGGACTGTAATGTTGATCCCGTGATGGCTGATGGCGGTGGATTAGTACAATTAGGGTTATCGTGATTGTAGAGATAAGCAGGAATATAAAGTCAAACGTGAGGGAGAGAAGAAATGAGAGAAATTAGGAAAGGATAATCACTATTACCATAATTATATTATTTTAACTTAAGAAGTTATTTAATTTAAATGGAAAATCCCTAAACTACCCTTGACTGATACTAGCATATGATTGGTCCTTACGACCACACAATAATTGTAGTTTTTATTATATCCTAACTATATATATATATATATATATATATATATATATATATATATATATATATATATATATATATATATATATTACAAAAATTAAGTGGTTTAAACATTATATATTAAAAAAACACTGTAAAAACAAATGTAAAAATATAAAAATTAAAATGGAAATGTTAGAAAAGCCAAAATGTAAAAGATAAAGGTAAAAGTTGTGTAAATATAAAATAAAAATATATATAATGATTTAATTATGATGATTTTTTTAAAAGTCAAAATGGTTTTCACTACGCCTCATTTTCGAGTTAAATTTTGAAGGGAAATCAAAGAAAGGGAAGGGAATGAAACAAATGAATATTTCATTTCCTCTCGTTTCTTTCCTCTTCCTCTCCTATCTCTCTCAATCATACCACATTTGGGCGGATTGATTTTAATGGAAAAAAAACCTAATCTTTCATTCATTTTCCTTCCCTCTCTTTTCCTTCCCTTCCTTATAAAAACTCGAGAACACGTTTTGTTTTCTTTCCTTCCCTTCCCATCCTTAAAAAAACTCAAGAACATAATTTTCTTCTGCTTTTCTTCCCTTTCTCTCCATAAAAAATCTCAGGAACGGATGTAACACCCGACTTTTAAAACAAAAACACCCCTGAAAATTTTTCATTTAAAACAAGGTTTCAATACATAAAACCATAACAAAAGGGGTATATTTTATCAAAAACGGGTACAAGTTTATCAAGGAGTGTATAAAATACCATAACCTCCTTGTTAAAGCCGGGCTGCTACTGACAACATCTATAAGTCCCACTTCTTTAGTCACGGACTGTAACTTTTCCCCTATCAGGATCATGCTAACCTGCAGGGACATTTAACAGATAACGTGAGCTATAAAGCTCGGTGAGTAATCATACCTGCAAATAGCACATAAAGATATACATTCATATATAATACTCTATATATGATAAGTCTCTTTCTACTCATCTTTTCAATATCAAGTCCCATTTTATAGCCCCTTTCCGGCTAATTGTATATATGTTTAGATATCAGATCCAAACTCCTAGCCTTACTGGCTGACCATATATCTCTTAGGATTTCACATCCTACCTCATAGCCTTACAGGCTGAACCATAATACCATATGATTATCAAATCACGTCAGTTATTTGAACATTTAATCATATCTAACCATTGTTTCTTAGTCATAATTGACTGCACCATATTTCTTGGCCATATAAGCCGCACCAAACAGTTTCAACATTTATATCATAGCCCTAAGGCCGCACCAACAGGTTTCAATAACCCGATATCATAGTCATATATGGCTAACGAGTTTGCCCCGCTTTTGCCTAGACTCACGGCTCCGTTCTTGTCATTTCATTGACTCACGGCTTACCCGGTATTGTCTTTTTATTGACTCACAGCTCCGTTCTTGTCTTTCTCAGACTCACGGCTTATCTGGTATTGTCGTATTATTGACTCACAGCTCCGTTCTTGTCTTTCTCAGACTCACGGCTTATCTGGTATTGTCTTTTCAATATATCTTTAAAACTGTCATTTTCGTCCCCCAAAGCTGTTTCAATCTGTAACTGTCCAATCAACACATATCATATATGATATAAGTGAGATTACTCACCTGGATACTTGCTGCAATTGTATCCCGTTAATCTTTGCCTTCTTACACATCTTTATCAATGCACTTGTCCGGTACCTATTTTAGTTGACTCTAATACATAAGAGTCCAATATTATACAACTACAAACCATATCTAGACGATAAACTTTCCATTTACCATCTTTCTATAAATTATACATTTTCCCGAAATACGTGTATTTTGCTACAGTACCTTCGGAAGATCGTATACGTATTCCGACAATTTTCCATAAAGTTTCACATCATATTAGACCTATGTTCAAAATTTGAGGTCAAACGGACAAGTCTAGCATCAAAATCATATTTGAAATTGCCAAAATTCTTAACAGGAAGCTCAATACCTCACTGCCGTGCCTTCGCATCGCGAGCCACCATGTGGTCGCGTCGCGATTGCTGTTGCACAGACCAGGAAGTTCCGATTTTTATGCTATAAAATCCCATTTTATCATATTAAGCTTTTAATACATGACTTAATCACTAGGAATTGTTCTAGGACCAAAACCATTCATTTACTTCACGTTTTAAACCATATAATTGTTGATTCCAATCCATTTTCAAAAATTCCTGTTTTTCACATTTTTGGTCCAAACCCGAAATTGTTCAAAATTAATTACTTCTACTGATTATTCTCATCTCTAGAAACATTTGGAACTCATCAAAACCCATTAGAATCCACTGAATCATATAAACTTGTATTCTAGGGTTCTTGAGCAAAGTTCCAAATTTTCACTAATAGCAACATACTTTCTACTTGGTATGTGTTCTTACCACATAAACATGTTTGCTACTCAAAATCATACAAAACCACTTGGATTATATATGGAATTCAGTTTCCAGTTCATCCCACGAAGAACACACACATAACTTAGGTTAGAATTTCAAAGTACTAACCTTAATTAACTTGACAATTCTTCAGTCTTCAAACACTTGGCCAAATTTCTACTTCACTTCTCAAGAACTTGTAGAAATCGCATCATCAAAATCCTTCCCGTAGCTTCTCCAATGATCAGCCACAATTATGGAGATAATTCTCCTTTTATATTTCCCAGATTTCATTTTAGCCCATCAAGTCCTTTTTCTTGAACTTTCAGCCACATAATCAAATTTCATCACATAAGAACTACATTTCATATATTTTTGCCACAAGCAAACAATATTTTTACATATTTGGTCCTTCACATGGTCAAATGACCAAATTACCCTTTTATGGTAAAATGACCAATTTACCCATTTTTGCTAGAATTAACTTTCGAATACTTATTACAAGTATTTGGTGTTACAAATTCTCCCCTCCTTCAAAAGATTCCGTCCCCGGAATCATACAAATTCTACCTCATTACAATTTCGGTCTCTCATATCATATGGAACCTCTATGGTATTGCCAAAGCACTTTTACCATACTTGTCTTCTTATTTCATAGCTATCTCGTTTTCCATCTAACACTCCTCCGGTTGTCCTGGGTATCGTAACTCCTTATCTACCTCCATTTCATCATGAGGTATTATTTAGAATTCATCAACCAATGTCTCCAAAATAGAACTCATGGAAAACATTTTAACTATCTTGAAGTTCATCAAGAAACTTCGATCAATACATCACAATTCTTACTCTTTGGGATATATGGAAAGGTCCAATAAAACAAGGATTCAACTTTCTTTTCTGTCCCAAAATAATTTTTAGTCTTTCCAAAAGAATTACTTTGAGTGCCACCATCTTTCCTCACTTGAAATTTCAACGGTTTTTACTCAGTGATCCACATACCACTTTTGCTAATTATTAGCCGTTTTCAAATTTACTCATATCCTTCTAATCTTCTCTTCAGTTTGTACAACAATCTAGGATCTAGTCAACGACTTTTCCACATCTTCAATCCAATAAATCGAAGCATGACACGGTACTCCATACAATGTTTCGTACGAGCTATTAGAATGCTGGTATGAAAACTATTATTATCTGCAACTTTTATCAAGGATAGATGATCTCCCCATCTTCCACCAAGGTCTATTATGCAATTTTCAGACATATCTTCTAGAGTCTACATCATTATCTCACTTTGTCCATTAATATACGGTACCTTTGAATTAATTATTCCTGGTAACTATACCAAAACCAAGGAATAAATATACTATTTCGACCCAATACAATCAACACCGGTAACTTATGTTGGCAACTTACTCTATCTACATAACTTTTCGTTACTTTTTGATCTTCATTTGCTCACTGGTCGGTATAAATTTGCACTGGTTTCATCAACCGGTTAACAATTACCCATATGGTGTCATACCCATGCGGTACATGCGAAGACTTTATTACAAAGTCTATAATAATATCGTCCCATTTCTTCCCTGGGACCCACAACGGCTAAATTTCTCCGTATGCTTTCGATGATTTGACTTTACCTGCAACATGTCAAACACCTTTTCCACGTACTTTTCAATATCTTTCTTTACTCCCGGCCACCAATGCATAGGTTTTATCATCCTATACAGTCTGGTATTGCCTAGTATACTGCATATCTTCTATAATATGCTTCTTTTAAGAATTATCTCACATCTCAATTTGCTTTGGAACTCACATACACAACCCCAAGGGTTTTCAATCACTATGAGTTTTCTTACCAGATACTTCAATTATCCAACCATTTATTCACTTTTCAGGTTTTCCAAACTTGCACGCTTCTTTTTGATCAATTAAGTACTTCAAACTTTTATGATCCGTATAAACAGTAAGCTTTACACCATATAAATAGTGTCTCCAAAGCTTCAATGCCAAAGTCATAATTGCTACTGCAATATCATGTACCCACAGTTAATTCTGGATGCATTCCTGTAAAATAAATTATCTTCTCCGCTTAGCGATAATGCTAACACCGGAGCTTCAGACAAGGTTTATTTCAACCTTTGAAAAGATACTTGTGGTCTTTATACCCACTCAAACTTTACACTTTTCTTGGTCAACTTTAGTCAACTAGACAGCAATCAAGAAGCAATTTTCTACAACTCTCCTATAGTAACCTGCCAATTTAAGGAAACTACAATTTTCAGTCAGATTCCAAGGCGGTTTCCGTTTTACAGCTTCATTTCCATTGGTTCTACCTTAACATCTTTGACACTGTTAACATGCCCAAAGAATTGAAACTTCTTTTAGCCAAATTTCATACTTGGAAAACTTCGCATACCACTTTTCTCCACGAAGTAACTCCAATATCTGGTACAAATGTACATCATATTCAGTCTGGTTTCGAGAATATCATATTCTCGGTAGTCAATGCACATACACATCAACTTGTCTTTCTTCTTTTCAAACAAGATAAGACTCTACACGATGACACATTCGGCCATGTGAGACCCCGATTCAAAATTTTATTCTAATTGTTTTCCCACTCTGCCATCTCTGCAGATGCTAATCAGTTTAGAGCCTAAATAAAAAAAACGGCTCCCAAAACCAGTTTAATCATAAGCTCTTCTCATCAATCTGGCGGAAATTCTGGAAGTTCTTTGGAAGAAACATCCGAGAATTCATTTAAAGTTTTACACTTCTATCGCCACTTTATTTAGCTTGACCAATACTGCATATGCCAACTAAAACATCTTCCAAGTTTAAGCAAAGGAAAATAAACGGTATTCTCAACAATGGTCATTTACCATGGATTTTCCTCCATTTCATTTCTGATTTTAGAACCATAATGTTCATATTTCTACAATTCATGTTAGCATCATTCATTGCTAACCAATTCATACGCACAATTACTTCAGATTCATTGGTAGTCATCGGCTTCAGATTTATAGGGAAAAATGGTCCCGTAAATCCTAGGCAGACTACCTTCCAGGTGTTCAATATCTCAAACATATTTGCTATCTGCTATAGCTACTTCCGAAATTTCATCCATAATCGGTGATGAAATATTCAGACAAGACATCAAAGTCACCGATCCAAAGCATAGCTTCATGGATCAAATATAACATACACGGGGATTATATTCAAAAAATATTATATTTGAGACCATATCAGTTTTCTCACGAGCTTCTTCCACAGTCTGCTGGAATGCTCATGGTACCACTAGTCCTTCTCGATCATTCGTTTCTTCTTTTTTTTCTTCCTGTTCTTTCCTGGGTTTATCACCCGTTACTCCACATTTAGCATGTGAACATTTCGTAGGAAAGTGATTTATAGCTCTGCGCTGAAAACACTTCCGTTCCATCCAACAGGCTCGAGCAATATGCTCCTGTTTTCTACGATTTCAACAATTCAACGGTAGAGTCTCAACTCTACAATTTTCTGAGTGCTTTTCCTACACTTCTTACACCACATCACCTTTTTCGTTTTGGTCCCTTTCCTTTAAGGTTAGACCTAAATCGTGTTAACTTCTTCTGAAGCGTCCATTAATATTTTTCTGCTTTTCTTGTAGTATCAACTACTTTTCTTTCACCTTGAATATCAGTCAGGGTGAGCAACCAATTTCTTTTTCTGACCACATCAGCTACTATTGCTTGTCATGTGGATTTTATACTACTTGTCTCTTTGCCCCTCGTTCAATGGAGCCTTGAGAAAGGGCTGGTCCACCACTTAAAGCTCCACGCCCTAAATTCCTCCCAATAATATTCACTGCTCATACTTCAAAATTCAATAAACATTTAGGTTATGTATCATATCATACATATATACACCTAACTGTACGACATGTCTACTATCCCTTAAGGTTTAAGTCCATGAATCTACTCTATAGACACCTAGTTCACTTAAACCACGGCTCTGATACCAACTTGTAACACCCGACGTTTAAAACAAAAACACCCCTGAAAAATTTTCATTTAAAACAAGGTTTCAATACTTAAAACCATAACAAAAGGGGTATATTTTATCAAAAATGGGTACAAGTGTATCAAGGAGTGTATAAAATACCATAACCTCCTTGTTAAAGCCGGGCTACTGACAGCATCTATAAGTCCCACTTCTTTAGTTACAGACTGTAACTTTTCCCCTATCAGCATCATGCTAACCTGCAGGGACATTTAACAGATAACGTGAGTTATAAATCTCAGTGAGTAATCATACCTGCAAATAGCACATAAAGATATATATTCATATATAATACTCTATATATGATAAGTCTCTTTCTACTCATCTTTTCAATATCAAGTCCCATTTTATAGCCCCTTTCCGGCTAACCGTATATATGTTTGGATATCAGATCCAAACTCCTAGCCTTACTGGCTGACCATATATCTCTTAGGATTTCACATCCTACCTCATAGCCTTACAGGCTGAACCATAATAACATATGATTATCAAATCACGTCAGTTATTTGAACATTTAATCATATCTAACCATTTTTGTCTCATGTTTCTTAGTCATAATTGACTGCACCATATTTCCTGGCCATATAAGCCGCACCAAATAGTTTCAACATTTATATCATAGCCCTAAGGCCGCACCAACAGGTTTCAATAACCCGATATCATAGTCATATATGGCTCACGAGTTTGCCCCGCTTTTGCCTAGACTCACGGCTCCGTTCTTGTCATTTCATTGACTCACGGCTTACCCGGTATTGTCTTTTTATTGACTCACAGCTCCGTTCTTGTCTTTCTCAGACTCACGACTTATCTGATATTGTCGTATTATTGACTCACAGCTCCGTTCTTGTCTTTCTCAGACTCACGGCTTATCTGGTATTGTCTTTTCAATATATCTTTAAAACTGTCATTTTCGTCCCCCAAAGCTGTTTCAATCTGTAACAGTCCAATCAACACATATCATATATGATATAAGTGAGATTACTCACCTGGATACTTGCTGCAATTGTATCCCGCTAATCTTTGCCTTCTTACACATCTTTATCAATGCACTTGTCCGGTACCTATTCATTTATTTATATACCAAATGATCATAGGTTAACCACCATTTCAGTTGACTCTAATACATAAGAGTCCAATATTATACAACTACAAACCATATCTAGATGATAAACTTTCCATTTACCATCTTTCTATAAATTATACATTTTCCCGAAATACGTGTATTTTGCTACAGTACCTTCGGAAGATCATATACGTATTCCGACAATTTTCCATAAAGTTTCACATCATATTAGACCTATGTTCAAAATTTGAGGTCAAACGGACAAGTCTAGCATCAAAATCATATTTGAAATTGCCAAAATTCATAACAGGAAGCTCAATGCCTCACTGTCGTGCCTTCGCATCGCGAGCCACCATGTGGTCGCGACGCGATTGCTGCTGCACAGACCAGGAAGTTCCGATTTTTATGCTATAAAATCCCATTTTCTCATATTAAGCCTTTAATACATGACTTAATCACTAGGAATTGTTCTAGGACCAAAACCATTCATTTACTTCACGTTTTAAACCATAGAATTGTTGATTCCAATCCATTTCCAAAAATTCCCGTTTTTCACATTTTTGGTCCAAAACCGAAATTGTTCAAAATTAATCACTTCTACTGATTATTCTCATCTCTTGAAACATTTGGAACTCATCAAAACCCATTAGAATCCACTGAATCATATAAACTCGTATTCTAGGGTTCTTGAGCAAAGTTCCAAATTTTCACTAATAGCAACATACTTTCTACTTGGTATGTGTTCTTACCACATAAACATGTTTGCTACTCATAATCATACAAAACCACTTGGATTATATCTGGAATTCAGTTTCCAGTTCATCCCACGAAGAACACACACATAACTTAGGTTAGAATTTCAAAGTACTAACCTTAATTAACTTGACAATGCTTCAATCTTCAAACACTTGGCCAAATTTCTACTTCACTTCTCAAGAACTTGTAGAAATCGCATCATCAAAATCCTTCCCGTAGCTTCTCCAATGATCAGCCACAATTATGGAGATAATTCTCCTTTTATATTTCCCAGATTTCATTTTAGCCCCTCAAGTCCTTTTTCTTGAACTTTTGGCTACATAATCAAATTTCATCACATAAGAACTACATTTCTTATATTTTTGCCACAAGCAAACAATATTTTTACATATTTGGTCCTTCACATGGTCAAATGACCAAATTACCCTTTTATGGTAAAATGACCAATTTACACCTTTTTGCTAGAATTAACTTTCGAATACTTATTACAAGTATTTGGTGTTACAACGGAGGGTAAAGCCAAAGTGAAATGGAGGGTAAAGCCAAAGTGGGTTGCACTTTTAGTAGGTGTCATTAGCAACACCTTTTTTTCCCTAAATATAATTCGTATCATCTTTATTACAACTTCCACATTCCTTTACGCATTCTTAATCAGTCAATATTTTGATCAACAAATCATAGGTGTCCTATGACATCTTATAAATCGTCACTTCAATTTCAATGAGATATTCCTGTCGTATGAAATCATGTGACCTCCCTCTACTTTAACCATCATTCATTTATAAGGTGGGAAATGTTGTCCCCAAACACTCACCTTGTTATGGATGTCTCATTTGGGGTGTAGTACTTGTTCCTCGGTACATATTTCTACTATTTCATTAAGCTTATTTGAAATTGCAACAAATCTAGTCTATTTTAATTGTGTTGACCACTAACCCATTCTCTTAGACTCAGGGGAGTGGCCTTTGCCAAACTCTCGCTAAACCTATGTGTTATCTGCCAAAACTACCCCACATCACACGCGAAGCTAGTCCCCAAGGATGGCTCGCTAGCAGCTTGGCGAGGAGAGAGAGAGAGAGAGAGAGAGAGAGAGAGAGCCTTGATAGGGAAAAGTTAAATGCTACCAATCACAATCAATGCTACCCCACTTAATTGCATCTTGAACCATCCCACATCATGACCAAGATGAACATGGTGTGTTGTAAAAGTTGTTAGAAATGGGGATGAACAATGGCTTGGTTCTCTGAAAATCATGTAAGAATCACTTTCAAATCAAAGTATTTTGATGGTACAATCAAATCTTTGATTGGATAAGATTCAGAGTGAATTCTAGACCAGAGAATGAGAGAAATATAATGTTTTCATACCCAGAAAAATGACCAAAACGGCTATAAAACCTGTCAAAAAACTGTCACTGGGCGCGTTACACGGCCCGTGTAATCTTGACACAAGTCGTGTAATGCCTTACACGGCCCGTGTAATTCTGACACGGGTCGTGTAATGCCTCAAACTTGCTTCTGTCAAAATGCAGAAACTTACACGGGTCGTGTAATTTTGACACGGGTCGTGTCAGACTAATTTTTGGAAAATTGAATTTCTAACTGACAGTTTACTTTGTAACTTGATCAAATTCAAACAAGTGTGTACTCCACACCTTCCTTACTTGTTTAATGTTTGTCAAGATCACATTCGGTCAACAAAATTAATCCATTACACTTAAATACATATTTGTAATTTTACAAATCACCAACAAACCTCCCCCATTTAAGTGTAATATTGATTAACTTAAACAAAACATAACTATACAAAACTGATGCATAAATGAGATATCGTGACGATTGAATTTCACATTAGTGTATTACACATTCCAAATATTCGAATATGAGGGTGTCTCTAAGGATTGAACCCTTTCTATTCATAGTGAATACATGAAGATAATAACACGCACCAGTTTACATTCTCATAAGTTCTAACTTGACACTATATTTTACTAGCTTGTGTCCTATCCCTCAATAAGCATAACAAAGCTAAGTCCCAAGCTTCTTGAAGCAGCTAAACTTCATGCTTATATAGGTAGTTCTTTTATTCTTGCACCTGCATATGCAATTTTTCAAAGAACTATTAAGAAAATAAATTTCAACCTTCTTCACTTGCAATACTGAACACATACCTTGGGATGATATAAACAATAATGTGTTCCAATCTTCAAATATTAAGCTTTCCACATTGAATTCAGCATCTAATGTTCAATTAGATGAGAATTGGGTATCTCAATATCAAAGATTTTTAGGTGGACTTCAAACCCATCCCTACAGCCGCCTTGTGCACAAGATCTCTCGCTAACCCTTTGGTTAGATGATCGGCTAAATTTAACTGAGTCCTTACAAACTCCACAGATATCACACCATTCGTTATGAGTTCACGAATCATACTATGTCTAACATCTAAATGTCTAGACTTCCCATTATACACTTGACTATAAACCTTAGCCAAAGTTGCAGCACTATCACACCTGATAGAAATGGTAGATATCGGTTTAGGCCATAATGGAATTTCATAAATCAAATTCCTTAGCCACTCTGCTTCTTTTCCAACAGCAGCCAATGCTATGAATTCAGATTCCATGGTTGAACTTGTAATACAAGTCTGTTTCTTGGATGCCCAAGAAATTGCACCTCCTCCCAGAAGAAATACCCAACCACTTGTAGAGGAGTGATCCTCCAAATTGTTAATCCAACTAGCATCTGAATAACCTTCTAAAATCGAAGGATATCCAATGTATGTCAAACCATAATCCATGGTTCCTTTTAAATACTTGAATACTCTACTCACGGCTTGCCAATGATGTGAACTAGGATTGCTAGTATACCTACTAAGCTTTCCTACAGCATAAGCAATATCAGGCCTAGTGCTAATCATGGCATACATAAGACAACCAATAGCCCTTGAGTATTCTAGTTGAGACACAGGAGATCCTTTATTAGGTAGAAGCCTAAGACTAGGATCTATAGGAGTACTAACCGGAGAACAATTTTCAAAGTTGAACTTTTTCAATATCTTCTCAATATAATGAGATTGAGTGATTGAAATATCATTGTTTCCACGTTTGATTCTTATACCAAGAATCACATCCGCCTCCCCCATGTCTTTCATGTCAAAACTAGATGATAATAATTTCTTGGTTTTGTCAACTTCATCTTGACTAGTACCAAAAATCAACATATCATCTACATATAGACATATTATAACTCCTTTTCCAGAAGTATCAAATTTGCTATATACACACTTGTCAGCTTGGTTTAATGCAAAACCATTAGACAAGATCACATCATCAAATTTTTGATGCCATTGTTTTGGTGCTTGTTTCAAACCATATAATGATTTCTTTAACTTGCAAACCTTGTTTTCATGTCCAGGCATCACAAACCCTTCAGGTTGTTTCATGTAAATCTCCTCATCTAATTCACCATTCAAGAATGCAGTTTTCACATCCATTTGATGAATTACAAGATTATGTATTGCTGCAAGAGCCAACAATAATCTAATAGTAGATATTCTAGCCACAGGAGCATAAGTATCAAAGAAGTCAATACCTTCTTTTTGCCTAAAGCCTTGGATAACCAATCTGGCTTTATACTTATCTATTGTGCCATCCACTTTCATTTTCCTTTTGAGGATCCATTTACATCCTAATGCCTTGCATCCAGGAGGTAAATCAGCCAATACCCAAGTATTGTTATGCATGATAGAATCTATTTCATCCTGAATAGCTTCTTTCCAGAAATGAACATCTCTTGAAGCCATAGCTTCACTAAATGTCTTTGGATCCTCCTCAATAATATAACAATATTGATGTTCAGAGATGGTCTCATCTCTTGTTCCTTCAACTAAATAAAGTTGAAAATCAGATCCAAAAGACTTAGCTTTTCTTGTCCTAGTACTCCTCCTAGGTTCAGGTACAGAACTTGTACCAGCAGAGACATTTTCTCCTTGAGTTGTGTTCTTACTAGAAGATTGTTGAATCAAGTCCCTTGGTCTAGGTATAGAAGTAAATCTCTCTTCATCAAAGATAGCATCTCTTGACTCTATAACAGTGTTCACAGACACCGAGTCATTAGATTCTATAACATAGAATCTATATGCCTTGGAATGCTCAGCATACCCAATGAAGATACAATCTATACCCTTTTCTCCCAAGTTTTTCCTTTTTGGTTCAGTGAGTCTTACAACAGCTCTACAACCCCAAACCTTGAGATAACTCAAATTTGGCACCTTTTAAGCCAAAGTTCATAAGGACTAGCCTTACTCTTTTTGTTTGGAGTTCGGTTCAAAATATAACAGGCTGTTAACATAGCCTCACCCCAAAATCCTTCACTAAGACCAGAATAGGACAACATGGAATTAACCATTTCCTTCAAGGTCCTATTCTTCCTTTCAGCTACACCATTTTGTTGTGGTGTATAAGGAGCAGTGGTTTGGTGTATTATTCCGGTAGATTCAAAATAACCCGGATCATAATATTCACCACCCCTATCCGTACGCAAAACCTTTATTAACTCATTCTTATGTAGCTTTACTTGTTGTTTATAAATTTTAAATTTATCAAGAGTTTCATCTTTAGAATGCAACAAATAGACATAACAATATCTAGATGCATCATCAATAAAAGTAACAACATACTTTTTGTTTCCTAGGGAAGGTGTTGCATGGAAATCACACAAGTCACTATGTATGAGTTCCAACACCTTGCTTTCCCTAACAATATCTTTGAAAGGTTGTCTAGTGATTTTAGTCAACATACAAGTTTTACATTTCTCAATATTCATATCAAAAGCAGGAATCATACTCATTTTGGACATGTCTTTTAATCTCTTGTAATGAATATGTCCTAGTCTAGCATGCCATAATTGTGATTTATTCAAACTATTGCTAGTACTAGTTGAAGCCATACAAATCGAATTATCATAAGAAGGATAATTAAGATTAAGCCTAATCATACCATTACATACATATCCAAATCCCACAAAAGTACCATGTCTTGACAAGATATACTTGTCACTTTCTAATACTTGTTTATAACCACACTTACTTAATACAATTTCAGATAAGAGGTTCTTTCGAATCCCCAGTACATACAATACATTGTCTAAAGATAAACATTTTCCAGAAGTAAAGTTAAGTAAAACAGATCCTAGTCCCTTGATTGGTTCGGTAGCAACATTCCCCATCTTTACAACAGGTCCATCTTCAATTGGTTGATAGTCTTTAAACCAACGAATATCCTTGCAAACATGACTTGTTGCACCCGAACTAACCCACCATGCAACATCATCATCCTGCACATAGAATGCTTCAGAAATCACAGAAACATAATTCTGCACATATTTAAGATTTTGAGTAAAATCAGATTTCTGACCTTGTTGCTTGTCCGGATCCTTAGATCCACTTGGACCCACATCCTTGTCCTTGTTCGCCTTACGGAGGCGACAATCTTTCTTGAGATGACCCGGTTTGTTACAACCCCAACAAACCAACTTAGCCTTTTTGTTTGAAGACTTGTCATCTTTCCCTTTAAACTTCCTTTTACCTTTAAACTTATTGGAATTCTTAGATCCCTCTCCTTCCACCATGTTCACAGAAGAAGAACCAATTTGGTTCTTGCCTTTAGGATTGTTATCGAGTTCTTGAGTCTTTAAAGACTCCTCAATCCATAAATGGCTTCCAAGTTGAACCAAAGTCAACTCTTCCTTCTTGTGTTTTAAAGTGTGTTTAAAATCTTTCCAGGATGGGGGCAATTTGTCAATGATGACAGCCACAGAAATGGCTTCATCCATCTTCAAATTGTGTTGAGCAAATTGACCCAAAATCCTTAACATTTCATGGTATTGTTCCATCACAGGCCTGGAATCAATCATTTTGTATCCCATGAAATTGCTTACAAGAAACTTCTTACTAGAAGCATCTTCAGCCATGTACTTGGATTCCAACGAATCCCATAGTTCTTTTGCGGATTCAACATTTTGATAAACATCAAACAGAGAGTCAGACATACCATTGAGAATGTGACCGCGACATATGTAATCATCGTTCTCCCACTTTGATCTCCTTCTTGTTGCCTTCAGGGGTTCATCTTCAACAACTTCAGGCATGGGAGTACTTAGAACATACACCACTTTGAGGGTTGTGAGAAGAAAGTGCATCTTCTTTTGCCATCTCCGGAAGTCTTGGCCTTCAAACTTGGTTAACTTGTCAAATTTGCTTGTCATATCTTTCACAGAAGTTTCATTTGCCATTGTTGTAGAAAATACTTTGATTTTTGTTAGAAATGGGGATGAACAATGGCTTGGATCTCTAAAAATCGTGTAAGCATCACATTCAAATCAAAGTATTTTGATGGTACAATCAAATCTTTGATTGGATAAGATTCAGAGTGAATTCTAGACCAGAGAATGAGAGAAAGATAATGTTTTCGTACCCAGAAAAATGACCAAAACGGCTATAAAACCTGTCAAAAAACTGTCACTGGGCGCGTTACACGGCCCGTGTAATCTTGACACGGGTCGTGTAATGCCTTACACGGCCAGTGTAATTCTGACACGGGTCGTGTAATGCCTCAAACTTGCTTCTGTCAAAATGCAGAAACTTACACGGGTCGTGTCAGACTTATTTTTGGAAAATTGAATTTCTAACTGACAGTTTACTTTGTAACTTGATCAAATTCAAACAAGTGTGTACTCCACACCTTCCTTACTTGTTTAATGTTTGTCAAGATCACATTCGGTCAACAAAATTAATCCATTACACTTAAATACATATTGGTAATTTTACAAATCACCAACAAAAGTGAGGCGGCACATGGCTACAAAAAAACTGAGATGGCCATCTTGACACACTACCACCACTCCCTCCAGCTTTATAACACGACCATCCAAATATCCTACTGATCATTTACCTCAGTCCACTCATCAGTCTCTGCCACCAACATGTTATCAGAAAAAAGCACACATCATGGCAACCCTCTCTAGATCTCATGATAATCCGATTTGATAAAAACAAATATGTATGAGTTAGAATCAAAACCCAATTTCAACAGGAAACGATTCAATATTGCCATGAGATTTCTTCTAAGAAACACTATGTAATAAGAGCATTCATAATCATTAGATTTTTTCTTATATTTCCTTTTTCCATTTGTTATAATCGACATGTATTAAACGGTCTAAAAACTCGGCACACATTTCTTTTTTATGGATATCACTTTCGGTTTATGTTATTTCCATTCTTTTATTATAAAATAAAAATCAATATACCAAAAAACAAATTAGTATAATTGTAATTTATATTATACATATATTTCTACAATATATATATATATATATATATATATATATATATATATATATATATATATATATATATATATATATATATATAAAAGTAGGATCAGGTAGGAATTCAAAAAACAGTAAAAACCGCGATGACAAATCTTAGCCTTTTAATTATGAAATTTAATGATTAAGATTTGATGTGTAAATAATGATCATGTTTTAAAATTCAGGGGTTACTCTTGTAAAAGTCGGAACTTAAAAGGTAGAGTAAGAGAAATTTAGAAGGACATTTTAGTAAAATTCCAAAACACAGGTCCATTCACTTGCTAGCCCTCACGTGCCCCTCTCTCTCTCTCTCTAAACGACATGTGTCGCATTTTCATTGGATAACCTATATTTTTTTTTTCACCAAGTTTGTATATTTGTCATAACTTTATTTTTTTTTTTTTAGAAAAAAATTCTGAAAAAATCAAAATTCTTAAATTTTAATTATCTACAAAACAAGCACAAATATGAAAAATTGAAAAAAATATTATTTATTAATTTTTTGTATTAGTAAGTTTGTAAAAATAGTTTTTCTTAAAATAATTTTTTAAGTGTTCTTTTTTATTTTTAAGGAAAAAACCCACCCAAATTAGGAAAAAATATTTACGATCCAAAAATATTAAGAACCAAAATATGTTTTATGATTCAAATTGTTATGAACCAAATTATTTATGAATCAAAACTTATTACAATCTAAAAATATTATGAATCAAACTTATTATGATTTAAAATTTAAAATGATCCAAAATTGTGTTTTAAATTTTATGATCAAAATTTTATGAATGAAAATCTTATAATTCAAAATATTATGATCCAAAAAATAATAAATTATAAATGTTACTGGACGAAAGATTGTCCTCTTTGAAAAATATTACGATCTTAAATTATACGATTCAAAACATTATGATTTAAAATATTATAAGATAAAAAATAATAAAATGCAAAAAAACCATGATCCAAAATTATATGATCCAAAATGTTATGATTCAAAAATACATGCTCCAAAATGTAAAGATCCAAAATGGATTAGATTAAAAATACGAAGGAAAAACGCTACAAATAAGATTAAAAACATTAAAAAAATTAAAAAAAGAGTAATGAAAATAAAACAAAAAAACAAAAAACATTGAAAATCGAATACTATAGCAAATAAAAAACTAAAAAATAAATAAAATAAAAAATAAAACTAAAAATGATAAAACTGAGTACAATAGAAAATAAAAAACATTTTTTTTTGAAAAATAAAAAAATAAAAAAACAAAAAAATCAAAAAAAGAGAAAAAAAACTCACTTATATCACGTTGGACAAACATGCGCACATATGATCGTATCGTTGAGTCTGTATTACGTTCCGTGGATATGCGTCGCACGTGATTGCATCACGTTGAAGGAAGACGTTTGATGTTCATGCCCTTAATGATAGTGATTGGACGAGAAGAGTACTCGCGGTTCTTACTGGATCCATATATATATATATATATATATATATATATATATATATATATATATATATATATATATATATATATATATATATATATCCTGTTATAATAAATAAGTAACTAAATGACACTTGTCAACATTTTAGACCACTTGTACACATGTTATTTTTATAGAATTTTGAATTTTCTAAAAAAACATCCTTTTATTAAAGCTTTTCCGTTTCAATTGTTTAAACCGGCTCAAATATTGAATTCCCTAATTTCCGCCCCAAAATCTCGCTAACCCTTGAGTCGCTCCATTTCAAACCCAATTTCACGGCTCAATCTCCTTCCAAATTTGCAACGAGCTTTGAATAGATCACTTTAATTCTTAGGTTTTGTAACCGATTGTTTTTTCCTCTTTTCTTTCGCTTCTTTTCTTTCAAGCTCTAAAAACCGCCGAGGTTTACACCATTCCGTCTTCCAGATTCAACTCGATTTATACTTAAACTACTATTTATTAATCCTTTGTTATTATTGTTACTGTAATATAGGTCTTGGAGCTAGCTGGTAATGCTGCTAGGGATAACAAGAAGACGCGGATCATACCGAGGCACATTCAATTAGTTGTAAGGAACGATGAGGAGTTGAACAAGTTGTTAGGAAGAGTGACAATTGCTAATGGAGGAGTACTGCCGAATATTCATCAAAACATGTTGCCGAACAAAAAGGCAAAGGCTTTTTGTGAATGCCTTTGTTATATGAAACTTGAATGAGTAAAGAATATGTATTATTCTTGTAAGTGGAACAACACAGCCCGTTGTTCTAACTTTCAGTTTTGGGGAAAGGCTTTCTGTGAAAAGCATTCAAGTTTAATGGCACACAATCCTTCACAACTCCTCCTGTCAGGTTGACCTTCTTCTCGATCGTCTCATAACCCTCTACAATTTGTACCGGTTAGCAGAAATAGTTGTTCAATTGAGCTTATGTTTTGTTTTTAAGATGCAGACTTTGATTGATCGGTGCATATGTTCATAAATAGTTAAAAAATTGTTGATTGTTTATGTTTTCGAATGCCATGAGAAACCCAAATCAGTTAGTCTCTGAATGTTCCCATGAACTAGGGTAAATTTTTTGCTTTAATCCCCATCACAAAATCTGTTAGTCTCTGTTTCTCATTCTCGATATTATGTTGTTTGTATTGGTGGATTTTGCTTCCTTAATCCCTGAATGGTATTATGCCCACAAAAATTTGGCTACTCCTTCCACTCCATAAATGCTTGATTGTTTATTGGCTGAAGGTAAATTAAAAAAAAGGAGAAAAAAGGGAATTGAGAACGTAGAAGAAAACCGGGTTGATTGTATATTGGCTGAAGGTAATAAATTGACATACTTATATTTTCGTTTTCAAACGTTTTTAATTGTTATGCTTAATTTAGTTGTTGACTGAATCTATGATGATTTGATGACATTCTGCCTTTTATGAAGTCTACATAATTTAGTTAGACTCTAAACGTTTGATCGGCATAACGGAATTCAATGAAAACTTTAATTTAAACTTTTTAGATTTTAACTTATACTTAAAAGTTTCAATTGATTTGTTATCACAGTTTTCTTATATAATTATACGATGTTCTATGATTGATTTCTTTTCAGGGTTAAATTGACAATATAGCAATATATAACAGGTATAATGGTGAAGATAAGATACTAAAAGATGTTAATGTAAACAACATTAATTAGTGACACATTGACATGTATCTAAGTATATCTATAACATATATGGTGGTGATGCTAAGTTATTGCTCGTTATAAGAATACATCATTTGGAATTTGTGATAAAAATATATGGTGACTTATAGAAAACAAAAGGAAAAGCAAAATGCTTTCTGTTTTTAGGATTTTCTTTATTTACATAAATGGGAAGTAAAATTTTAAAGAACTGTCCTTTTCTGTCTGAAGTGAAAAGGGTTTGCTTTTTAGTATCATTTTAGTCCACATTTTTCTTTTTTTTTTCAAAAAATTAATTATATTTGTTACTTTTGAACTATATCAATGGATACAATTTCAATTTCTTCAAAGGTTTGTGAGGACAAGGCTTGCCTGAGAGAAATTTTTTGAGGTACTTGTGTTTTGTGAAGTTATGATATTATTTGTAAGATTAATTTTATGTTGACATTCATACTGATATTGAAGAAAAAATTGTCTTTGTTGTATGATTTAATTAATACTAAGATACCTGAATAGTCCTTGTGGTTTACAAAAAAGTCACGGGTTTAGTACCAAATTTGATTGACACAAATCGCCCCCTTGGTTTCAATTTCTTGCGTGGTTGGTCATTGCCCGATGTAAAATGACTTTTTTTTTACCCTGTTTATATGTTTTATCTTCTTTTTTTCCAGATGAATTGTCCGATGTATATTAACAGAATAAATATACATTAAAAAAACCGGCCAACAAAAACTAATGACCAGTGTATGTGCACATCCTTTGACTTTGAAACATGACCTGTTTGGTTGTTTGGTTGTTTATGAAAAGAAAATAACTGTCTGCTAAAAACAATTCGTCGAATCATTGTCGTCCGCTTTCCAAAATAAAATGTACTTAAAGTTTTAGCTCGAAACCACCTTCCAAATAAAAGTTAATTGCTACGGGTATGAGAATTCGAATTGTTGTTTTCAACATTTTTCATATATCCTATGGACATTTGGTTTTTAAAATGTTAATCTTTAGATCTTTGTTAAATACGTTTTCTTTATGTCATCCCGTGTAATACACGGGTCTTACAACTAGTATATATATATATATATATATATATATATATATATATATATATATATATATATATATATATATATATATATATATATATATATATATTCGAAAAAATAAAAATATGTAAAACAAATTGAAAAAAATTAAATAAAATCTTAGAAAAACATTTTGTCTAGTTACAAGCGATGGCTAATTGGCTAGATACAAAAGCAAAAAACTTGTAAATCTCCAGGTGTCAAAGCTTCCACAATAATCAACTTTTCTATATTATTAAAAAAGACATTAAATAACTTTCGGTAGAACATCATTCCTGGTATTAGTAGGTTTGGATATTAATTTGTCTATGCATGTGTTAAATATGATTATCGAGAATATATAAAAACAAATATTTTTGATGGTTTTATAACACCATAAGAAATAAACTATTAAGCCGAAGGGTACTCGGCTACATGAAATAACCCGCACCAGAATCAACGACTCATGTCACCTCATATGCCTCCCTAAAATGCAATTATGGTTGGAATTGTCACATTTCGTAATTAATTCAAAATTAAAAAAAACACATATTCTTATCCGCATGTATAATTATTTATATGATAAAAGATAGTTTAATTATTATTTAATATATGTTTTTATAAAAACAAGAAGACAATATTGTCCAAATGAAGCAACGAGTAACATGCAATAATTACTATAAGTAGAAAAACAGATTAAAATTCAAATTTGAAAAAAAAAAAAAAACTATTGTCTTCTTCTAGCAACTAAGACATTGTACATAACCTGATAATTTAATCATTGAAGTAGCATGTGAAAAATGATTGATAAGCTGAAATAAGTAAAGCAAACTATGGAATTATTAGACGAACAACTTTTTCAAGAAACACGAGGTTTTGTATTTCATACTGTTATAGCAATTCATGTTATAGCCATGTTACGTTAATATAAATAAAAGTGCTATCCACTTTAAAGATATAAGATCATGGATTGATGGGATTTGACCGTCAATGATCAATTATCAAAATTACAAAAAATATAAAACCAATGAAACAAATATGCACAGAGATCATGAACGCAAAATCAATTAATAAGAAAAAAGAAAATGTATAAAAAATCATGTATTCAACTAAAATCAAGTGACGATATTAAGGTTTTAAAAGTTGTGGAAAAATAAAGATTTGTTTATTGAATGAGGGTAATTGGGGCGCTCAAAACACCATTCTTCAGAATCTCAATCTTCTGACATTATATATAGAGAGATGGAAAAAGAGAGTATAAAATATAATATATATCAACGGGTACTACATTTGATGCACAATGTACAAATGAAATCATAATAAAGCATAAATAAATGAATGAGATGAGATTTGTTCATTCATAGTTGATTAGGTTCATTGTTTGCAGACGCGCATGAATACATTGGCAACACCCATGGCTGATGGTTCAGTATTTTTATGAGAAAATATGTGTAAAGATATGAAAACATGTAAAAATTCTTAAAATCTCATTTATTGTCTCAAAATTATAACTTTTATGTAGACAGAACTCAAAATTATGAAATTGCTAACATAGATTTACAAATTTTAATCGACGAAAATTGCTTAGCTTTACCAACATAAGTTTACATTTTACAAACATGACTAAAAAATTTTAAAAACTACAAACGTAAGTGCAGTTCAAAAAAAAAAAAAAAAAACATAAGTTTTCTATAGGTAAAAAGTAAAAACTAATCTATTGGATTGATTTGGTTAAATTGTTAGAACCCGTGTAAGATTTTAGTAAAATGGCTTTATTGACTGATATAGTCAAATGAAACGACATTTTAGTAGAGTAACCACCCAATTTCAAACAAAGTTTAGCTTGCAACTCCGATGCTAATTACCATCCATGTAGATCTGACAATAGAGCGGGTTTGGAGCGGATCGGTATTGATCCAAACCCTTTTAGCAAATTCCAAAAGCTTATCCAAACCCGATCCGTAACCCGCAGGGTTTTGAATAATCAAACCCACACCCTTATCTACCGAATCAACGAATACCCAACCTTTTTACCCGACCCATTTACAATATTAAAGTTACACAATAATTATGCATTCTAACAAATATAACATAAATAACATTTTTACTTAATACTTATAAAAAACATTTCAAAATAAAAGAAATGTCTAATATAGCTTAATACTTAAAATAACAATTCCAAAATAAAACAAATGTCTACTATTGCAAACATGCATGAGAAAATGTAGAAGTTGAAATGCATCTACAAAAAAATCCAGAGTCAGAATGATCCACGCACTGATCACCTGGACAAAAGTAAGCACATATAAGTAAATACTAAGTTGTAAAACTAATAATTTATAAATAATAAATTTATGTTTTTATAATTTACACAGGACAGGTCATTAATGGATCGAATCGATAGTGATCCAAACCCAACCCTTTTAATAAAAGGGTTAATAGGTACGGGTCGTTAACGGGTAAACGGATCATAAACAATGATCCAAACCCATAAATTTTACACGGGTTTGAAACGGATCAGGTTTAAAATCTGCTCCATTGCTAGGTCTACATCCATGTGCCTAATTCATATAAGATGAAAACAGTAAAATCAAAGTCATCACAACAAAGTACAAAAGTGCAAAAGAACAGCTAAAAAATAATGTATAAGAAACAAAACATTAAAAAACTAATATACTAGACAATAACATTAACATGAACACAAACAAATGAGTATACGCTTAATTAATGAAAAACACAACAATACATAAAGGGGAATCAAGGAGCTTGTGCACTCTATAGGATGAGATCGGTTCCGGACCGAGAACCGATTTCGTAGGAAACAAAGAACTGAGAACCGAACCGAATACCCCGGTTCTGGTCCGGTTTTGGTTTCAGTTCCGGTTCGCTTATACAAGGAAATGTGCGTGTTTAGTTCCAGATCCGACTCGAGTCAGACCGAGAACCGATTTTTTGTGAAGTGGAGAACCGAAAATCGTACCCATGGGACATAATCTAGGTCTGATTTGGTCTGGGTCCAGGTCCAAGACATGGTTCAGTTCGGTTCCGGTCGGGTACAAGGTCCAAAATGTCATCCCTACTCTATTGAAATCCTTTTTTTGACTAGCACCACACCCCTGTCCCCAAGCATCATTACGACCACGTAGAAAAACAGTATAACACTACATCCACCTACCTTTTTAATTAAATTCTCCATCTATCACTCTATACACCTTCTATTTAAACCTGTTTAAATCAACACATTTATATCAAAACTCGCCAACATATTTCAAAGAAAAAACATACTCTGAAAATGTCTTCCTATTGATCAAAATTCATTCATAAATCTAGCCGTTCTTCAACCTCCACGATTAACTCAGGGCTGAAGCATGCCTGATTCTATGAAGAAGATGTTGGAAGAAAGAGAATTAGAGTGTGTAGAGTTTAAACCGGAATCAAAGCGAGTCGTACAACAAAGAAAGTATTTTATATGAGCTATTGAAGAAAAAAAATTTGGATTGTAGACATGAAAAAAGAAATTTGGGTTGTTGAGCATTGATAAAACAAGTCAAACTAAAGTTGGGATTGAGGTTTTGGGAAATTGTGGACAAAATGGCCGGAATGTAAGCATGAGTTGATAAAGAGAAAGCAAAGTACCCCTGTGACTATTCTGAATTGAGTTCATGAAAAAAGAAGATAAATGATTTTATGATTTTGTATATGTGATCATTTTTAAGGATCATTTCTACTAGTGACAAATATGTGTGTTTTATATGCTGTGTTTCATGCTTATTCAATTGTTGCATAATGAATATGGTAAACCGACCTAAATTTTTGTATAATCATAAATATAAGCAACCCACACTTTGCATATAATCTTTAATTACAGAGAGTAAAAACAAATACTCATAAAGATATAAGATATGAAAAACAAATGTATCGGTTGATGCGATTTGTGCCCCATGTTATCTGTGCAAATCGAATATGATATGTCTCGACCCATTTGGCGGTGCAACCCTCGAGCGTCAGAAACTGACCAGACGTGAACATCTCAAGGAAATAGCATAGAACCCCCCCCCCCCCCCCCAACAACCCCATTTTATACTGGACTATTATGGTGCATCTTTGCATTTCACAAGTCTAAGTGTGCAATTGTCGAGGGGATAGGATTGGTACCTTTCCTATTCCATTAGTCGATAGCCAATAAGACAATGTGAATATTAGCTCACATCGCTATAAACTATTAGTCGATAGCCAATAAGACAATGTGAATATTAGCTCACATCGTAATAACTATGAGGCCATTTTTGAAACATAATCGCCTCCCAAAAACTATAGTATATCATCAAGTATTAATGACCATAAGTCCAGAACCCCTAAAAACCAAAGGGGATAGAATCACGAACCACCTTTAGTTAAATTCTACATATATGGCATGCCAAAAGTTTATCAACAACCGCCCCGATGATATAAGGATGGTAAACTCTTATCGAATCGCTGGCCAATGTGAGAATACCGACATCCTTGTAATCTTCCAACGTGGAGGTGGAGGCATAAACGAGTATATCCTTTATTCTTCATTTGTACTAAGGGAGACCTCAACAAAATCTAAGGGTTGGTTTGTCATTGCATACACCGCAGGTGTAATGGTAGGTCTAGAAAGCAATGACCTCTTTATTTTGTAATGGCATGTCATCCTTTAGGGTAGCTTGTTGTATGGGTGTAAATGATAACTAATAAGCTCATAATTATATTGTTAAATAATAATAATGTTTCAAACACATAATATTAATATGTACCTTTGTAGCAAGTGAATGCCCCTCATAATGTGAGGTGGCATGCTATATAGGTGTAAAAACATCGCCTTATTAGAATTTAAGAGATTATGGTTTAATGATTAACAATAAGTTAAGGGATATATACAGTTAAATAGTCAACAATGTTGCAAACATATGATATTAAATATGTACCTTTATATATTGTTAAATGATCAACAGTAAGTTAATATGTTATATATTTTTTAATAATTAACAATGTTGCAAACATATAATATTAAATATGAGGGTCCTTCCTCCTGTGGGGTAGATTGTTGTTGGATGTAAAAACATCACCCTACAATAAGTTAGGGAATTATATATTGTTAAATCATCAAAAAAAACTTTAAGGTTACATATACTTAAAGGATAAACAATGATGCAAACACATAATATTAAATATGTTGTATATGTGCATCTATACCATAAACATCCATTACGAGAGACACCACACATTTCAGGTCGCACCTCTATTATAGGGTGTACTAGTATCCCTAACGTAGACATGACATATGAATATGTTGTAATTCTATGGTACCAAAAGCAAATAACAGCTGCCTTTGAGATTCCTTAAGTTCCTTCTACAACTCTCCTACGATTTGATCTATATCCGCTTCATTTAATAGTTGTGATAAAGTATGTGATGATCCATTATTTAGTCGTGGTCCAGTCTATGGAAGTGTCTGTGATGTTTGTAGTGGTGGTGCTTGTAGTGGTAGTGATAGGGTTGTGTCGGGACCTAGTCGCCTCTGTTTATGTGGTGGCAAACATGGGGGCGACTACTATAGAGATTGTGTGAGAGATGACATCCTACTTTATGGTGCCGAAGGTAAAGCATCATGCTCAATCCAGCCGAAGATATAAGACCACCACATAGCAAGTTGTTCCTCCGACGCTGGCTCTAAGTTTTGTATGGATCTATTTTCATGTTAATATAACATCAAGCTAATTATTAACAACATATATATATATATATATATATATATATATATATATATATATATATATATATATATATATATATATATATATATATGAGATATTTACGTATTATATCCCTACTATACAAAATATAAACATACCCGAGGCAGTCAGACTGATGTAACCCACCAAGATTGGACCATGCAATAGCCTACATGATCAAATTTGGTGTTCGGGTGCCAAATGTCTGGGTAAACGAAAAGGTGTCCAAAATCCAGATATGTCAAATAAACATATAACAATATTAACAAGCATAAATACACTAAAAATATAACTTTATATTATTACCCTGAAAGTGTATATAAACCCTTGCAATGTGTATGCCAATTTTTGAGGTTGTTTTTCTTTCACTTGGATATGATGGATATGATTGTGCCATTTTTTAATAGCGTCAACAACTGACTGTGTAGCCCCATGGGTGCCTATCTTGCCAAAGAAATGAATTAGTTACATATAAAAAAAAATAAGAATGTGCATTTAAAAATAAGTGAAAATGGTAAATTACATTATACTTTTTGAACTCCTAAAGAGTTGATACGAGGGCAATAAATTACTCCTTGATCGGATGACGGGCGTACCAACTGTTAAACCCCTTTCCAACATTTACATAATACATACTCAGTCAGCATACTCGATAACAGATAACAGATAACAGATAACAGATAACAGATAACAGATAACAGATAACAGATAACAGATAACAGATAACAGATAACAGATAACAGATAACAGATAACAGATAAAACAACTTTTTAAATATGTCAAAATGTTACAACTTGAACGACTCACCCATTTTAACCAAAGGAAATACTTATAACCGAAACTCTATACTAGGAAAAAGTAACTAGGAAATAATCACCAACCTACAACTCTGTAATAAGAAAAAATTCTCTCTTGCCACAGGCAAGCTCATACCAGAGTATCGGTCAATATAGAAGAATATTTCATTAAATTGATTCAGTAGAACTATAATAAGTTCTTTATATAACATGTAATGCATAAGCAGATGGTCTCGCACCACTCCATTTGAAATATCCAACCACCTATTAAAGCACATTGTCGGAAACGGTCCACACATGTCAACCAGTGCTTAGGCTTACAAAGAATAGGTGCACCAAGTTTAGGTTTGTATGACATGGTCGGAGAAACATCTCACACACCTTCATGCTAAAATAAAATACAACAAATTTAATTTTTCGTGACACCATTTCGGAGGACGACATTCTGGAGTGCTTTGTATTCCGGAATGCTCGTCGTATCCAAAGATGTTCATCGTATCTCCGAGACGTTCTTCATATTTCGAAGTTGTTATTTAGATTTCAGATGTGAAATACACATTCCTTACATGTTGCATGCAGTGTTGCAAAAGACGCTAGGCGCTCCCAGGTCGGTGGACTAGCGAGTAGCGAGTACTTGGCTAGCCGGGGAGTACTCCGACGAGTATTTGAATAACGCAAATTATAAAGCTATTAATTTTGGGTAAATGATATATATATATATATATATATATATATATATATATATATATATATATATATATATATATATATATATATATATATATATATATATATATATATATATATATATATATATATATATATATATATATATAGACAAATATTATTAGCTCATTGAAATTTATAACAAAATAGGTGAATATCAATAACAAGGACACCTATTTAAATGTTAAAGTGTTACAACTTTTCCAAAAATTGATATTTATTCTTTCGACTTTTCCATCAAATTTGCATTCAATTGAACAAAAACAAGATTGTTCAATATAGTCGTCTCTAATCTATTTCTTTTCTTTGTATGTACCTACAAAATAAATAGTTAAGTACATGATATACAAAAAATCGCCTTAGTACCTAGCTTATTTAATCGATTCTTGAAAACCCGAGTAATTCCGAGTAACCCCGAGTAATTCCGAGTAATCCCGAGTAATTTCGAGTAATGCCGAGTCCGAGTTTATTTAACCGATTCTTGAAAAATCGACTCGGTACCTAGCCGAGTCCGAGTACTCGGCCGAGTTTTGCAACGCTGGTTGCAGGGTAGTTCAATATTAGGGACAAGTAATCCTAACACCTTTACTAATTCCCTAAGACATTCAAGGAAACGTAATGACCCACAAATAACATTGTATGACACTAGTGGACATTCTAAACTTCATCATGTTTTGGAGTCGCAAAATTCATTATGGAGTACATATAATTACTACCAAATACCATCTTAATCTTAGAAATAAGTAAAGGAAGTAAGAACTTACTTGTAAATCACAAGATCTTCGGCGTGGATTGTAATTTTTGCCTACTTTAGAGAGTTCGAAATGTTGTTCTTGAAATGTGGTTGGCACCACATTCCAGAATTAAGAGATATATAGGGGGACCATTTTTACCGGGTCGGGTGATCATCTATAATTGGGCCGGAGTGGCCTATTCTGTAAATATGGGCTATTAAAAAATATTGGGTTAATTTCTTCATTCATTACTTAACAAACTTGAAGATTTGGTTTCATTTGTGCAGTAAAAGGATATGATAAAGGAGAAAATACAGACATATAAATATGAGAATCAACCAACTATTCCGAATTCAGTTGTTAGCAAGTAGTACTCTGATAGATATGCCAAATCATTTACGATGGGTTTTAAAGAAGATGAAATTACGAAGTATTCTTATGCAAGATTTTGAAATTTTCCACTCCAACCCCTGAACTTGGAAGAATTTGCAACTTAATCAACTGAAGTAAGCAATTCTCTGATTCCATTTAATTTTTATTAAGGGGTAATTATAGAAAAGTAGTTTTATCTTCACCATTTTCTCGGTTTCACCTTTTTTCTCCCCATTTTAGAAGGATGTTTGTGGTGACTCGTATAAGAAGTTAAGCATACGAGGAACCAAATAGAAAAAAAGGGTAGCTAAAAAATGTGACACTAAGTGGGTCAATGCGTTAAATAATATAACTAGAAAGTCCCAAGGAATTTTTCACCGGATAGAGAAATGGGTATTGATGACCCTTATGATGGATGTTGAGCATTATAGAAGAACGCTATGATACAAAAATTAATGGAATTCTGTGTCATTTCTTGCATATTTCCCTGAAACTAGGTAATGAGAATCTTGGGTGATATATGACATGGTGGGTGGTTCCATGTGTTTGAATTGCTCGATATTATATCTTATACATCAATTATTATGTGTTATATTCCATTCAAATCAATGAAATATCGTAATATTGTGAATTTGGTGAGAAGGATATGAGTGAATTTGCTTCTATTTTTTGTATCAATTCATTAATTCACATTAATCTTTTGTTAGTACAACTGCTAATAACAATTTGATTGCTGTTGAATTCTGGTCCAATTTATTTTTTACTATCTAAATTGTTTATCTATGTATTTGGTGTAATTATAAATTAATGATTTATCTAATTTGGTGTTTTATTAATAAATCTGGTGTCGGAGACATTTCATGTTCCTTTTTTGTCATTTTGAAGGCACGGCTTGCAATAATCTCATCGACTATATGAAAGGTCAATATATGTGATTCTTGAGTCGAATCCTTTTTTCCCACTTCTTTTTTACCTTTCTTTGATTTGAAAGTTGATGCTTATATAACACAAGCCTACCTCCAGAATAATTTTTTTTTCTACGATCATTATCAGGCACTAAATCCCATCCAACACACTTGATCTGAATTTATAGGGCGATTTAGGAAATTAATGAACTAGTTTTGTCCTGGACACTTGTAACAAGATCAAGAAATAGTTACCTAAGATCTTACATTAGCATATTTAATACATTCTTTTGTCCAAATTGACTCATGATAGTACTGATTAATGTTTGTTAGATCTATTACAAAACCTAGCTGGAAAAGCAAGATATAAAATTGATAAGTGAACTGGTAGACATATAATTAGAACAATTAAATGTAAGTAAACAAGTCAATTCGAAATTGTTGGGATTGGAAAACTCTTCTATTTAACACTAGAACAGAATTACAATAGGAGGAGAAACTCTCACACTCGACTATTACAAAAAACCAACCCTTTCTCTAACACTTACACTCTAAGTGTTTCTCTCTAACTCTATGTGTTTGTGGTGTGTTTTGGGATGCCTAAGAACTAAAACTTAAGCCTCTATTTATAGCTAAACTAGCCACTAAACCTATAGTATATGAACACATTGAATTCTTGGAAGAGAAGATCAAATTTGCCACATTAAGCTTTGTCAACAATGGTGGCATCTAGAATGGAGGGCTTCTAGATGGAGGCTGGAAATCAACAAATCTCCCCCTCCAGCCTCTTTTGAACAATCCTTAACCCAACTATGTCAGCACATAGTTTGTGTTTGTCTTGTGTCACCACCTTGGTCAACATGTCTGCAGGATTGTCATTTGTGTTGATCTTTGACAACTTCAATTCTCCTTTCTCGATTGCTTCTCTAAGCCAATGATAACGGATATCGATATGCTTAGTGCGAGAATGGTACATCGAATTCTTGCTTAGGTCCATAGCACTCTGACTATCGCAATGAATGATGTATTCTGCTTGGGGAAACCCCATTTCTTGAAGAAACCGTTTTAACCATATAAGTTCCTTCCCAGCTTCAACAGCAGCAATGTACTCGGCTTCAGTTGTTGACAGTGCTACACACTTTTGTAACTTGGATTGCCATGAGATAGCTCCCCCTGCCAAAGTGAAAACATAACTTGATGTAGATTTCCTGTTATCAAGATCTCCTGCCATATCAGCATCTGTATAACCTTTCACGATTGGCTTAGCTCCCCCGTAACACAAACATAGTTTTGAACTACCCTTCAGGTATCGCAGTATCCACTTGACTGCTTCCCAATGTTGCTTTCCTGGATTTGCTAGATATCTACTCACGACACCAACAGCATGAGCAATATCTGGCCTTGTACACACCATCGCATACATAAGACTTCCTACGGCTGAGGAATAAGGGAATTTCTTCATCTCTTCTTTCTCTTTATCAGAAGAAGGAGAACTTTTCTTACTTAACTTGAAGTGATTTGCCAACGGAGTGCCAACAGGCTTGGCGTTTTCCATGTTGAACCTTTTGATCACACGTTCAACATACTCCTCCTGTGACAAGAATAATTTTCTTGATTCTCTATCACGGATAATTTTCATGCCCAATATTTGTTGAGCTGGGCCTAGGTCTTTCATATCAAAGAACTTCGACAAATCCTGCTTCAAGTTGTTGATCATGGTTGCATCTTGACCCACTATTAGCATATCATCCACATAGAGCAAAAGGATGACAAATTTCCCATCTGGAAACTTCTTCAAGTACACGCAGTGGTCTGCAACAGTTCTTTTGTACTCGTGACTTGCCATGAACGAGTCAAACTTCTTGTACCACTGTCTTGGGGCTTGCTTAAGACCATAAAGGCTCTTCTTCAGCTTGCAGACGAGATGCTCTTTCTTTGGGATTTTAAACCCATCGGGTTGCTCCATGTATATTTCTTCATCTAAATCACCATGAAGAAAGGCTGTTTTTACATCCATCTGCTCAAGCTCAAGATCTAGACTGGCAACCAATCCGAGTACAACTCGAATAGACATCATTTTCACAACCGGCGAAAAAATCTCATCAAAGTCAATTCCCTCCTTCTGTTGGAATCCTTTGACAACGAGTCTCGCCTTATACTTCGCAATGTTTCCTTTTCCATCTTTCTTCAACTTGAAAACCCACTTGTTTTTCAAGGCTTTCTTTCCTTTGGGAAGTTTCACCAACTCATATGTTTGATTCTTGTGCAAAGAATTCATTTCGTCTTTCATGGCCTTCTGCCAATTGGCTTTGTTAATATGAGATTGAGCTTCCTGAAAGCTCTCTGGCTCCCCCTCGCTGGTAAGAAGGATGTAGTTCGAAGTTGGGTATCTTGAGGAAGGAATACGAACTCGATCAGATCGTCGAACTTGAGTTTCTTCATTAGAAACATCTGGCAATGACTCTGAATTATCAAGAGGTGGAAGCTCCCCCTGCTCAACACCTCCTTGATCTGCATCATCAACTTCATTATTCTGTTCATCGGTCGGAATATCATCTTTTGTTTCAGATATCATTTCAGGAACTTTGAAGTTTTGTTGCTCGTTAATCGATGCCTTGAAATCATAATACTGGTCTTCATAGAAAACAACATCTCTGCTTCGAATAACCTTTTTTAGTTCTGGGTCCCATAGCCTGTACCCGAACTCTTCATCTCCATATCCAATAAAGATGCATGGAGTGGATTTGAGGTCCAACTTCTTCCGCAATTGACTTGACACATGTGCAAACGCCTTGCACCCAAATACTCTCAAGTGAGAATATGTTATGTCTTTACCTGTCCATATCTTTTCTGGAACTTCAAAATTCAATGGAACTGAAGGTGACCTATTTATAAGGTAACAAGCTGTCAATACAGCTTCACCCCAGAATGGCTTTGGTAGTTTAGCCGCACTGATCATACATCGGACCTTCTCAACAATGGTACGATTCATTCGTTCTGCTACACCGTTATGCTGTGGGGTACGTGGGACAGTCTTTTCATGCCTGATACCATATTTTGTGCAATATGTGGAGAACTCACGAGAATAGTACTCACCTCCATTATCTGATCTGAGACATTTCAACTTCTTGCCAGTTTGTCTTTCCACCATTACATGAAAAGCTTTAAAACGATCAAATACTTGATCCTTCGACCTGAGACAATAAACCCATACTTTTCGTGATGCATCATCGATGAATGTCACAAAATACTTGTTTCCACCAAGGGATTCTACTTCAATGGGTCCACATACGTCGGAGTGGACAAGGCTCAACAACTCAGAGCGCTTATTTCTTGTGGAGCTAAAGGAAACTCTGTGTTGTTTCCCAAATAAGCAGTATTCACAAGGATCCAGGGCAACATCTTTTTCCATGGAAATGGACTTCTTCTTTTCAAGAGTTGTTAACCCTTTCACAGTCATGTGGCCTAGTCTTCTATGCCACAGATTTGGTGATGTCTCTTCTTCTACTGCATTGAGACTTGGTTGAATCAACTTTGCATATGACTTATAAATAGTACCACAAAGCTTTCCCCTTGCAATGACCATAATGCCTTTTAACAACTTCCAGTTGCCATTTCCGAAGTGGTTGTCATAGCCCTGAAGGTCAAGAGCTCCAATTGAGATAAGATTCATTCTTAGCTCCGGAACATGTCGAACATCTTTCAACACCAATGTACACCCTACATTGGTCTTTATATGTACATCACCGATACCAACAATGTTAGAGGAACTGGTGTTTCCCATCCTCACGGTACCATGGTTTACGGATTTATATCACTACAAGAAAAATGACCATCTATGACTAAAATATTAGAGACTGATTAATCAGTCTTAAATATCATTTATCTAGGACTGATGAATCAGTCTTAGATAATATCTAAGACTGATGTTAATGTGTTAGTTATTAGGGACTGACCAAACGTATCCGAAACTGATATTCAGCCCCCAACACATTAGCGCCAATTTATGTTTGGAGGGAAACATATTAGAGACTGAATTTCAGTCTCTGATAGATTATTGTCAAGTTTGACTTTGGAGAGAAACTTATTAGAGACTGAATTTTAGTTACAGATACACTTGTGTCTGTTTTTATTTTGTATAGGACTTATTAAGGACTGAATTTCAGTCTCTGATGGATTACACCAATTTTGATTTGGAGGGAAAATTGTTAAAGACTAAATTTTAGCATTTGAGACCGATTATTTTGTCATTAATACCATATAATAGAAACTTATGAATCAGTCACCAATACTATTTAGAATGAACAAACTTAGGGACTGAATTTTAGTTTAGGATAAACTAGCATGAATTTTGTTTTTAGAGGGAAACTTATTAGCAACCAAATTTCACTCATGGATAGATTTTATGCAAATTTTGAACTTTATAGGGATCTTATTAAGGACAAAATGTGAGTCTCCAGTAGAATTGCATCAATTTTTCATTAGGAGGAAAACCTTTTAAAGATCGCATTTTATTATCCAAGACGAATTATTATGCCATGTGTATATTTAACTACATATAAACCATTTAGACTAACACTTTTAAAATGATGCATGTGTTGGGTCTGATTGCCAGCATGGTGGACTCATAGACATCGGTTGTCTCTCCTTCAACCCCTTAAAATTTATTAAATTAGAAAACTTTCGAAAATATAAGAGTTTTAATGTGCAAAAAATATAATATAGTAGTTTTTCTAACGATTTGATGAAAATATGTTGGATTTTCTAAAATTAGAAATTTAGATTCGACATTTAAAAAAATATAGAAGTTTTAATGTACTAAAAAAATAATATACTGTTTCTTTAGAATTTGATGAAAATGTATTTTGGGTTTTCTGATATTTTCTATATATATATATATATATATATATATATATATATATATATATATATATATATATATATATATATATATATATATATATATATATATATATATAAAGAGAGAGAGAGAGAGAGACGGACGTAGGGAGAACGAAAGGGGAAGGTTCACTTGAAAATCTGAAAAAAAAAATAAAAATCTCAAGAAAAAATATGGACCACATATATTTTTTTCTTGCTGTTGGAGTATGCCGCGACGACAGAGAGGAATTGTTATTATTTATATATATGATTAATGATATGCTTATCTCGTCGATAAAACGACAACGCGCCAACGACGCTGGAGCGTTGGAGCGGCAAGAAAAAATACGTGTTCCAGGTTTATTCTCGAGACTTCAATTTTTTTTAAATTCTTTATGAAACCTACTTATATATATATATATATATATATATATATATATATATATATATATATATATATATATATATATATATATATATATATATATATATATATATATATATGAACCAAGTCACCCCCATGCCTTACCAACTGAGCTACACGCCAGAGGCATATATATATATATATATATATATATATATATATATATATATATATATATATATATATATATATATATATATATATATATATATATATATATGGTCTTCGGATGGGTGGGAGGTAAACATGCTTGTGTGGACCTTACCGGGATTTCCCCTCTTGTGAACTTGAGGAGTAGAGGTTTCACAGGGGGCAAGCTGCTTTGAAAGCCGCTGCATGCAAAATTGGATAATGTCCCTTAGATCTATGGATGTTGTGTTTAAACGAATTAGCTTTGACATCCATAAAGGACTAGCGGCGCAGCTTGTTGCCCGTTTGCCTACCGTCTCTATGTAATTATATTTTGTTGCATATTTAATTAAATATGTATCGAATATATATATATATATATATATATATATATATATATATATATATATATATATATATATATATATATATATATATATATATATATATATATATATATAGGGCCAGGATCAAAGATATTCTGACAAGTATTGTGTAACCTTAAAACTCAATATGGACCACTCATTTAAAATATATTCTTTTAAGAATGGCTTATCTGTTCATTTAGAATATTGTTGTTTTATATAAAATATTTTCATTTTTTCCAGAATTGTTACAATTTTTGTAGATTCTTATTGTTGTGATGTAAATTTTCCAGTAATTTTGTCATAATTAAAACAATTCATTACATTCTTGTTGTTTTGATGTACAAAATTTAGTTTATTCTTTTAAGAATGAAAATTTTTCAGCTTTTTCATTCTTACGAGAATGAAATCTGATAGCCAGGATTTTGTTACAAGGTAACACAATAATTGTCATTCTTATTATAACCTAGCCCTATATATATATATATATATATATATATATATATATATATATATATATATATATATATATATATATATATATATATATATATATATATATATATATATATATATATATATATATATATATATATATATTGTTAGTGATTAGGGTTAATACCCATTAGGATTTAGATAAGCCCATTAGAGTTTAGGTTAGGCCAAGAGCCGCCCATTTTATATCCTATTTATATGAGGTTTTAACATCATTATTATAATCAAGCGTTTTATATTCTATCATGGTATCAGAGCTCTAGGTTAAAATCCTACTGCTGACCACAACCCCCCGCCGCCGCCGATCTCCACCTACGGCGACCTAGTCGTCGGAGGTGTCTTCAATATTTTTCTCTTTTTTATCATAAATAATAATACAGCCGCCGGCACCAAACAGAGCTCCGTCATCAGGTTCTTCTACTGCATCGTCTGCTTCGGCCCCTCTCCTCGGATGACATCTTCTTCTTCGGACATTCTTCGTCGGGAAGCCTCCGATTTGCAGTCGTTTTTCTCTCATTCGTCAAGACTGCAGTCGTCGATCTCACCGATATTGGCGTCGTCCGCCGCAGCTCGAGCCCTCTCTATTTGCTCGCTGTCTTTCTCCGGACTCCTCCGCCGTCGGCTCCATGATCACTGTCACAGGTCTCCCTTCTTCTTCAACGGAACCGCCTCTGGCCGCCGCTCCTTCTCTTTTCTTCTCCGACGAGCAGTTATTGTTAGCCGTCATCGTCAGAGCTCTGCCACCGCCGCTGCCGCTGTTTTTCAATTATGTTTTTTTTATGTTTTGTTTATTTTTTCAGTTTAATCGTCTCTTCCCAATCAAACTGCGGGGGGATGTTAGTGATTAGGGTTAATACCCATTAGGATTTAGATAAGCCCATTAGGGTTTAGGTTTATATCCTATTTATATGAGGTTTTAACATCATTATTATAATCAAGCATTTTATATTCTATCATATATATATATATATATATATATATATATATATATATATATATATATATATATATATATATATATATATATATATATATATATATATATATATATATATATATATATATATATATATATATTTACATCTATAAAAAAAGATTTTGAATATTTGGGAACAAATGTGAGATGGAGCAGCAAGTCGTATGTAGTTATGTATCATTGGAGTTTGATGAGTTTCTCCCACATCGCCAAAGGTATATAAAATCATACTTGAACCATCCTTATTTAAAGAACGCAATGCAAGGCAATTTTAAATCATCGTCAACGTACGTCGGTTGGCTTTCCGATTCAACTTGGCTTTTTGTTGTAAATTTCTTTTGTTTTGAGAAATTTTAATCAATGGTTTTTTTTGGTTTTTACAAAAACCGGTTTTAATGGTTTAGCCGGCTTGTTTTTGCCGATTGTAACTGGTTTTTGGAAGTTTTTTTTGTTGAACCGGCTGGTCCGGTTTCGTTTTCAAAATAGTATTCAAGACAATCTTTGAAATACCAAGTTAAAGACTATATGAAATTGTATCAGAGGCTGATTTTCAGTCACTGAAAATCCAAGTTAAAGACTTCATGACATTGTATCAGAGACTGATATTCGGTCGTTGAAAAATAATATTACAGACTAAATTACAAAATATAAAAACTGATATTCAGTCCCAGTCCCAGAATTATATCATCAAGGATTGATATTTAATCCCTAAAGAATAGCATCAGAGACTGATACAACTTAAAATCGGGGACTCAAAGAAAACAAGTTAGAGACTGAATGAGATAGTTTCAAAGACTGATTTTCTGTCTTTGATACATTGATGCATTAGGGACTGATTTTCAGTCCCAAATACTTAAAATTTTCACTATCTAGGACTAGGTTTCTGGGACTAGCTGGGGACTAGTCAAATCAGTCTCTGATTCTCATTAGACACTGATTATTGACCATCAGAGACTGATTATGTCAGTCTTCGATACCCCTTTTTCTTGTAGTGTATGTTGCAAATAAATCCCGGTCCGGAGTGGAATGATATGATGCAGCGGTATCAATCACCCACTCGTCATCACGAGCGCCTACGTGTAGGAATGCATCCTCCTCGCATGCAACAAGGGCAATGTCTTGTGAAATGTTGACCATGGTCTCACCATCCTCCTTGCTTGAACTAGTACTCGTTTCAGCCTGTTCTCGTAGGAACTTTCGACAATCGCTCTTTTTGTGGCCATAATGATTGCAGTAATTGCAGTGGCCATCAAACCATGTACTTGAAGACTTTCCCCTTTCTTTTGATCTTCCTCTAACTTGAGATCTTCCTCTACTTTGACCACGTCTGCCTCTACCTCGACCTCTTCCTCTGCCACCAGTTCTACCTCCTCCTCTTTCTTTGTTTTCTGTTACGAGGGCAAATGACTGGTCTGTACCAGCTTCTTTTCTTCTGGCTTCCTCGTTCATGAGAGCGTCCGTGACCATCTCCATTGTCACTTTGCCACCGGGGGCAGAATTGCTGAGAGTAACAACAAGTGTTTCCCAATGATCAGGTAGAGAACTTAGCAACAATATTGCTTGCTCCTCATCTTTGAGAACCCATTCGGCAGAACTAAGATGATTTACGAGATCTTGGAACTGACTCGTATGCTCGGCTATGGATGTACCACTTCGTAACTTGTGGTTTACCAGGCGCCTCATTAGTAGGGTTTTGTTGCGTGCAGTCTTTGCTTGATACATACTTTCAAGCTTTTCCCAGAGTTTGTATGCATCTGTTTCTTGAGAAACATGATGAAAAACACTATGGTCAATCCATTGTCGAATTTGTGCCACAGTTTTCTTATTCATTCTCGTCCAGACGTCGACTGTTGTATTTTCAGGTTTTACGCCCTTGGTTTCTAAAGGTTCTGCTAGATCCTTTAGATTCAACATATCTTCCATCCTCGGCTTCCACATATTATAATTTGTGGGCGTAAGTCGGACCATTATATCCGAATTTGTAGATTCCATGAGAAAGACTTCGTAGTTTGCGTTTTGTGAAATTTTGGGACGGAATTAGGCAAAACCGAGATCACGGTTATTTCCGAAAGGGTCGAGATAGGTGGGATATATTTTTTCAGACTAAAATAAACTTCTGAAAAAATTATGGGCCAATTTGAAATGTTTAAGAAGTATAGGGGCAATCTGTAATTTGTGGAATTACAGGGACCAAACTAGAAGGTTTTGAAACATAGGGACCTTTCTGTAACTTTTCAGAAGTATAAGGACCAAAATTGTAACTTTCAGGAAAAACTGGGACCAAAACGGAGTTTTATAGAATTAGAGGGACCTGTTTGCAACTTTCTGGAATTTCAGGGGGCCAAAATGCAGTTTTCTGAAACTTGCTACATTGTTGCTACAGTGTCGCTACAGTGTCGTCTTCTCCGATCGTCTTCTCCGGCGAGTTTTCCGGCGAACTGGTTTTTCCGGCTACTATTCCGGCAAACCTTTGACCGGACTTTTGGAGGCCTTCCGGTGGTCGAAAAATTCCAAAAAAAATATTTTCGGAATCGTGGGAACGAGTACTTTACAATGGTGTGCCCGGAAATCGATTTTGAGAAAAAAAATTTTCGACCAAAAAACGATCGGTACCGAAACGAGGCTCTGATACCACTTGTTGGGGTTGGAAAACTCTTCTATTTAACACTAGAACAGAATTACAATAGGAGGAGAAACTCTCACACTCGACTATTACAAAAAACCAACCCTTTCTCTAACACTTACACTCTAAGTGTTTCTCTCTAACTCTATGTGTTTGTGGTGTGTTTTGGGATGCCTAAGAACTGAAACTTAAGCCTCTATTTATAGCTAAACTAGCCACTAAACCTATAGTATATGAACACATTGAATTCTTGGAAGAGAAGATCAAATTTGCCACATTAAGCTTTGTCAACAATGGTGGCATCTAGAATGGAGGGCTTCTAGATGGAGGTTGGAAATCAACAGAAATTTCACCATTCTAGAAAAACAAAAACATGTCGTGGTATGCTAATGGACTGTCTCCTTTTTTTTTTTACTAATTGAGTTATGTATATGTTAAGTAGTTGAATGTATAACGATGTCTGTACATATAAAGTGTTATATATATAAAGTCTTTCTTTTCTAGACTGAATAAATCATTTGCAAGGAACATAAATAACTATTTACTCTTATATTCCTACAAAAAAAAAATAACAACACTAATTAATTTTAACATGAAATGAGTTTGTAGGAAAGAAGAAGGGTAATTAGGGAAACAATTGTGGCTTAACCCATTAAGTAGTTATGTCCACATTAAGTAAAATATAAACAACTTTTATAACTGTCTAAATTTAGGGCTTAAACCATTAAGCCTATGTTGTAAAAAAGAAACAACTCCTAAGGCACCTAAAGAGATTAGTACTTCTCTCCTTAAACGCCTTTGTTGACGAATTAGTTGTCGAGGGGAATATCTCAATTAGAAGTAATCTTTTCATTGAAAGACTCTCTAATAAGGACTTTTGAAAGTATAACAAAGTTTATTGGATCGGCAGATTGAGGGCAGTCTAACCAACCTACAGAATAGAATCATATTATTGCATTTGTATAAGCAATTCATATATGAAATAAGGGTCACAATATCTATGCAAATATACCTAGGGGAGTCTATTTCGGTCATAGAATCTATTTGTTGCTATTATGAAATTCTTGAATACATTTAGAGGGCTATGACATATGCATTAGGTATATGTCCATTTATCTTCTTTTTTCTACCACATTTATTCTTTCTTGGTCCTTAAAAACACTTGATATTAGCTATTGAAACTTTAGATAGTTGGTTTAAATAAATAGGGTAGAAAAAAGGTGTATTTAAACCAAGTATAACACATATGGTATAAAAAAGAAGATCAAGTGTTTTAAGAACTATCACCACCTCCACCTCTACCACCACCCAACATAATTATTGAAATTGCATTATAATAACAATAATTCTATAAGAACATGTTTGTTTAGTATTAATAGTACAAAAAAAACATATTCTAATCGTCATTTGTCACAGAATAACGCTCTCCGCTATATATATATATATATATATATATATATATATATATATATATATATATATATATATATATATATATATGTATATATATATATATATGTATATATATATATATATATATATATATATGTATATATATATATATGTATATATATATACATATATATATATATATACATATATATATATATATATATATATATATATATACATATATATATATATATACATATATATATATATACATATATATATATATATATATATATATATATATATATATATATATATACATATACATATATATATAGATATACATACATATATATATATATATATATATATATATATATATATATATATATATATATATATATATATATATATATATATATATATATATATATATATATATATATATATATATATATATATATATATATATAGTATCAATCGAGGCCAACAAAAATGTTGAGATTGCGAAGCCAGTTCTCGACCAATCAATTTATAAGGGCATATTATTATTATTTATTTTCATTAAATTATAACAAAATTATGTTTTCCTAAAATCTAGTATTCCGATTGTTAGTTACCAAAAAAAAACTAATAAATTAATTTTTATTTTTTAACAATTTCAGATTATATAACGTCAAATTTTTACTTATTTTTATTATTTTATTAATCGATAGTAATTATCATTATTTCCTTCAAAATATTTTTTTCATTGTATCATTTGATTTATACGATTTCATTCATAAATGATTATAAAATACAATGTAGTTTTATATTTATATTGAAATAGTTTTTAGTATATTTGTAGACGTGAAAAACTTCGAATACAATTATAATCATCTATGGATATAGTTGTAAATATAACATGAACATAAAACAATGCAAAAATAAAGAATGTAATATATTTGTAGAATACAATACAGTTTTAATCGTAAATGATTACAACACAATGTAGAGAAAAACACACAATGCAATTTTAATCATAAATGATTACATCACAATATACTATATGTTTCTTATTTATTTTTGCGTTGAATCTTTTAACTTGAAATGGATAACTTTGACACATGAACTTGTGCTCCTTTTTTCTACAGAAATCTGCATGTTTGTGTAACGAGCATTAGTAAACCTAACAAATTTAATGTACTTTAATCTAGCAATTATAACTATCAAGTGATTATGAATCGATTAGAAGGTGAATCATAAGTGATTAGCAATGATGTAAGACATGAATGTTTAATAATCATGCATGATTAGCAATCATCAATACCAAACAAAAATCAGCAATGAATATGAAAAATCAAAAATGATGTTTTCTAAAAACAATGAAGTGACACGTGTTAATCATCAATGATTAACATTTTAACAAGCATGTATTGATATATGTTTTATTATAATGTTAATCATTGATGATTGACATTGTAACAAACACCAAAATGGGCTATATTTTAGTGATTAACATTGGTACAACACTTACATGTATTTACCAGTGAGTTATGGGATATATTTCCAACTAAAACATCTACATGAACTTACAATGTCATCTTAATGATTTCTCTAGATTATTTCAATGCAATCACCTAACCATGACTTGAAATAATACACAGAGCTTGGTTCGAATATCAATTCACATAAAACACAAATGGAATAATCTATTATTTCAAAACCTTCAGTTATAATCATTAATGATTAAAACTCAATGTTGATTATTAAAACTAGCTAGACAATCAAGAAACACACGTTTTATCATACTTCCATACCTACACGATCAAGAAACACACAAAAAGTGGACTTACAAAAACATTCAGATAAAAAAAAATTGGTAGAATAGATCAAATCAATTCATAAAGAAGACATAAGTGAATAGTGGATACTCACCGTGAGAATGGATCAAATCAATTCCCAACTGACATCAATATCCATAGCTTTTTCGTGAGTACTTAACAGGTAGTCCATCAGTTTCCATGCCTGGTTTTGTGCAAGAACTCTATGGAGCAGGAAGGAATCATACAATAATTGAGATTTCATCGTTTGAATCTGCATATCTCTATCTTGATTTTCGAATTGCACATACACACACACTCCATTAATTTTCCCTTCTCGATCGTTAGTCAGCAACAAATATATAGGGAGAGCATTTAGCATATTTTCGCACAGGTCTTTCAAGGGTTTATGGAGATTGACATGGTGAATCGTTCCGGAGATGATGAAGATTGAGTGTATACATAGGTTTATTCTCAAGATCTCTATTTTTTAATTTCTCAATGAAACCTACTTATATATATATATATATATATATATATATATATATATATATATATATATATATATATATATATATATATATATATATATATATATATATATAACTGTGTCATGAAGTGAATGATTGATATTTTCTAGTTGTGTTCCATTTTTGACGAGATGCTTTATGTTTAGGTGGGGTAATTTGGCGAGGTGATGACAAAGGAGTCGGGTTACTCATTACATAAAAATATCAATGTGAACTTATCAAGTGATAGAAATAGGACTTTTTGGTGTTTTTAATCATGGTGAGAGAGAGGAAGAGTTTTCATAGCTCGGATAATGTGATATCTTAGTTGGTTCGTGCTCATCGGTGGTAGACCTAAGCCGATTAAGAATTTTTACATGTGATGTAGGAGTATGAGAGAGAGAGAGAAGGGATGGGATGGGGTGGATGTGAGTTTTTATTTTTATTTTTATAAAACTAAAATAATTAAATAAATGGGAATGTAAATGAAATGGTTAAAAAATTCAAGTTTAACGATGACTAAATCCATAATGAAACCATGTTAAAAGAATTATATCCATTATATTTAAAGGATTCGGAGGTACCCAAATAAAATGATAAACTATAGGGATAGTTGTTGTAATTTTGCATTTGTAATACTTTTAAGGGTTAATGTCTTATAAGGGTAATAAAATTTTTATCATATAAATATTTAATCATTTATGTTTCTTTGTATAAATATGACCACTAAAAATTTTTTGTAGACATGTAGTCACTTATTTTTTGTACATATATGACTATTAGGTTTAATGGTCATATGTGTAGAAAAATAAAAGTTTAATGGTCATATTTGTAAAAAAACATCAATGACTAATGGTGTACAAAAGAACTATTGAAATATGACTAGGAGATTCAAGACCGTAAATTTATGGCACCAAGAACTATAGTGTCGAGACCGTAGTTGCTGTGACGAGAAGCAACCTATGGTGCTCGAGACCGTAGTGGCGCCGGTGACATAGTCAATGACATCATGCACCACAATTGAGGTTGATAAAGTAGCAATGTAGATTAAGTAAATATTGTGGTGTAGATGCTTGGAATCATGCGGTGTTGGGAGGCCAAATATTAACGGTTTCGAGATCACAATTCGGGTGTTGGGATGTCCACCTCGGATCGTATATCCAGCATCGCTGGATGGAACCCCTAGCTACATGACGGTTGGGAGTAAAGAGTTATTCTTGAGCAAGCTTCAAAACTAAAAGAGACGGGTCATGTTCATAGTCATGGTCTGAGCCATATTAAACAAAGACATCATAGTTAACACAAATTATACAAGATATTGCATTTAGCTGATCTAATTACTAAAGAGAACGACTGTCATTGGTATGGTTTATGATGTTAATGCAGTAAGCTAGTTTATGAGTAATTCGAGAAAAACTCACTAGTTAGTAGTTAAGTGGATAATGCGATATTTAAACAGAACGATGTCATTGGTATGGTTTATGATGTTAACACATGGAATAATGGCTTGGTTGGTTAAGCGGTCTTGAACCATGGTGGTGATCTTTTGAAAAAAAGATCGCTCACATGTTATATTTTCACTTTAGTCAGATGTGCTATAAGTTGGAAGTCAACATTACAATCTGCAGTTGCCTTATCGACAACTAAAGCAGAGTACATATCACTAACTGAAAAAATAAATGAATGTATATGGTTACACAATCTTGTTTAGAGTCTTGGTTTGAAGGTAGAGAAGCCTACACTATCTTGTGATAGTTAGAGTGGTTTATGTATGGCAAAGAATTCGATCTATCATGAGAAGGAAAAAATATTGATGTACAGTTGAACTTATCAACAATATTTTGGAGAATGAATGATTCACTGTTCAGAAGATTGATACTAAGGAGAACCCGATTGATATGTTGAAAAAGTCATTGCCTGCAAAGAAGTTCAAACATTGCTTGGACTTGGTTGTTATTTGTAGGAAGTTGAGTCCCTTCGGGGCGAAGTAGTAGGAGGGGGTAATAAGGTTTTGATTTTTAAGAGTTTGTAGAATATTCAAGTCAAGGTGGAGATTGTTGAAATATTAACTTGAAGATACCATAATTTTTTGGAACCAAGTCAGAACTGCAGTGTCGAGACCGCAGTTGCGGTGATGACAAAGAATGTTGTGGTTCCAGAATAAAGTCGCTAACTTAGGATGACAACCTGCGGTGCTCATGACTATAGCTGTGATAGTGACGATGACATCATGTACCACGTTGGAGGTTGATGAAGTTGCGATGTATACTATGTAAATATTATGGTGTAGATGCCTATAATCTTGTGGTGTCGGGAAGCCAAATATTATAGTGTTGAGACTACAATTACGTGTTGGCTGTCTACCTTGGGTTGCATATTTGCGATGCTGGATGGAAACCCTAGCTACTTGACTACTGACTTGTATGAGCCTAGCTCAGTTACTGATTAGGGGTTACACTATATGATCCCTATATACATTGACTCCTAGTTAGTTTTTCGTTATCGTGATTGTTCTCATTGTTGTAACTGTTACTAGTCTTCTAAAATCTTGAATAAGAATACCCCTATTTGTTATGTAGACATATTACGTAGATGAAGAAGAAAGAAGATTGAAAATGACGAACCAATCTCATTTACAATGATCATTACAATATATTGATCTAAAAAACTACAACAAAATCTAACTAATCTTGTTAGTAATTTACAAATATGCCCTTTGTATAATATAATTACTATATTACCCCTAATATTCCCCATTAAGATGGTAATGGAGACTAGATATTCTACAGTGCCATATTGGACATGACTGATTTTTACTTTGAGGATGGAAGCAACTTTCTGAACAAATTAGTCAGCTAAAATTTTGATCTGATTGACATAAGTATGATGTTTTTATCAATAACATTCTCACAAACAAGATGACATTCAATATCTATGTGTTTAGTACGCTTGTGAAATGAAGGATTCGAAGAGATTTTGATTGTTGCATTGTTATCGCAATACAATAAAGCAACTTCAAGATGTGGAACATCAAAATCCTTTAAAAACTGCTTTAACACAAGTAATTGATGTCATCGACCGATATTCAACTTCTATAGATGAATATGATATTGTTGGTGGTTTTTTGGATTTCCAAGATACAAGAGAATCTTTACGGAATATGCAAAAACTAGTAATGGATTGACGATAATCTAAACAAGTACCTCAATCTGCATCACAACAAACTTTTAGCTTTATTAACGATTGAGCTGTTAGGAAAATCCCTTGGCTAGGACTTTGATTCAGGTATTTAAGAAGACGAAGAGCATCTTGAAGATTAGGAACGCATGGATTAGACATGTACTAAGACAATTTTTTACTGAAAGGGAAATGCCTGGGATAGTTATAGTTAAGTATAAAAGTCTACAAACTAATCTTCTATACCATGAAGGATCTTTAAGAACATCACCAATTTTTGCATATAGATTTGTGGATCCATAGGAGTTACAATTGGCTTGGCTCCCAACAAACCAACATCTTCAATAAGTTGCAAAGTATAATTTATTTGAGAAACAAAAATCTTAGATTTAGATTTAGCTATTTCCAAAGCTAGAGATCCTTCAAGTTGAAATTATCACTTAATTGCTTTTTGATAGATTGGATAGATTTTATAGAATACTTGGTGTTAAGATATCATCTAAATATACTAAAAGGGAAACATGATTGTCTCCATGCCCTTTATGAAACAATGAATGATTGGCGTTAGATTTATTGAACCTGGATTATGTCATACAAGAAGATAATTTTTCAAATCATTGACGAGACGCTTGCCTCAACCCGTATATTGTTTTGTGTAGTTTGCACAACATCTTCTTGAATGAGTTTGAGGTTCCCCTTAAATATGAAGGCCAGGAGGCAAATCCATATAAACGTCTTCATTTAAATCGCCCTTTAGGAATGCATTATTAACATCTAGTTGTACCAAGTTCCATGATTTAGCAACAACTATGGCAAGGAGCATCTTGACTGTAACGAGCTTAGCAACTGGTGTGTAAGTATCAAAGAAGTATACCCCTTCCTGTTGAGTGAACCCTTGGATACTAATATAGCTTTGTGACGTTCAATATTACCATTGCTGCTATACTTAATTTTGTATACTCATATACATTTAATAAGTTGTTTATACTGAGGTAACGAAACAATTGATCATGTGTTGTTGTCATGCATAACTTTGAGCTTATCGTCCATTGTTTAACGCCATTCGTGACACTTTGTTGCTTGATTGTATTCTTTTTGTTCAATATTTCCTGAAACATTAATCACCATGCCTTTATGTCTATCTAATATGTTGTTGTAACTAACCTCATCTTCAATTGGATATACTGACTTGGAGTTACTAACTGAATTGAAATGATAGTCACATAAGTAAGATGGAGCTTAATGTGTTCTTGATGACCAACAAATTTCATGAAGATTAATGATTTGGTCATCATGGGTATTCTGATGATCAGTAGAATTGTCATTTAGATGTTCATCACCAAATAAACTTGTCATTTATTCCTATTGGGATAACAGTTCGACCCAAAGGATCAACTTCATCACTTATTTTGTGATCTTGAAAAGGAAATAAAGTTTCATGAAAGATAGCATCACAGTAATTGAAGAATTGTTTTATTCGCAGATTAAAAATATTTATAAGCTTTCATGTTGGTTGTGTATCTAACAAATATGCAGGGTTTGGCACGAGGACTGAACTTTGATGTGCTCGAAGATAACAATGATACATATGCTATGCGACCATATGTGCATGTCAGTGAATATAGAGGAGTTTTACCAGAATTATCGATATAGAATAACACTTACCAGTAGTTGTCTATTTATTAGGATTAACTGTGATCATGTGATTTGAGAGTGCTGACATCACTTGTTGGCACCATGAGAAAAATCCTTTGAACATATTGGTCAAATCATTGTTTATTGCTGAAACTTGATTGCTTGGATCATCATTAGAATCGACAACAACATGATTTGATCTATTTTTTAGGCTTATAACAGATGGATATCCATGAAATTTGTAACAATTATCAATTGTGTGACCTTGGAACTTGCACTGAGCACAAAAAGGTCTATTAGAATTCTTTTGAATCCAAGGAGACTTATGTTTTTTAGCCATAAATCGCATTAAATGCCATTGATATTTTTTCTTTTCTTCGAGCAATCAAGGAAAATACGCAGTTAAATTGGAGGTAAATGATCCATGAGAAGAATCTGACCTCTTGTTTCAGAGAAGCTGTCATTTAATATCATCACAAAATTCATAATGTATTTAGATTGAAAGTAGTTTTCAATATCTGCAAGTCCATTGCATTCACACTTGCTACAAGAGCAATGAGGAATAAAATTAACTAGTTCTTCATTCAACGATTTCATTTTGGTGAAATAAACACCAATTAAGTCTTAATCTGATTCATGTTAACAATTTCTTTTCTGATTTGAAAAATTATTAGACCATTACTCCACTGAAAGCGATCCTTCAAATCATTCCAAAAGATAGATGCAAAGTCGGATTCGGTGAACATAACGCTTGTAGAGATTTCTTTGGATACAAAATTTAATATCCAAAATATGACAAGTTTATTATTTCGCATCCATGCATTATAATGATTTTTGTATATATTGATCTAACAAACTATAACAGAATCTAACTAATCTTCTCATGATTTTACAAATTTGCCTCTTTGTATAATATAATTACTATACTACCTCTGATAGCGTGTAAGTCACATTCATCGAAACACGTTAAATATATTATTTTTTATGTATGTATTATTTATTTTTGTTTTATTCCTGAAAAAAAACATAAATAACTAAATATATAGACCAAATAAAATTTATCACTCGACATTAACCTATATTTTTAATGAGAAAGAAACTCTAGGGGTGAGAATGAGGCGGTTTGGTTCAGTTAGTGGCCAAAACCGAACAATAAACCATTACAATCGGTTAATGTATTTTATTAGCCATTGGTTATGGTTAATATTGGTTATGGTTAACGATTTAATCGGTTAATGGTTTTGGTTAATGGTTAATAATGGTTAACCATATTATATAAAAATTTAAAGTTCATTCATCTATAACTTTTATTCTTTGTATGAATTTAAAAGTTAAATTGTCACAAAAGTCAAAATAATGATATTAACTATTAAAAAAACATCGACTTTTTATTATTTTACAAGTATAAACTAAAATTCATGCAAACGTTAAAAAAGATTTGATTTAATTTTAAATTTTTATTACATTTATCATATGATTTTATTTTTTTCATTACAAAAAGAAACCAAATTCCCTTTTTAGTATCATTATTTCCACAACTAACACTAGTGAATAGTGAATCGTTTAAATGCTACTGGAATGTTACTAAAAAATTTCTAGGGTTTATTTATTTTTATTTTTCAAGACTGAAATTTTACCTTTAATATTATACTCAAATTAGTTTTTTTTGTTTTTATAGACTTATTAATTTCCTAATGACTATGTACCGAGCCTTGATTTAAAAAATTTTAAGGATTAGATTAAGAATTTATAATATATATATATATATATATATATATATATATATATATATATATATATATATATATATATATATATATATATATATATATATATATATATATATATATATACTAGTGGTGAGACCCGTGTATAACACGTGTTGATTAAAAGAAAATGTTAAATAGAAAGATGTAAGCACTAATACATTTATATAACAAATTGTCGACAATATATAGTGTAATTTTTAAATAATATGTTATTAAATTAAACACTACAACATAATTGTTTATAAACTTTAAACAATTATAACAAATTACAACTTTTAAACGACTTCTTTGAATACAACATTTGTTGTTCTATTAGTAAGTTTACCGTCGTCTAAAATTATTAATGTCACATAAAAAAATTATTAATTAAGAATATCTAAACATTAATAATTTTACATAAGAAATTTGTTTGTGTATCGTGACATCTTGCTTTTGATTTTAACTATTACGACTTTGTATTGTGATAAATATAATTGATTATTAGAATGTCACCGGTACTAAAATCAAATTCACTATTATGATTGGAATCGTTCTTCAAAATATTATGATGTCAATTATCTCTTTATTCAGGGCCGGTCGGTTGATTTTAAGGGCCCTGTGCGAAGACTAAAAAATGAGCCCCTAAAAATGTAACTTTTGTTAATTCTTCATCTATTTTTCTCTTTTTATGTTTTTTACTACCAGATAGATATTTAAGAGGTATAATTTTTGAAAATTGATAAATCATATAACATTTTAATAATAGTTGAATAAAAACTAAAAATTAAAACAATAACAAAAGGTTTAAAATTTTAATTCATTTGGGAGGAAAATGGATACCCTATTGGGCTACGAATTGCTACGAATAAAAACTAAAAATGATAAATCATATAATATTTTAATAATAGTTGAATAAAAACTAAAAACTAAAAGTTTTAAATTTTAATTCATTTGGAAGGAAAATGGATACCCTCTGCTGGGCTACGAATTGCTAAGAATAAAAACTAAAAATTTAAAAGCACTACAAATTGCTAAAGAAAACATACAGCTAGCCACTTACAAGCTTCGAACCGGCGACCAAAACTTCCAATTCCTGCGCCTTAGCCAATAGAACCACCAGTTTCTTGTGCGTTCATTACGCAGACTTAATATATATATATATATATATATATATATATATATATATATATATATATATATATATATATACATATATATATATATATATATATATATATATATATATATATATATATATATATATATATATATATATATATATATATATATATAAAATTTCGGGCCCCCAGACGACACGGGCCCTATGCGGTCATCCACCCGGCACTTGCTCAGGGCCGGCCCTGTCTCTATTGTCTCCGAAATCATTCTACACATTAAAAAATAATATAATATTAAAAAACAATTAATTTTGAAATTGAATGATAACAATTAATTTTGAAATTGAATGATAATTAAACCGATCATTAATGAGTTAGAAATGTTTCAAATCAATTAGTTTTTTTAAGAAATTTAAAATTATGAGAAAATGACATGTGTCAAATTCAATAAGGAGATGACATGTGGCTTTGAGTTACTTATTTATTAGGATAGGATATATATATATATATATATATATATATATATATATATATATATATATATATATATATATATATATATATATATATATATATATATACTAGTAGGCGTCCCGCGCGATGCGGCGGCGGGGGGGGGGGGGGGGGGGGAGGGGGTGTGTCGAGGTTGGTTAGGTTAGTAATGGGTAGGCGGTTAACTGTTTTATTTGGTCATATTAAATTGAAAAAGAAGTTTGTGTGTACCCACGCTATGCAGCGGACGACGATTAATTTCATTTACCTGAATAGTTTCTGGATGGCGATTATTTTCCTTTCATCAAACGTCGAATGTGAGGTACAGTGATTAGTTTTGTCGTTGAATAACTATCTTTTGATATGCACTGAAATGGTTTGGTTTTGCTAATGGATTATTGCATTAATTATGGTCGAAAATAGTCAAATGCATCGTGATATCAAGTTTTATAGTCAAATGCATCATCCAACAGGGGCGGTGAATAGTTTTCTTACGACAATAGTTATGTTTCAATTATTAGGATTTTCGAGAGGGGTGGTAATTTGATTGAGACATAAATATGCATATTTATTGTTATGCGTTTGAAAAACAAATGTACGTTGCTATTTTACGTTAAATATACATTGTACAATATTTTTAGGGTACTTGTCCATTATCACAAGCGAATTTTGTATTAGAAATAAATATGCATGCTTCTTGTTTTGCATTTGAAAAATATTTGGGTTGCTATTTTGCGTTAAATATAAAATACAATATTGTCTCCGGGTACATGCCCATTATATTACAGTATATACCTTTGTAATTTTTTTAAGACGATGGCATTTCTTTTGCCAAATAATACTGAATACAATTAACAGCATTACAAATACAAAATTTTATTATCACTCACAATTTGAAGAGATGCCATTTCTTTTGTAAAAATCTCCGGCTTCGCCAATCCACTATGTTATTCTACTTTAATGCTCTGGAACAAAATTAAAGAGTTGGAATTATTTCCTAAATCTAGACTACAATATTTTTAGTCCTTTGAAAACATGAATCTATAGCACCTACAAAATAAAAAAAAATGGAAACATATTCCTATTAGGGTTTGACAAAATGTTAAAAAGTGGTGACCCGAAGGGTATATGATTAAATGGGACAAAAAGACATACTTTTCAATGGAAGAAACAATTAAACCAAATATTCACAAAGACCAATAGTAATTGTTTCTTTGAGGACCATTTTGTCAACAGATGCAGTAACCATTAATAGGGGTCTTGTCATGATATCTTCATTTGAGTAGTGCTAGATAAAAATTTCCATATATCTTGTTTGAATATCATTGTATCAATGAATCTGACAATAAACTAATCAAACAAATAGAGATTGAAATCATTACCAGCTTAATAACTACTTTTTCCTCACTTTGAGTATTAACTCCTACATATCATCAAATAAAGAAACTAAATAACTACTAAAGAAATTATATACATAAACAAAACTAATATACATAAACAAACATTAAATCAGGGAATACCTTAATAAACTTCACCGAAAACTCCACTCCCAATTTTCCTCCCAGTCTTAAACTTGCCACCAACAACATGATCCGTGATTCTTTATTTGATAGACTTATGAATCCCAATTCAGACCCAAATAAACCAATTTTATATCTCAAATCACGGTCTGAAAGAAACAACTAAACCCTAGTTAAGTAATTACTAAGATGTACAGCTATTTATTTAGCACTTTGACATTAGAGTTTAGAACCCGTACAAGTACTATGCCCTTCCGACCTTCTTCTGATATCTATTAAATAATCTCATTCAAAATGACTACGCTAATTGTAATCATTAAAAATAAACTAACAACCAAGATGATAGATTTGGATAAGAAAACTCACCAGATTCAGTTTCCGTTGACAGTGAGAACTTGAGAGCTAGTCGCAACAACAATTTGAATCCCACCTATGACCTGTAACAATATATAAAAAAACTGTACAATACATAGAATGTTAAACCTAACAACAGAGATAATAAGTTTGTATCCCTTCCAACCTTCTTCTGATTATGCTAATTTATTAAATAACGTCATTCAAAATGACTATGCTAATTGTAATAATTAGAAATAAACCAAGATGATAGATTTGGATAAGAAAACTCACCATATTCAATTTTCGTTGACAGTTAACAACATAACTGAATATTAGATTATGCATTATCGGTTGACTTATAGAAAAGGAACTAAAAATATTATAAATAAATGGTATGTGTATCAAAGATATACCATAAATTTTTGCTTCAAATATCTAACGATGCCAAATGCTAGCTATTTTAATGCCAATGTAAGTGTCAAAATAGAATGTAAAGTTAGTCATACATGCGGCGGCGGTGGTTGGGGTGGGGGGAGAGGTAATGGGTAGACGGTTAACTGTTTTATTTGGTCACTTCATTCGAAAAAGAAGTTGGTTAATCGGATTGGTATTAGCATATTTTCAATTAATCCTTAGAATAATAATGATTATAAAATACATTTGTCCCTCTAGAAAGTACATAACATATTCCAATTCTTTTAACAGATTACATTCCTTCCAAAAACATTCTACAAACCAGACGATAAATTACAAAAGTAACCTTGTTATCGGCGTCTCCTAGTTTCTCATTATTAATGCTTTTAACACATATTAAAGCTGAACCGTGTGTTCCAAATGTGATGAATCCATAATCTTTTCTTCTTGCAGAAGGCATATTACGGCCGACATGCAATAAGCACATGTACTGTTTGGTTATGTAGTCATAATTTCTCAATCGTGTAACTATTTGTTAGCAAGTATTGATTAATTGCTACGACCGACGTGCAAACATATCTTTTACTCTAAACAAATAACCAAACACCCAAAACTTTGCAAATCCCATGTTCATGAAGGTCGCAATGTTTGTCAGGTTTCTAAAACAAAAAGAAAATATACCATATGTTCACAAAATCTCTTTTTGAATACTTGACACTTGACATATCCAAACACTGGGCTAATATGTTGCAACCGCACATTTTTCCGGTCAAGCGTACTTCTGTTAATTAACTAATAAATTTGATTAAGTATTAACCATTTTTCAGACAATCACACCCTGAAGTAAAAGGCACCACTTTATCTATAAATGAATATAGGTTAAATTAAATCTCAAATAGCAAAAAGTTATTAAAGACACAATTTTATCTATGTTGAAAATGACAATTTATTTCCAAATATAAGCATTCAACGTCAAATTTACTAAATTAAATAGAAGATTTTAAAGTACAATTTGGTTATACGATAAAATGAAAGTAGGGTACAACCTGAAAAAAAAACCAATGAATTGAAAGTACGTTGTTGTTTCTTGCATTTAACCCACAAAAAAGGCAGTTTTGTAATTTTAATTTTCATATTGTCAAATATATCTAACCCAATCCACTTTGTATTTATGACATTGGGATAATGACCTAGGTATTTCAAAGTAGAGTTATGTAAAAGCAAGAAATCAAAGTAGAGTGTTATGATAACCAATCAATCAAAGTACACCCCTACCATTGCATTTAACCCATACAAATAAGAGTACTTGATGGAATATAAATGAGCGAATCACATAACAGGCCATTTGTCAAGAATGATCAACACCACAATAGAAGCGATACATGTGGAGTTCCAATATGAAAATGCATTAACAAAATCGATAAAATTTCAAAAACTAATTAAATCGATGTTTGCATACATATCAGGAAACTACTCTGAAAGGTAATGGTTTCCAGAGTATTTGTAAAACTTTGAAAAATCTACCTAATTATAACGCTATACTTTCAAACTTTATTATTAGGACATTGTTAGTGATAGATTTTATGATTAAGACACGGCACTTTGAAAAATCTACCCAATAAAAAAACTGCTATTGCTATTGTGTGTTGCTACTAATGGTAAAACTATAAACAAAAAAACTGAAAAGTCTATATGTTTCTGGAAAATATCATTTTTTAAAGTATGATGCTATTTTGACAGATTTACAATGTTGTATTACAAAAAAAAAAAAAAAAATCAAAGTACATTGTTGCTTCTTTACCCAGGTGCTAAATGTGAGAAATAACAATGTACATCCAATAGTTATTCTAATATAGCATTATATCTTTTTGAAATTTTATTTGAACCATTTAAGTAATTATTTCACGTTTTGCCCAAATGTAGGAATTTTTTGCGAGAGATGGACCATTTAACAAACTTTTTTATTCACATCGTGGGGAATTTATCCGCGAGTGTGAAGTTATCCGCGAATGAGAAAGTTATCGGCGAGTGGGAAGTTATTGGCAAGTGGGAAGTCATCGGCGACATCGTGGGAAGGTATCTGCGTGTGAGGAAGTTATCGGCGAGTGGGAAGTTACTGGCGACATCCTGGGGAAGTTATCAGCGAGTGAGAAGTTATCGGCGACATCGTGGAAAAGTTATCGGAGAGTGACAAAATTGTCGTCCAGTAAGGAAGTTATCGGCGAGTAGGAAGTTATGGTCGACATCGTGGGGAAGTTATCGGCGAGTGGGAAGTTATCGTCGACATCATGGGGAAGTTATCCGCAAGTGGGGAAGTTATCCGCGAGTGGGAAGTTATCGTCGACATCGTGGGGAAGTTATCTGCGAGTGGGAAGTTATCGTCGATATCGTGGGGAAGCTAGCAGTGGACCCACGCGATGCGCCGATGCGGCGGTGCTGATCCGAGGGGGGGGGGGAGGGGTGGACGCATAGGGTATAGTAATGTGTGGTGTATAGCTTGTAGACGGTGATCGATTTTCTCTTAGCCTTCGTTTCGTAGCTAATTTTGTTCCTCAACTCCATTTGGTGAATGGTTTTTAGACCGTGATTGTTTATTTTAGCATGTGCTTCACAGCTCGTTTGTTTTGCGACTCGCTTCGTTTTCAGCTTTGCTCATTTATGAATGAGTATAACAAACAAATTCCCATAACGTCCTTCAAGTAAATATGGCAATAGTCTTTTATAACTTTCGCTCCACACAGATACTTGTAAAGTGAAATATAAGAAACTTTTTCGATGTGGCAATAAAGTCCTTTTTCGATAGCTGTAAAAGAATGGACTTGATCAATTACAGAATATATAAAAAAACGTTTGATGTTTTTAAATAATGATAATATGATATATTTATAAAACTTATGTAATTATTATATAAAAGCGACATCATTTATAAATACATTCCGGGCAGCAAATAGCCTAGTTTCGTCGATTAGGGGTACCCACACAATTATAAGTTGACAAATGATGTTATCTTATATTTTACGGATACAAAATGATAGGTAGTAAGTTAGCAAGTTTTGTCCATTGAAAATAAGAAAAAGAAAAGAAATTATTCCACAACATGAAAATAGTAAAAATGTTATTCAACTTTAAATATAAACAAAGTCACAGTCACAAACAAATGATTAAGTAGAATGTTATTTCCTTTACATTTTTTGTTTCTATTTTACCTCACGAGGATCCTCCTGTGTGGGTTAACGAAGGGCAAATATGTCTTTTTGGCGGCATGGAACATTGTCTTCAAAGTTTAGCTTAGCATCAGCAACAACCAACTTGTTATCAGAAGTCTTGGTAATGGGTTTGATCTAAAGGGGGACAAAACTTGAACTTAACACCCAAATACAAAGGGTGGGGACAAAAATGTAAAAAAAAACTGAAATATAAATTTTTTTTGTAAAATTAAAGGACAAAACTTCAGACTACAAACTGCAAGTACATTGCTATCATGTCTAAGGAATTGGAAGTATGTTGCTATTATGTCTCAAGAATATATTCTGCTTAAACCATCAATACCTGAAATAAACCATCAATACCTGCGAACACAAAAGAGACTTATTAGAAAGTGCATATTTCAATACGCTTGTACACAATACAATTTTATTTTCATCAAGTAAATATACTTTAAAAATAAGTTAGTGTTTTTGTTTTTAATTTAACCCAAATTAGTTGCAAGAGATTGTAGATTATTTTCATTTATGTTGTCCGGCTGCCCCTACCCTGTTCCTTCCTCGACTCGACCATCATTTGAACCATCGGTAATTAAAGATAGCACAAATGTGAGTAAATAACCGTGAGTTGTGACTGCTTGAAAGGAATCGTATTCCTTGGATGGAATTGGCTTTGTTTTACAAACCTGCACCTACGAATATGGGCATTGTACAAATTGCTATTATTGGTACAGAAATATAAGTAAGTTGTTATTATGGGTAAGAGATTATAAGTACGTTGCTAGAATATGTAAGGAAATTATGTGAGTTGCTATTACTGGTTACATATTGTTGTTATCAGAAAACAAAATGCAGGTATGTTGCTATGTTTACGTATAAAAAATCAAACACATTGCCTATATTGTTAAAAAGAGTAAAGTAAGTCACTATTTCCTGCAATATGCACTTAAAAGTATTACAAACATTTCCAAGTAGAGAATCATAGCTTGGTGGAACAACGTAATCGGTATAAACATGACTATCCGTTCTCACAAATGGACCTCCGGATTTCAAATAAGATGTAATTCTCCATGATATTAAAGAATTTGATTGGATCAAGAACTCATTTATTAATTTATTTTTTTAAAAAGCATATGTAATTATGTATTAAAAAAATACAAAAATAATACCTGGTCCGTGTCTCAAACTTTTGAAAGCATCTTCAGCATTGATACGACATTCCATCGAGTGTCCTCTAAGAACAATGTCATCCTGTGATATGCATTGTATATTTGCAATAAATCAAGATAAAAATAATATTTTGATAACTAAAAAGCTGATAAAAATAATAATTTAGTACCTGTGTGTAACAAGAGTTTTGCGCCCATAGCAACACCGATTTGTTCCTCTATCAAGTCAACAGAATATATCATTCCGGCCACTGGATGCTCGACTTTTTTTAATAAAAAATAAAACAAACGGTCACAAGATTTATATTATAATCGACTTTACAATTAGTTGGTTTTATTAGATTTGTTTAACTAACCTGGATTCTAGTGTTCATTTCCATGAACATCTTTCATCCAAAAGAAACTCTACAGTACCAACACAAATGTATCCCGTTGATGCTGCTACTGCTGCATCACCCATGGCTTTTTTAAGCTCTGGGGTTAATGCAGGTGAAGGTGCTTCTTCAAGCAACTTCTGGTTCCTTCTCTGCACAAACAGCAATGGCAAAATGGTCATTTTACAATATTAAATGTATATGAAAGTAAGGTCAAAATGGTAATTTTACTATATTAAATATATAAATGTAAGGGAAAATGGTCATTTTATGAGGGTTCAAAGGAATTAAACTCAAAGGTTGGTAAGTATATACCCAATTGTTATGTCTAAAAGTAAGGGGAAAACAGTCATTTTACAAGAGTTTAATGGACTTAAACTCAACAAGTTAGTAACAAAATACCCAATTGTTATATATAAGGGCAAAAATGTTGGTTTACAAGGGTTCTAAGCTTAAAACTCAACAAGTTGGCAAGAAAATACACAATTGTCTTATACAAATGTAAGGGCAAAACAGTCAATTTACAAGGATTTTACGGACTTAAACCCAATAATGGTAAGCAAATATCTGTTTATAAAAATATGTACCTGAATACTGCAGTCACGCTCTCCAAAGTGAACAACATTTCCGTATTTATCTACAAGAACCTGAATAAGCATGCCGCATGTAGTTAGAAACTCAACAGATTAGTAAGGACAAAACGGTCATTTTACTATAACAAAAAAAAAACAATTACGTGGAACTCAATATGCCTTGGGTTTTGGATGTATTTTTCTAAATAAACACCATCAATTCCAAATGCAGCTGCAGCCTCACTCTGGGGTTGCTATTTAAGGAAAAATTTCAAACAAAAATATTTAAAATCAGTTGCTGTATAAAATCATAAACAAAATGAAGAAAAAAAGATGGCTATAAAAATAGTTTAAGTGCAAAATTTTATAATTATAATACCTGCAACAATTTCACAAACTCATCATGCTCTTTTGCTAGACGCATTCGAAGCCCTCCACCACCTGCTGTAGCCTTAATCATCACAGGGTAGCCAATCTCATCAGCAAGCTTGATGCCTTCCTCTATGCTCTCTGTAATAAAAATAAAAATACATTTATGATAAAAGATTGATTTTTGGCATTGAGAATTTCAATATTAAAATGTAAATGAATCAAAATACCTGTAAAAGACCTTCACCTCCAGGTACTCATGGAACACCAGCATTCTTCATGGTATCTCTGGCAGTTGCTTTGTCCCCCATGACTCTAATACTATCAGGATGTAAAAAGGTACATTTAACAATCAAGGTTGCAAAAAGGTACATTTTATTGCTCTTTAGTAATGAACTAAACATATATTCTAGTAGAATTTTAGGTGCTAATTGGTTGATTATGGTGACAAAATCATATAACGTCCCACATTCCTAAAAAAACTCACTTAGCAAAACATACCTGCAAGGATAGGATAAATCTCAGCCGTAACATGGGTGGTAATCATCCATCAACTGAACGAAGACATGAAAATAACTAAATCAAACAACAATATGGTTTAGATCAAGAAAAACAAAAAAGCAAGAAATTTAATAACATAACTTACATTGAGACTCAAAAATCAAATTTTTGTCTAAAATAAAAACCTAGCGTACCTGAAACTGCAATGTTTAACTGCAATGTAAAACAAAATCTAACAGCACTATGAAACTCTAGCATTCCTGAAATCAAAATTAGAACAGCCAATAGCAAAATCAGTGTGATAATGAGGATGATCTGATAATCAAGGAGAGAGAGAGAGAGAGAGAGAGATGAGGATTTTAGGGTCGGGTTATAAATTTGAATTCAAATTTTATTTTCAGAAGAGAGAGATCGTGATCAAGAGAAGGGGAACCTGGGCCTAACAATTTCATCCATCAGATTTTGGTGCGGTTGCTCTTCTTCCAGGAGGGTGTAAGAAAACCCCTAAACCAAATCATCTTGAATTCAAATCAACATAAGAAGAAACTGATAACAACAAAGAAGCCAATAACAATTTCAGGTGGGTAAATCAAAAATTAAAATTAGCAAAACATACAAATAAACAATAGAAACAAATGTGAGGAGTGAAACAGTACAAAACGTGTTACCCGACCAGAAGTTTTCGAGAAATTCGTATGTCCAACAAATAATCCGATTGTACACATGTATGTGTGATGATGAATACTCTGTTTGTGCTCTGATGCTTTGATGGTGTTGAGACAAAATCTCAATTCTGGCCAAAGATCACGATATAATTTTTACATTTTAGCAAAGCAACAAGAAGCTTACCTTTGCTGCAGGGAAAATTGTCAAGTAGCAAGTGGAGGTCATTGGGTTTCAATTTACCACCGGGGTTTGTTCATGTAGGTCCGCGGCTAGGGCTTCATGAATCGAGAGAGATGGAAGACCGAATAGAAAGAATGAGAAAGTAACGTGAGAAAAGCATAAGAGATTACCTTTTCGCTAGGTTTTTGCTACTACGGGTCTGTGGCTAGGATTTCCGATCTACACTTTTCCCTTCCAACCCCGCCGGAGATCTTGATTTCATCAGCAATCTTGAGACTTTAGTGGCAGCGAAGGTCAGTGTTTGTGGTGGCTTAGGGTTTGACGGCGATGGAGGAGCGGAGAGAGAGGGACACTACCTTTGTTGGCTGTTCTTCGACGACACACAAATACTCGTAAACGATTATGAAATCACTTGTAGTGTTTTATAAAAGAAATTGGTAGATATCGTGGCGGAAATCACGGGAAGGGGATCGTGTGAAAGATCAACGGATGGAGAAATACGGGAATCCTGGGCAACTTTGATCGTGGGGGATGGTTGTTACCGGAATCGTGGGTGGAAGAAGAGTGGGATCGGTTATGGGTTGGTGGGAGGCTGAAACGGAGTCATGGAGTAGGGGCCAAGGTTGAGATCGTGGGGAAGTTATGGATCGTGGGAACTTACCAGGATGAGCAACCGCTATCGATTTTGTGCATAAAATATGTTGTAACTTTTGTGTTGACTGCTGTACACTTGTACTTTGGGGCAATACGTTTTACAATATATATATATATATATATATATATATATATATATATATATATATATATATATATATATATATATATATATATATATTGATGCAAACTCTTGTCTCGGGCTGATCCTCTAGACGCTGATATCCTCGACCTGAGTTCACAACAATAAAGGAACAAGGTCAGACGCACTCCGGGAGGCGATCCCGGGAGGGCGCTCCGACGGTTAAGTTAGCACGGTGGTCGGAAAGTATGGAGATAGTACGGGAAAAGGTAAGTGAAAAAGTGGTTTTACGATGATGATCTCACCAAGGGCGTGATCATCATATATCGTTATACCTGCGTGGGGACCATTTGTCAGTTAGTAGTGAATCTTTTCCTTATTGGCCGATCGTCTGGCGCTGACTGTGATTGGTTCATTCCTCTGGCCAGGTGGTAGCTCGGGGACCACCTGATTCGTTCGTGTCTAAATGGTTTGCACGATGACCGTTACATGGTGACGTGCTGTTCTAGCATTGGTACATGTGGTAATAAGCTATTTAGCGACTGTCAAGTCGGATGAGGTCCAGCCAGGCCTCTGGCGGCTGTCTGTCTGTCTGAATGCTGGCGAGTCGTGCCGCTGGCGTGCTGGTGGAAAACTATGCGTATCCGTATGATATACCATCAAGTCCCCCCAGTCTTGGTAGTCAAGGCGATGACGTGGTCTAGTTTTGACTAGCAAGATTGGAAAAAGGCGGTTCGTTTCCCGAAGAAATCGGCGTTATTATGGTTGACGTGAGTAATGTGACTTGTCCGTTTCCATCATTAGGAACGATTTTCAATTTCCCGCTTCCTTTCTTTTCATTAGTATATTTTTAGGGTTCTCAATTTCTTTCTCTCCGTCTTACTCTCTTCTTGCTTACTTTCGATTTTCTTCTGCTATCTTCTCTCCTGTGCTCTTCTCCCCCCTTTTCATCTTAAGAATGGCGGAACACGATCGTCAAGATATTCCTGACGATGTTTATGGTCCTCTGGTAGAGCGATATGGTTTTCAACCGGAGGATGGAGTTCTCCTTCCTAATGCCGACGTGGGGTTTTCTTTGCCTCCCGAGGGGAAAACCGACGTTTATCTGAAAACTTTCGACGCCGGATATCGCCTGCCAACGTCAGACTTTATGGGTGAAGTTCTGCGCCGTAATAACGTTGGTTTGCACCAGTTGACACCAAACTCTGTCAATAAGATAGTGGCTTTCGAGCTTTTGTGTCGCAGCCTAGGTATTGTGCCCGATTTTTACGTTTTTAAGCATTTCTTCCGTTTCGCTGCTTTTGGGGAGAATTATGCTTTCTATAGGTGAACTTCCGTTCATACGCTGATTCCGGAACCCAAGTATTCTCCTAAGAACTGGCAGGATAAGTGGTTGTGGGTTAATCTTTCGCGTGTTGGCACGGTGTATCATCAGACCGGTGCTGCTTCTGACCAAATTCCTAAATTGTTTCCCCACCAAGAGCAAATAGTGAAAACCCTAAACGGTTTCCAGGTCATTCCTGAGGAGTTTCCGGAATTCATTCTGGCCGGTGGAGGTCTGAGTACGGCGTGGCGTATGCGAGGGAAGATGCCGGAGTTTTACGTACTGCGAAAAAGTATGAATTGTCCTTTTCCCACGTTTTGTTTTTGATTTCTTCTTATTTCGCCATTTTGCTTTGCAGATGCCCCGTGTAAAGTGCCTTTCGAGGATGTTCTTGCCAAGGAATGGGAAAAAGGAGAACTGAAGTACCGAGAAGTCGATCTAGTTGACAAGGTGGCCGCTTCATTTTTCTTTCGTAATCCGGACGTTATTACGCGGGTTAAGGAGATACAGGAGTCGGATGATAAGAAAATTGGGGAAGGTATGTCTGGGGGTGTACCTTTAGTGGATGCAAAGGTTGGGGCATTATCAAAAGGTGATGGTGAGGGGTCCTCTGAGACAGTGCAGGACAGTAAAGAGGGTATTCTAAGAGGTTTTGCCCGATTAGCGAACAAAAGGAAAATGGCGTGGGAATCGTTGGGAGGGTCGGATAATCCTCCAGATACCAGGCTGATTAGGAGGGTAAACCGTCGCCATCTGTTGAACAAGTTGAAGCAAGATGACCTTGGTATCATAGATATCCCTGATGATGAAGGAACAAACGCTGGTGGTAAGAAAGTTTCTGTAGAGTCTGAGAGTACTGGTGGTGGAAATCATGATGAAGAGTTGTCTTTTGACCCAAAGGTCTTATCTGGTTTCGGTGGAATGGAAGGTTTCGGAGGTGATGGGAGTGGTGGTTTTGATGCTAATGCCGGTGGCGAGGGTGGTTCTAGGGCTGGTGGTAGTGGGGGTGCGGCTTTAGATACTCGTGTGTTTACTGATTTTTCCTCTTTGCCGTTTGTTCCTGAGTGGAAGCTTGTTAATGGGTCCCGCTTGTTCCCTCAAGAAAATGCTGTTGATTTTGCTCTCCATGCTTTTCCCCCAGCCGCCGAGGCCGAGATGGAGAATTTTTCAAATGATAACCTTGTGAGCACCTTGAGCTTTGCTTCTGCGCAATCTGCTTATTACCTGGCCGCTGCGGCAAAAAGGATAGAACGTTTGTCAGCTTCCTCCTCTCTCCAGGACTCTTTGAAGCTTGAAGCTCGCAACGCTCTGGCTAAAAGTGCTCATTTACGCAAAGTGAACATGGAATTGGAGGGTCAAATTGCCCGGTTGGAGGCTGCCGCTCGCCAATTTGACCACAAATGCGAGATACTTGTTGCGGAGAAGATATCTGTGGAGGAGCAAGTGGAAAGGCTTAACCAGGATAACGAGGGGTTAATGATTCGATTAGAGAATGTGGAAGCTGACCTGTGCGAGAAGGATCGTCTTTTGGGGGAAAAGGGGGTTGTCTTGGAGAGAATGGAGAAAGATCTCAAGTGGGTCGCGGAGGAGGGTGCTGCTAGAATTGTGGAGAAGGTATTTTTGATTCCCGAATTTATGCATGGGATTAACCGTGTTCGTCGAACCAGTTATGTGGCTGGTGAGGAAGCGGGTAGACGTGGGTTGCGCCATGAGTTGAAGATTGGGGGTTCGAATGCTGGGGAGGAAGGGTCAGCCTCTGAGTGTGCCAGGGAGGTTGATGATGCAATGGAAGAATTCGTGACGCTTGACTATGCAGGATTGTTGGGTTTGGGAGAGCTTGGAGTGGATGGTTTGAAGGAGTTGCTTAAAGTGGAGGCCGATGGGTAAGTTGTTTGTTTGTCCTTCGATATGGTTGTACTAGTATTATTAGATAATCTCTTTTGGTTTGGTAATTGGACAAGGGCTATGTTTGTTTGTTATGGACAAGGTTATGGTTTTATTTGGTTTGTTGTTTTTGTAAACTGCTTTCTTATGGAACAATGTTTGGTTGTTTGTGTTGCACCTATTTTTGTTTGAAGATGATGGGCATTGGCGTAAGTAGTGTCTGATCGGTTGTATTATGGTGTGTTTGAGTAGCGTTTGACCAGTTATCTTAAGTTGTGACTTATCATGAGTGGTGCTCGGTCATTTTGTGTTAAGTTGCGACTTAATATAAGTGGTGCTCGGCCATTTGTATTAAGTTGTGACTTAATACGAGTGGTGCTCGGCCAGTTTGTGTTAAGTTGTGAGTTAACATAAGTGGTGCTCGGCCATTTGTATTAAGTTGTGACTTAATACGAGTGGTGCTCGGCCAGTTTGTGTTAAGTTGTGACTTAACATAAGTGGTTCTCGGCCATTTGTATTCAGTTGTGACTTAATACGAGTGGTGCTCGGCCAGTTTGTGTTAAGTTGTGACTTAACATAAGTGGTGCTCGGCCATTTGTATTAAGTTGTGACTTATCGTGAGTGGTGCTCGGCCATTGTATTAAGTTGTGACTTAATACGAGTGGTGCTCGGCCAATTTATGTTAAGTTGGCTGGGTGATCAGGTCAGCCAACGGTTATCGATGTATACAAATAAGAGTGCCATGATATGGAGTTTTCAAAACTCAATTATTTGCAACATTGAATCCATTACATTTTCTTGTCAGTAGAAAAAAAAGAAGAAAAAAGGGAGAGAGACGGCATGTTGCAATCGGTTGTTCAAGTTGTCTTGTATTGGTCTTTTAGAAATGGAAGATTTTTAGGTGCTGGATGTTCCATGTTCTTGGTATCGGGTTGCCATCCATGGTTTCTAGCACGTATGCTCCATTCCGATGTGCCTCTATTACTTTGTACGGGCCCTCCCAAGTTGGGCCTAGCTTCCCTCTTGGTTGGGCGTGGCTGACTTCGTTCTTCCGTAATACCAAGTCGCCCACCTTAAACGCCCTTCCTTTCACTCGTCTGTTATAGTATCTTTCTGTGTTAGACTTGTATCTTGCTTGTCTAACGCTGGCCAGTTCGCGTCTTTCTTCCAGTAGGTCCAAATTGTGTCTTAGATCCTCCTCCGCCCTTTCAGTGCTGAAGGCAGAGACCCGTAGGGAGGTTATCAAAAGTTCCGGCGGGAGCATTGCTTCTGATCCGTACACCAAGATAAATGGTGTTTCTTGTGTGCTGGTTCTTGGAGTTACTCGGTAGGACCAAAGAATGCTTAGTAGCTCTTCCACCCAATTGCCTTTGGCTTTTCCCAGTCTTTTCTTGATCCCATTTACCATGGTGCGGTTGGTTACTTCCGTTTGGCCGTTGGCTTGTGGATGGGCAACCGATGTGAACTGCTGTCGGATTTGTCTTTCCTCACACCATCCACGAAAGGGATTCTCAGCAAATTGTAGCCCGTTGTCACTAATTAACACTCGCGGGGTGCCGAACCTAGTGAGTATATGTTTCCACATGAATTTGATGATGCTTCGTCCAGTTATGGAAGCTACCGGCTCCGCCTCTACCCATTTGGTGAAATAGTCCACCGCCACAATTAAGAATTTCACCCTTCCTGGAGCTTCCGGGAAAGGCCCGACAATGTCAATACCCCACTGGAAGAATGGCCATGGGCTTGTGATGTTTGCCAGAGGGGCTGCGGGTAGATTCTGTGTTGGGGAAAAAGTCTGGCATTCTATGCACCTACGTGTTATCTCCATCGCGTCGGCATGGATGTCGGGCCAATAGAATCCCATTCGCAGGATCTTGCCCATTAACGCCCTTGCTCCCTCATGGGCCCCTGCTAGCCCAGAGTGTATCTCGTTTAATGCGCGGCATCCTTCTTCTTTTGTTATACATTTTAGTCGGGGGGTCAAGTATCCTTTTTTGTAAAGATTCTCTTCAATTATTGCAAAGTTGGGAGCTTTGACTCGAATCTTACGAGCTTCTGTATCATCTTCTGGCAAGGTCCCATGCTGGAGGTATTCCATGAATGGAGTACTCCAAGTCGGCGGTTCTTCTGATGTCACGTTGACCTGTTTTTCCTTGATGCTGCTTTCATGTAGTACCTCGACCAACACCTTTTTGGTCAGATGATCGAACGACGTTGAGGCCAGCTTACTTAGGGCATCGGCCCGTCTGTTCTCTGACCGGGGGATTTGTTTAATTGAGAAGTTGTCAAAGGATTTTATTAGCTTTTTCACCGCTTCTGTGTATTTTTGCATTCGTTTGTCGCTGGCTTCATATTAACCATTTATCTGGTTCGTCACCAATAAAGAATCACTCAAGGCTGTCACTCGTGTCGCCCCATTTTCAATTGCTAGTCGAAGTCTTGCTAGCAAGGCTTCGTATTCTGCCTCATTATTTGATGTTCGTAAGACAAAGCGTAATGCGTACGTGATCTCTTCGCCCTGAGGACTTTTCAAAATCAAACCAGCCCCTGACCCTTCTTTTCCAGCCGCTCCATCGGTAAACAAAGTCCATTCGCATAACTGTTCCTTGGTGGGAGAATGAGCGGCAATCGATGTTTCTGTGGCTGGTTGGTCGGGGATTTCAATTAAGAAATCTGCCAGCGCTTGTGCCTTGATGCCTATGCGAGGCCGGTAAGTGAGGGCATGTTCTCCCAGCTCTATGGCCTATTTGGCTAGTCTTCCGAAATTTTCTGGTTTCAGGAGGATCTGCTTAAGCGGCTGACTAGTAAGTACTTCGATGTGGTGTGCTTGGAAATATCGGCGAAGACGTCTGGCGGCATGTACGAGTGCTAGGACCAATTTTTCGAGCGTTGGGTAATTGATTTCCGGACTTTGGAGTGCTCGGCTGATGAAATATACTGGGAGTTGTATATTATTTCTTTCCACTACTAATACCGCTGAAATGGCTTCATGCGATGCTGACAAAAATATGGATAATGTTTCTCCTGGGATAGGGCTGGCCAGCGTGGGTAGGTTGCTTAGTGTTTGCTTAAGATTTTGTCAAGCTTCGTCAGCTGCCACTGTCCATCTGAATCCTTCCTTGTCGACTTCTCCTTTTAGCGTGTTAAAGATAGCGTGTTAAAGAGTGGTAGGGCTTTCTCTGCCGATTTTGCAATGAAACGCCCTAATGCTGTTATCTTTCCATTCAACGTCTGCATGTCTTTCAATGTGGCTGGAGGTCTGGTTTCGAGGGCATCTTGTACTTTAGCAGGATTAGGAAGTATACCCTGATTTGTCACGTAATATCCCAAGAAATGGCCTTCCTCCACCCCGAATACGCATTTCGTGGGGTTTAGTTTCATCTTAGCTTGCTCTAATGTTTTTAATGTCTCTTCTATGTCTGTTATCAATGTGGTTTCTTCCGAGCTTTTGATTACCATATCATCAACATAGACTTCGATGTTTTGCCCAATTTGATTGCGGAATAAATGGTCCACCAACCGCTGGTATGTTGCGCCTGCATTCTTTAGTCCAAAAGGCATTTTCCGGTAGCAGAATGTTCCTCGATCAGTATAGAATGCTGTTTTCTCTTCGTCCTCTTTTTTCATTTGTATTTGGTGATAACCCTTATATGCATCTAGAAAGCATTTCCACCGAAAACCTTGAAGTGATTCCACTTTTTGATCTATCTCTGGCAGGGGATAGCAGTCCTTGGGACAAACTTTGTTTAGGTCTGTGTAGTCTATACACATCCTCCAACTTCCGTCACTCTTCTTGACCATTACCGGATTAGCAATCCAGTAAGGGAAAATGGCTTCCCTTAGTATTCCTGCTGCAACTAATTTTGTCACTTCTGTATTAATTGCCATGTTTCGCTCACCTGCTTGGCCCCTCTTTTTATGCTTGATTTCCTTACTTCCTGGTTTAACGTTTAAACTGTGTTCTATTACTTCTCTGTCTACTCCCACCATATCTGCGGGCTCCCATGCAAACACATGTTTATATTGTTTAAGGAGAATAATCACCTTCTTTCTCGTAATTGTGGGCAGACTGGTGCCGATGCGGATCAGTTGCTCGGGGTAATCTTGGTTAATGATCTCTTGGTCATTTGATCCTTCCGTCCTGGCTTTCTTGACTGGTCTGATGATATCTTTTGGTTGCATCACTTGACAGCAGCTCAGAGTCTGGGGGCTTGTGGCTAGAACGCAGGCTACCCCATTCGGGGTTCTGAATTTTAAGAGGCCATGTACTGTGGATGGTACCGCCCCAAACTTTAGTAGCCCTGGCCTTCCTAGAATCATATTATGTTCTGAGGGTGCTCTTACAACTACAAATTCGATGAGTGATGTTTTATGGAGTTTTCCATCGAAACTCTTCAACGTGAATGGCAGAGAGATGGTCCCAATTGGCCATATGCTGTGACCAGTGAATCCTACGAGTCGTCCTCTAGCAGGCTTTAGTTCTTCCTTGATGACTTGTGGTAATAAATTAAAACAGTGTTCGTGTATGATGTCGGCAGCACTTCCGCCGTCTACGTATACTCTATGGATCTTGATGTTTTGAATATATCCGGTCAGTACCAGAGGGTTATCTCCCTGCCAGCTTTCAGGTCTCGGGTCATTAATTGAAAAACTTAAGTTTAGGGGGCCGTCGTCGCGATGTGTGCGTTCTCCGTTGGAGCGGTCATATCGCTTCTGACTTGTCCGGATAGCCAGAATCTCGAGGGTCTTTCCTCCGGTCTTATTGTTCTTCCTTCCTCTTTCATCTTTTCTTTCCGCTTCAAATTGTTCTCGTAATCTTTTTGCTGTTTCCACCAGGTTGCCTTTCAAATTTTTCTCTTCCATTTCTTTCTTCAGCATGGCACAATCGATGGTGGCATGAGCCCTGCTCTTATGGTACTCGCAATATCTTTGTCTAATGTCTAGCGCTTTACTAGTGGTGGATTCTTTAACCGCGTAGATGTCTGCCTGTCTGTTCCGAGGTTCTTCCTGGTAGAGTGGGTTAAATCGTCGTGGGGGTCTTCCTCCCCTTGGAGGGAGATTGAAATGGTCTTGGCGGCGGCTGTGAGGGTAGCGGTCGTGTCGCTTGTGTTGGCCGTCGGTTGTTGCTTTGAGATACTGTTGTTTCTCCGCTGTACCTTCTTCCTGTCTAAGGAACCTTTCGTCTCGCTCCTTCAGCTCATGCCGGGTTTGCGGTGGTCGGCCTAGGAATTTTCGGGATAACCGTCCTGGTAACAATCCCCAAGTGAACGCTCCTGTCACCATGCGGTCGTCCTGTCCCGGTACATCTAGGGTAACTTTGTTGAATCGCTTGAAATAATCTTTCACAGAGTCGCCCTCTCGCTGTTTACAGCCCATTATAGCGTGGTTATCGCCCCTATATTTACGTAGTTGCATGAAATTTGTGAGAAACAGTTGTTTTAATTGTTCGAAATTGTATATGCTGTTTGGTGCTAAGCTTTTGAACCATGCGCCCGCGTTGCCGTCCAGCGTTGTCGGGAAATACGTGCACCAAAAGCGTTGATCTAATTTCAGCGAGGTCATGTGCCATTCATAAGTGTCAATGTGGCTATCCGGGCATGTGGTTCCATCGTATACCTTCAACGTTGGGAGTTTCGCAGTACTTGGGATCTCGTAATCCAAGAGCTCTTTGACAAAAGGAGAGCGTGGTGCGGTGATTGTTGGAATTGGGTTCAATGTTTGGGGTTGAAACGATTAGTAGAATGGCACGAACGGGTATTGTGGCGTCATGTAGGGTGTGTTTATTATTGGGGCAGTAAGGAAACTGTTAACGTAATATGGTGGTGGGGTGAATTGGATTGGAGGGATGGAAGCGTTTACAAAGAAATCTTGTGGTACAGTGGGTGCCGGAGTTGGGGTTGATGGTGTTCCTGAGGCAAACAGTGGTGGTAAAGGCGGTAAGAAACTTTCCGAGACCGGGATTGATGTGGGTGTTCCCGTCGTTGTTAGAGTGACTAATGGAGGTGGAAATAGCGATTGTGTTGCTGTTGGCCTTGTGTGGAGGAAAGGGTTAACATAAGGTAGCGACGGTGGCATCAGGGTTGGCATCGGGGTCTGCCATGGTGAGACGGCTGTGATAGACGATGCTGTCGTAACTATTTGTGGTGTAGTCGCCGGAGTGGAAGTGTCACGGCTCTTAAGGACGGCATGGGTCGTATTGGACTTCGCTGAGCGCCGTCCTGTTGACTTCCAGATGGTGTTGCCATTCAAAATTGGGAGATTGTAGTTCTTTTACTTCGTCACACAAGCGGATGGCGCCAATGATGCAAACTCTTGTCTCGGGCTGATCCTCTAGACGCTGATATCCTCGACCTGAGTTCACAACAATAAAGGAACAAGGTCATACGCACTCCGGGAGGCGATCCCGGGAGGGCGCTCCGACGGTTAAGTTAGCACGGTGGTCGGAAAGTATGGAGAGAGTATGGGAAAAGGTAAGTGAAAAAGTGGTTTTACGATGATGATCTCACCAAGGGCGTGATCATCATATATCGTTATACCTGCGTGGGGACCATTTGTCAGTTAGTAGTGAATCTTTTCCTTATTGGCCGATCGTCTGGCGCTGACTGTGATTGGTTCATTCCTCTGGCCAGGTGGTAGCTCGGGGACCACCTGATTCGTTCGTGTCTAAATGGTTCCCACGATGACCGTTACAGGGTGACGTGCTGTTCTAGCATTGTTACATATGACAATAAGCCATTTAGCGACTGTCGAGTCGGATGAGGTCCAGCCAGGCCTCTGGCAGCTGGCTGTCTGTCTGAATGCTGGCGAGTCGTGCCGCTGGCGTGCTGGTGGAAAACTATGCGTATCCGTATGATATACCATCATATATATATATATATATATATATATATATATATATATATATATATATATATATATATATATATATATATATATATATATATATATATATATATTCAAATATATATTTATTAATTGGTTCGATTCGGTTATATACGGTTCGGTTTTACTGAAAAACCTAAACCGAACCATTATGATTCGGTTAATAAAAATCATAAACCGCACCACCTTTTTAATTAGTGGTTCGGTTTTAATGGTTCGATTATATCGGTTATATTAGTTATGGTTCGGTTTTTCGGTTATTATGCTCACCCCTAAAAAATTCCTTGAAGTTTTCAAATAAAACCCAAAAAAAGATACAAATTTTTTTTGAATTTGCCAGTAAACCTTTCAGGTTCTGCTACCACACACAACGTATAAATTGCTTGCTTAGATTACCATGGATTCCTACATTCTTTCCTTCATTTTCTCCCCGCCATTTCTTCATCCCAAAATCATGGTCCTCCACCGATACTCGAATCCATCGTCAATCCTTTCACCCGAACACAATCCTCAAAACGCCTCCTTTGACCTAAATCCCTTTCTTTTCTCAAACTTAATTTTCAACTGCATTTCCTCAAGAATAATTCAACCTCTGGTCAAAAAAAATTCTGGGTTACGCAATACCCATTTTGGTATTCACGTTCATGTGAGAAATTTCTCTAATTTGGAAGGAAACGAGGGAGCCTGTTGATTTTAAAATTCGTTTCTCGGTTAATTCGCGGTAAAATAGCCATGATTTTATCGCAGTCTGCATAAGATGAATGGAGAGAGGAGGATAATTACCTCTTGGATTGGATACTTGATCCTAATTCTAGCTGTTTTTGTGGGTAATTTCCCCCACCATGTTTGGTCTCAAAATAGAGCTCCGTCACGTAAAGGAAAACCTCGATTATCACCATTGATTTCAAACATTTTTCTTGGAAGATTCAACAGAACAGTCGAAAAATACGAGCCAGAAATCGAAAAAGAGATAGGATTTTGCACTCAAGATGTGTGAGTACACACTACACTCCACGACTAACATCTGTTTTAGTTTTTACTCTTCATTTGTTACCTACGTCTGTATTCTGTTTCAGCAAGAAAGACTTTCATGGAGCTTTTGACTTCGAAGGCAGGGAACAATTCTTCCAGAACTGTCAAAACAAGTTAAAAGGTAAAACATCGTTTTTGTTTGAAACAAGTCTGAGCTTCTTTCTTAATCATTAACTTCTTATTACTTAATATTCAGACCTTCCAAATCGATTGTGCACTGTATCGGAACTTAGAGTATTCTTCACCAGTTTTCTGAACAACGCCGGCGACAAGAAAAGCGTCTCTCAATCTCATTTCTTGGGACCCACAAGAAACTGTAACCTGACGTCATGGTCTCCTGGATGTGAGGCAGGTTGGGCAAGTACGGTCAATCCTGGTCAAAAGTACGATTATAATGAAACAGATCCAAAGAAAATGCCTTTTCGGACTTCTAATAGTAAACCTTGCTGTGAGGGTTTTTTCTGTCCTCAAGGTCTCACTTGCATGATACGTAAGTGTAGTTAAAGGCTAAATGCAAGAAATAGCAATGTACTTTCTATATTTTTCTTATTATAGCATCGTGCTTTTATTTTTTTAGGTTTTTGCATTATTGTACTTCCAAGTTAACCGTTATTAGGGTATTGTACTTTAAAAAAGTTACCTATTATAGCAATGGATAAGCTGCTGATTTGAATTATGATGCCATAAGACAACTTAATAGGTTTTTATGTCATGTCATTGTCAACTTATGATGCCCATGTGTAACATATTGCAGATGTGGCAAAAAGTTAAATTTTTTTAGAAACTTTGCACAGTAGATTTATTAAGAAAAGTTACGTTACAGTTGAGAAATTAAAATTAATTTGCCATGTCAGCATATATTACACGTGGACATCCTATGTGGACAATGATTACGTAAAAACCTATTAACTTGTGACATGTCATCATAATTCAAATGAATAGGTTACTGAATACCGATTACTATAATGGGTGAAATATTTAAGTACAATGCTCTAATAAGGAATAATCTGAAAGACAATGTTGTAATAAGAATAAAATTAAATTACAATGCTATAATTACAAAGAAATAGAAAGTACATTGCTATTTCTTGCATATAGCCTGTGTAGTTTATTAAATTCTTCATGAGTAATAGATTCCTATTTTACTAACATTATCTTTTGTTAACTTGTCATTAAAGCATGCCCTTTGGGTGCACATTGTCCAGTTGCAAAGCTCAATCCAACAACGGGTATTTGTTTACCGTAAGTGATTATCTTATTTAATCGTGTATTTTTTTTTATCTATTTATACTTTTTGGTTTTATATACATACATTATTCAGGCGTATATGTTAGAAATTATTTTGCAGATACCACTACCAGCTACCTTCTGGCCAGAAGAATTACAGTTGTGGTGCAGCCGATATGTGGGTCCCAGTACATTTTGGTAACGAGATATTCTGTGACGCAGGATATTATTGTCCAACAACTATCAAGAAAATTCAATGCCCTCAAGGGTACTTTAGTACATTTCTTAAGTGGTGCATGATGTTTCTAAAGTTGATTCTTCTTATACGCATTCATTTATGTTAAATATTTGTTTGATTGCAGATGTTATTGCCGAATGGGGTCTAGAGTTAAATACCGTAAGTTCTTTCTTCCCTCAAATTTTTACAGTCAATTAATGTCCATTACTTGCTAACTTTTACCATTTAGGCACCCTACTTTTGTTGAGACAATTTAGACTACATACTTTTACTAAGCATAATTCTTTCATATAATGGTGATGTAATGCACATTATTCATTAATTTTTTACATATTTGTAGGGTGCTTTCCTGGCACTAAGTGCGACAAGGGAACAGAAATTCCAGACATGAAGGTTTATGGAGTCTTGCTCATTGTAAGTAGTTGATCATTCAACTTACATTTGAGTTTTTTTAATCTAATAAAATTGTTTTTCTTTTTGTAGGCTTTATTGACCGCTATACTTATTGTGGTATACAATTGTTCAGACCAAGTAATATCAACAAGATACGAAAAACAAGCAAGATCAAGAGAAGAAGCAGCAAAATATGCACGCGAAATACAAGCAAGACAAAAATCAAGAGCTGCAAAAGATGCAAGTGGATGGAAACCATCAGGATTACAAGGAATTCAAGAAACACTTTCAAGAAAATTTTCAAGAACAAAAACAAAAGGTTCAAGTTCACTCCCACCTTCAGGACCACTAGGAAACAAAAAAGAAATACGTCCACTCGATGACAATACCGAAATTGATAAAGGGGTAAACTTGGAAAGTGGAGATAAAAATACAAAACACGACCGTAAAGCTTCGAAGGAACTTCATACAAGAAGTCAAATATTTAAATACGCTTATGGTCAAATTGAGAAAGAGAAAGCAATGGAGGAGATGAATATGTATGTGAGTGATGTGGATGTTTTGAGACAAAGGCCTAGGATTGAGGTTGCTTTTAAGGAGTTGACTTTGACTTTGAAAGGGAAGAATAGGAATATAATGAGGAATGTAAGTGGGAAGATTTTGCCAGGTAGGATATCGGCTGTAATGGGCCCCTCAGGGGCGGGGAAGACGACTTTTTTGTCTGCTTTGACCGGAAAGATAAGTGGGTGTACTATGTCGGGGATGATTTTGATTAATGGAAAAAATGAGTCGATTCATTCGTATAAAAAAATTGTTGGTTTTGTACCACAAGATGATATTGTGCATGGCGATTTGACTGTTGAAGAGAATTTGCGGTTTAGTGCACGATGCAGGTATGTAAGTATTTTATTTTATTCTTGTTGCTTATTACTTTCATGTTACTTGTGACTTGGAGGTAAAAAAGAAATAAAAAAACTTTTGGGGTCATGTGGACATCACTCTTGAAATGTTACACAAAACTTGGTGTACAAATAGGATATAACAAGACTATGTTTATGCAAATTTAGGTTCACTCCAATTTATACACCAAATTTGTTACATGAATTTACACAACAAATTGTTTAATTAGATTATTTGATTCTTAAATTTAAAACCAAATTGTTTTATTTTATTATAAAATGGGGATGGCCTTCTAAGCTATTGAATCGATATTGTAGTTTGTTTTACTTTTGCATTTATGTACCTTTCATTTAACATTTACTTTTTAATTATCTAAAAACATAATTAGTTATAAAACTTATCACTAACAGTTATAGGTGAAGTGAAAAAAAATTAAATACCAAATTGAATATATTTTATCAATGATACATTTTGTCTGAATTAGTTTTACATCTTATGTTGAGTATTTAACAATTATGGAAATTAATCAAAATATGATAAGAGTATAAAATAAAAACATTCACTAATCAAAAGGGTTAGAATGAAAATCATGAACTTTTGGTCTGCTGAATAGTGTTGCACCAAATTTGATGTCTTGATTGGGTTAATGTCTTGTATCATGTTATTATATACTAACCGAGTTAATGTCTTGTATCATTCCTAAAACACCGCAATCTGAAGACTCTCTGCCGATTTGCCAAAAGCAGATAAAGTTCTCATAACCGAAAGAGTCATTGAGTCATTAGGACTCCAGGGAGTCAGAGATTCCAAAGTTGGAACAGTTGAAAAACGTGGAATTTCTGGAGGTCAGAAAAAAAGAGTAAATGTTGGGCTGGAAATGGTCATGGAACCTTCCCTCTTAATCTTGGACGAACCCACATCCGGTTTAGACAGTGCATCTTCTAGTTTACTTCTTAGGGCTCTTCGCCGTGAAGCCATGGAGGGAGTCAATATCAGCATGGTTGTTCACCAACCAAGGTATATATATGTATGTTGTGTGTATGGATACCACTTGTTGGGAAAATGGTCTCAAAGATTCCCAACGACTCATCCAATAAAAAATAATATAGATAATTTAACACAAGAATATACGTGAAAAACTTCAAAACCAAAGAAAATACGGCAGCGTTTGGTATAGAGAGAGGATTGGATTGTAGATAAAGATGGGTAAGAGGACATTTTTGTCATTTGACTTCCTGCTACACCCTTTTGGGTGGGACTAAAATTTAATCATTTAGTCTCATTTGACCCGGTCATTGTTCTAATCTAGTCTCATCCATACCAAACGCAACTTCAAAGTAATTTGTTATGTTCTGTTCCATCCAGTATTATGTACCAACATACCAAACGAGAGAATAATTCATTATTTGACAAAGTATTACGATTATATAGAAAAATCTCTCAGGCGAATCCCCTTTTTAACTAACACTTTTGTAGTGATATAGTGAGATTTGTTTATGTGTTTGTAATAATTTGTGATATAGTGAAATTTTCTCTTTGGAGCCCGTGGTTTATCTCCGGTTTTGAAGTTTTCCATGTATATTCATGTCTTCAATTTTTGTTATTATTTTTCATTATGAGTGTTGTTGGGAATCTTTGAGACCAGTTGTCCAACATGTGTGTTTTTTAAGGTGTTAGTTAACCTGGAATCTTGACTAGTTTTATCTTCTTCAGCTACTCGTTGTACAAGATGTTTGATGACTTGATACTATTGGCAAAAGGCGGTCTCACTGTGTACCATGGACCTGTAGACAAAGTTGAGGAATACTTTGAAGGTCTAGGGATCACAATACCTGAACGTGTAAATACTCCAGATCACTTGATTGATATTCTCGAGGGTATAACAAAACCAGGTGGCAACGTGACAGCTCAGCAACTTCCCGTACGATGGATGCTTCACAATGGGTACAGAGTACCCCCTGATATGTTGCATCTCTGTGATCAAAATTCATCAGCATCACCACCTTCTCAAGAAGCCAACAATAAGGATCAGCGAGAAGTTGAAAAGTATAATTACTTCGGTACCCCTGATTTATCTGGCCGAGTAACTCCTGGAGTTTTTAGTCAGTATAAATATTACCTTGGAAGGTAATATTTTCTGAGAAAACTTGTTAAATGTTAATTTATATAAGTTACTCACAAAATGACCACTTCTCAACATTTATCACAAAATGGCCACTTCGACAAAATAATCGTGAAATCGCTTTTTCAGTACCCTTTCCGCGAAGAATGTTATTTTCACAGAATTAACTAACTTAAGTATATCACTCAAATATAAGCAAATTTGGTTAAGGTGTTTAGCTATCATGAGGTTCTGTATTTGATCCTCATGCAAGACTATATTTTTTATATTTGAATATATGTAAAAGAGGTGGTCTAAAAGGAACTCGCGTGCTTTGCGTGAAAAGCCAAACACCTTAACCAAATTTGTTGCACCTAGTTTTGTTTACGTTTCAAAAAAAATAATTATGTTATCCAATTTCATATTTTTTTATAATTTCATGTTAATTACATTTTTTTTTTGCGAAATGACATCATCTTCGTGAAAAGAGCAAAAATTCGCGAAATATGATGTCGTAAAAAAGCAATTTTGCAAATCAACGTTCCTTTTTTGGCAAAATAGGTGATCATTTTGTGATACGGCCTTCCCATTTTTGGTCATTTTTGTGATTAAATTCTAGTTTTTCTGTATAAGGAATTATGATTATGTGTTTATAGGGTTGCTAAACAACGAATGAGAGATACTAGAGTACAAGCTGCAGATTATTTAATTCTTTTGCTTGCTGGAGCTTGCTTAGGAACCATGGCTGAAGTGAGTGACGTGTCATTTGGATATACTGGTTATCAATATACCGTCATTGCTGTCTGTAAGTGCACAAAAAGAAAAAAACTAAAATATTTACATGAAAATTGTTTCTTATAGTAATTATAATACCTTGATGTATGATTTTTCAGCTTTGCTATGCATGATTGGAGCTTTGAGAACATTTTCACAGGATAAATTACAATACAAGAGGGAAAGTGCTAGTGGGATGAACAGCTTATCTTATTTTATGGCGAAAGATACAATGGATCTTTTGAATATAGTCATGAAGCCTTTAGTTTATCTTAGCATGTTCTATTTTTTCAGTTATCCAAGATCAAGCTTCGTATCAAATTATATAATTCTTTTGTGCTTGGTCTATTGTGTAACTGGCATATCATATACCCTTGCGATTTCCCTCGAATTTAGCCAAGCACAATTGGTATGTCGCGTTTTAAAATCATAATAAGTGTATTTTTTTTTTTAGTCTATTATGTAGTGTCGAGATCATAAGGAAACCAAGGAAGTCAATCACAGCCCTTGAATGAAAACTATAAATGACCGATATTACATAACGGTTGAGCAGTTATAGGTTGTTACAAAGTTGTTGGCGCGCTACAATCACGGCCAAATTTGATCAAAGGGTCGTGTTTGAATCTCTCACAAACTTGAGTTCTCTATTAGAGAACTCAAATTTGTAAGGAAACCAATCACGACCATTTGATCAAATTCATTCGATTATTGTGATTTGTAGGTTGCTAACCACTTTGTAACAACCTGTAACCGCCCAACCGCTTTGTAATCGTAGCCATTGATTGTTTTCATCCAAGGGCCGAGATTAAGTTCCTTGTTCCCTCTCAAAATTGAGTTCTGTAACAAACTTAATCCCTATTATGTGTATATTACATCTAAATTATCTAATAATGTCTCTTTTTGTCCGCAGTGGTCTGTGCTACTTCCTGTTGTTTTGACCCTGGTGGCTAATCAGGACAAAAAGTCGTTTGCTTCATTGGTGGCAAAATTTGTGTTCCCCAGGTGGGCATTGGAAGCATTTGTAGTTGCAAATTCAAAAGAGTATGTTCTCTAGCTGTTTCCTTGTAAGATAACTTGCTCTGAGTAGTTTCAAAAACAACTTTTTGAAATAAAAATTATTAGAATTCTACTATAAATAATGATTATCGACAATGTGTAATTCTGATAATTTATGTGGGGTTTCACTCTTCAGGTACAATGGTGTTTGGTTATTAACACGTTGTGCTGCATTGAAGAAATTTGATTTTGATATTCATAATTCAAAGAAGTGTCTTTGGTATCTTCTGGGAACAGGAGTAGGTTGTCGTGCTATAGCTTTTATATGTTTGTTGACTAGATCAAAGTAGTCAAAATTTAACCCCAAGAAGTCAATCATCAAGTCAAAAATATAGTTTGAGTCATGTAGAATGATGTTTTTCTAATAGATAAAATGGATCAACCGAGCTAAGAGACAACCTGGTTGAATTTTGAAGCATTTGTTCGCTTTGGTAGCCCCTTTTTTATATTTAGTTAATTATAGTTGTTATTTGGACAAATGCTATATCAATTACATTCTTTTTGTCTTGATAGCTCACTTCGGATCCCATAACCTGAAGGAATCGTGTGTATGAGAGTCATTTTGTATGGTTGAAAGCTTTTTTGTGTAGAGTCTGAACATGCTTCGTAAAAGGATTTATTAATGTTGTTTGCACGTGTCACTAAAGTGAGTCGTTATGTAACTCGATATCGGAATACGTACTCAACGGAATGTTAATTAGGCAGTTTTAATTAGAAAATTGTTGGCTATCCACGTCTTAATATTTTCGTGTTTTACTGACATGTAATTACTGTTTCTTTTTATAAGATATGTTCATATATACAAAATATGAAAATGGGATCGGAATGGGCCTATTGTTCCTGAAAAGATAAAATTTAGAAAAAGATAGTTTATTTAGCAACAGATTCTTTCACTATGATCATGTTTTTTAACGGTTGGTTATGTAACAACAAACCTTGGTTGTAACTAAATCTTTATGTTAATATAATATAAGGCGTGAATGGCTTTAAAAAATGGCAAACAGTATCATCTGAACGACCTACGTCAACTCGTCTCACGTCCCATGTGGGAGGTTAATCGCGGAACACTAGCGACGTTTAGGGCGTACCAAGATCTGAATCTTAAACATTACTTGTGTGTGAGATTCTGCACTTCAACCAGTTGACTCTCATCGCGAGGGCATGAATGACTTTAATGGGTCCATTTGTTTAAAATTTTAAAAGTTTGTCTACGTTTAATTTCAAAACATATTCATTTTCATTTTGAAAAATTTTATTATGATTTTCTAAGAATTCCAAAATGTTACTTTTGTGCAATGACATTATTTTAACAAAATGACTATTAGTTTAACAAATATAGATGTTATGTCTGTGTTTTCAATGTTAAAAGATTTTTAATCGTAATTTCAGATTTCTTAAACATGTACAATTGCATTTTTAAAACTTCACTTATATCTATATGCAGTTGCAAACTCAAGCAGCATGTGCCTGCCGTAATTCCTAGAACAAAACCTAATTCTACATGTATGCACTGTGCCGATCACTTTTCCAGTAAGACCATAAAAATTTCTCTCTAATGACCGGTTGTTGGTCCTCAGGGATGCTCGTAAGCATCTCATCAATGATCCCCCCACCCCCCCAAACACACATACACAAAAATTCTTTTTCAACTCCTACAACTCGGTGTTGCCGCATAATTTGTTATACGGTCTCAGATTGGTTTACTAGCATTTAACGAGTACTCGGTTTAGACAGAGAGTGCTCGGATAAAATACACACATTATATGACTATACACACTGACATACATCAATTTTGCATTAAATTAAACAAAACTAAAATGAAACAACAAAAAGTTACATCAATAACTAAATATATGATACATGTTAAATTAATTACTTAACAATTATATTTTCCTATGTTTAATTCTAAAACGTATTCATTTTCATTTTGACAAAATTTATTATTATTTTCTAAGAATTCCAAAACGTTGTTAACTTTTTGCAATGACATGACCACTATTTTAACAAATATAAATGTTATGTCAATAATAACAACTGTGTTTTCATTTTTAAAATATTTTTAGTTGAATTTTCATATTTCGTAAACATGTACAATTGTATTTTTAAAGCTTGACTTATATTTATATGCAGTTGCAAACTCAAGCAGCATGTACCCGCCGTGATTCCTAGAACAAAACCTAATTCTACATGTATGCACTCTATCGATCACTCTTCGTATAAGACCATAAAAATCTCTCCTAATGACTAGTTGTTGGTTCTTAGGGATGCTCCTAAGCATCTCATCAATGATCCCCCCCCCACCCCACAAACACATCTACTAGCATATAATGAGTACTCAGTCTAGACATAGAGTACTTAGATAAAGTAAATACATACACATTATATGACTATACACACTCACATACATCAAATTTGCATTAAATTAAACAAAACTGAAATGAAACAGCAAAATGTTACATAAATAACTAAATATATGATATATGCATCGGTATATATCCGATTACGAGTACTCGACTTAGTAGGCTGGCTTTTACAACACTGTTCCAACCAGACTTGTCGGGAAAAGGTGAGGGGCACACTTGTTGGATTTGGTGTCTAAGTCATGACTTATAATTGTATTTATCTTGTTAATTGAAGCAAAGTCCATTTGGGTTGCCCTCATAGCTGGAGAATTGATGTAGAGTTCAGTAGAGAGAAAGGTCGATTTATTAATTGTTTAATAAATCAATAGAAATAAATAAATAGTTTATAAATATATTTAAGTGTTAATATATTAATTAGAAACTATAATAATTAATTAGAACTTAATGTAGAATTAAATGAATTTAATTTGGTGATTAAATTAGTTAATTAAAGGTGCAGGGACTGGTTATGTAATTATTCAATAGTTGAATACTGACTGGCCAGTGGACAGGGGCCAAAAGTGGCGCCAACTATGGAGGACTCTCCATAGGTGGCGAAACCCTAATTAGGGTTTAAGAGGTCTGGTCCAAGTGGTCAACAAGCTTGCCCACGAAGGAGGCTCCTTAGGGTTTTAGCTGTAACCCTTGGAGGCTATAAAAGGAAGCACCTGGCTCCTCCTTTCTCTGCGCCAACTTGAACCAAGAATACTCTGCTGGATTGTTCTCTCCATTGCTTTGGGTGTGACTTGTATTTGAGGCAGGATCTATTCGCTGCTAGCTTCAAGAACAAGATCAAAAGGTTGGTTAATTTTTATTTGATATTTAGAAATAATTGTTGGCCTTAGGTTTTAGTTTATATCTTCATAGAAGAAAACATAGATCTTTCTAGGGTTGCATGTGAACTTAGGAATTTGTTTGTTCATTGATTGCTTCAAAACCCTATAACACTAACATTCAACACCTCCTCTTCAACAATGACCTTAATCCCCATGCCTTTGAGCTTCGGTTACACTAAAACACATTAAAGACCTCAATACCACAACTTATACTTATTACACTTTTCAGATGTCCCCCATTCCACCTAGTTTTCTTGAAAACATGCAATATCTACATTTCTTTCCTTATAAACCCAACTAGTTCCAACAACTTTGCATTCATTAACACTCATAAATTTGAGGTTATATGGTTAACACCTCGTTGAACAATTATTCCTATCTAATTTAATTATTAGCTTATTATTAATTAACAAAGGGAGTTGCAAGTGTGTAGTGTAAATAAAAGATTTGGCATTGTTAAATAACTTTGAATAATAAAAAACCTTAAAATACATTGATATTTTGTAAATTAATTTTTATTTATTAGATTAATAAGGATAGGGTAAAGAGTAAAGGACAAATATGTCTATCTCATTAATCAATTTCCAAAGAATCATCAAAAGATTTCATATTCACCAAAGCCATTATTTTTGCAGATGGTATTTGCGATTCATAGGTCATTTACAAAAAGTAAGGATCCCATCAATTCGAGGTATAAAAACTTCATTTTTAAAAACCAAATTCAATGGAAGGTAAAGATTTTGTAGATGTCGTCTATAAAATCCTTCAATATGATAAGTGAAATTAATTTCTCAAATGAAATCTTGGATTTCGAAGATGGTATATACGGAATTCTCATTTCCATGTGAGATATATTAGCTTTTCTGTAAAAGCATGCATTTTTTTCTAGTTATTCGTATTGTGAAATATGATATTCATAGTACAAGATCTGACATTCGTACCTTAAGTTTAAAAGAAACAATTGATGATTTTTTATAAGTTCCATATTTGAACATAAAAAAAATCCAAAAAAATTGTGTGATGTCATTTCTCTCTAAAAAAGCATGAGTTCAAATCCTGTTGACGAGTTTTTTTTTTGTTGTTGTTTGTACTTGTGGTTCATAGCAGTCAGTAAATGGTGAAAGTCAATATGTTAGATCTTTTGTTAAAAACTATGATGGAGAAGTTCCATCGGATATAAATATCTCTGATTTATTAAAGTTGGTCATAGTGAAGACAGGTTTGGAAGACATACATAATATCAGTTAGTGTTTCCAACATCCTATATTGAAGCATGTTATAGAGATATTAGATACCAATGATTTGAAACACTTCAAAAAAGTTATTCAAAAAGTTTCAACTATTAAGCATGTATATTTTATGAATAGTGATAAGGTGTAATATGCTATAACTATTCAATACAATGCACCTAATTGATCAATAGGTGGTGGGAACCAATCTAGCAAAAAAGAGTCTGATGATAAACGATCAAGCGGAAGAGGAAAAGGCTACACTAAGAACCGATCTTGAGGACGAGGTAGCAACAATAAAGAATGTATTTTCCCCTTAAAGTGTGTTGGACCTTGAAGTTACCATCCTCAGTAGAGTCTTCCTGTGCTAAATGTGTGAAGAATCAAGTGTTGAAGTCATCCGAGGAGTCAAGTGATTTGAGGAGTTAGCCATCTGAGGACTTTATGTCCGTAGCTTTTGTCGTGTATGTACCGGTGGTACAAAAGATGAATATCAGAGTTGAGTGGGTATTAGGGGACATATATTGGGATATCTTTCTTGTCAGTGTACTTATTGTCTTTTTGTATCCTTATGATGTAACCACTTCCCCTTATAAATAGTCAACTTTCTAGTTAACTAAAGTGTGTGAATTGTAAAAATTATTACAAGTGATTAAAAGATCAACATCATTCACAACTTTATTCTTTTGTTTTTCATACTGTTATTATAATTTACTTTCAGTCATTTACATTTATTGCATATATCATTGCTTAAATTTTGTTCCTTAATGTTCCAATTCTCTATTCATTAAGATATTTGTATATATAAACAATTGGTATAATAGCCAAAGCTGTTTGTTACCGCATAATTTGTTATACGGTCTCAGGTCTCAGATTGGTATAAGACACATACACAAAAATTCTTTTTCAACTCCTCCAACTCGGTGTTGCCGCATAATTTGTTACACGGTCTCAAATTGGTCTACTAGCATTTAATGAGTACTTGGTTTAGACAGAGAATGCTCGGATAAAATACATACACATTATATGACTATACATACCGACATACATCAAATTTGCATTAAATTAAACAAAACTAAAATAAAACAACAAAAAGTTCCATCAATAACTAAATATATGATATATGTTAAATTAATTACTTAACAATTATATTTTCCCGCGGTTAATTCTAAAACATATTCATTTTCATTTTGACAAAATTTATTATTATTTTCTAAGAATTCCAAAACGCTGTTAACTTTTTGCAATGGCATTATTTTAACAAAATGACCACTAGTTTAACAAATATAAATGTTATGCCATTAATAACAATTGTGTTTTCATTTTTAAAAGATTTTTGGTTGAATTTTCAGATTTCTTAAACATGTACAATTGCATTTTAAAGCTTGACTTATATCTATACACAGTTGCAAACTCAAGCAGCTTGTGCCCGTCGTCATTCCTAGAACAAAACCTAATTCTACATGTATGCATTGTATCGATCACTCTTCGTGTAAGACCATAAGTACACAGTTATTTGGATGGAACTTGATTTGTATGGGAATGAAAGTAGAATGTTGTAAAAGTTAACTAAATGAAAGTACTCAACTAGTTTTTGCATTTAACCATTTTGAATATCTCCCATTTCTCAATATACCAAATAAGTACATAGTTATTTGGATGCTCCATATTCTATTTGGTGTTTCCTATTTATTATTTTCTAGTAGTGAACATGCCCCTAGGTGACCGAGTAACTGAAATGCCAAGGAAGTAGTTTGATGTACCCAAATCGGTCATGGCAAACTTGTGACTGAAAGAAGATATGAGTCGCCAAAAGAGTGTAGTGGTTGATGTTGTGAGTATTATGTCATCAACATACAAAAGTAGGAAAACAAGGTCCTGTCCGTCTCGATAAATAAAGAGTGAAGAATCGGTCTTACCGTGGACGAAACCTAGATGAAGAGCATAACCCGTGAAGCGTTGAAACCATTTCCTTAGGGCTTGTTTTAGCTTGTCGAGCGATTTGTGGAGCACTCAAACATGATCCGGAAGGTTTGTCTTGGAATCCATGTGGCTGGTGCATATAAACCGTCTCGTTGAGGTGACCATGATGAAAGGCATTTCTAACGCCTAGTTGATGAACCGGCCATTGTTTGGAGACTGCAAGACTTACAACGGTACGGATGGTTGCGGTTTGACAATTGCAATGGCTAATATGAATCTATTGAAAGGATTAAGCTATCCCTAGTCAATAGAGTTTCTAATTTTCCACTTCCATTGGTGGAGCTAGGTGTTCGTGATGGTCAACGTGGAGCTCGACATTGCGGTGGTGAGATCGCTTGTGCATTGTCCAGCATTATTGTTTCTCTTACGTAAGGAAAGGAATCAACCATTTGGGGCCACTGTTTGTTTTTCTAACAAAATGTTTTGTTTCATTTACTTTTTGGACAAGAAGCTTAAGAGTCTAGTTATGATAGGTGGTGTTCGTGGTGTACGTTTTTGTACTCCCTTTCCCAGTCTCATGGCCTTTTTCTTTAATCTAATGCCGTTAAAAAAAGCTTAATTAATAATTATAAATAATATATAATTAACTTAATAAAACTGTATAACTAATGACAGCCAAAATTTTTGACTATGAAAGACTTGGGGATATTGTGGGTTTTAGTTGGTTGTGCAACTCCCCTACTAGTCCTGCCAGTAAAATCAAATAAATCATTGCGACCCCATGGTAATTTTACATCGCAATATAATTTGTTAAATTTGAAAGGAATCTTGCAAATTTGGGTGATATGAACGTGGGATCCATGTGAGTGCTCTGCGTTGGAGTTTTATACGAAATTCCTTTTAAGAAACTATTCAATATTCACCCAAAGATACTACTTTATTATTTAAAGGGAAAATAACTTATAAGAGTAATCAAGTATCTAAAATGTTGACAATATACCATCCAAGTTTTTTATGCACATAAAATACCATTAAAGTATCGGCTTTATACATAATATACCAACCAACTTTATATTTTGTTCAAAAATGACCTTAGGGTGACCGGGTTGATCAGGTGATACATTGACTTTCCTGTTACAAGAAATGACAAGGCATTACGTGGCTTTAATGTAATATTACCTGGACTTAAGAAATTGAATTTTTTTACCCCAATCGCTTTCACCCTACTTCACAAACGACTTCCATGGAACCCCATTTATAGAAGGAAATCAAGACATGGTGGAAACGTGAAATCAGGACATACTATCACATCAACAATGAAGGAGTTAGAAGCTTTATTGGCATTAATCGACATCGAATTGAATTCTGAGTTAGAAGCTCTTCAAAGTTTTCGTCATCCATAATATGATCAAAACTCCGAAAGTTAAAGTACTCAAAGCCCAAAAAGACGAACAACTTTCAGCTTGTACTTCATGGGTCTGGACTTGTACGTTTATTTTCATGGGCCCTACTGCTACCGATCAACAAAATATTGATGCCCGTTGTTTCTCGTCGTGCTCATTTTTCTGGAGTGGTATATTGGTTTATGCAGAAATTTGTGATGAAGATGAAAAGGTTTCTAATGCTAAGTCGTATTTCCTTGGTGCTTTGGTTGATCTTGTGAGCGGATTTGAAGAAAACCTTAATTTCGTGAATCAAATTACTGTGTGGGAAGATTACGATCTAAGAGGATTTGAACATGTGTTCTACATCGCTAATTGCTGCTCAAAATGAGAAAAGGGCAGAATCCTCTACACGACCTCCATCCCTAAGTGGATGTCTTGCTTTCCTCCTCTGAATTGTGCTCCATGGAAGTCATCTATGAAGTAGGTGAAAGCGATTAGGGTAAAATGTTTCTTGTTGTCGTGTAATTAAACCTTAATTCCACGCAATATTACATTTAAACCACGTAATTGCCATCTCATTTCTTTTGACCGACCAAAAACATGTAACCGGGAAAGCCAATCTATCACCTGATAAACCCGGTCACCCTAAGGTCAATTTTGAACAAAATGTAAAGTTGGTTGGTACATTATGTACAAAGAGGATACTTTAATGGTATTTTATGTACATATAAAACTTGGATGGTGTTTTGTGAACATTTTATATACTTGGTTACCTTTATAAGTCATTTTCCCTTATTTAAATACCAAAAGACAGCTATTTTTTCTGGATTTGTACTCTGTGTTCTGTTAGGAATAACAAAACAAGTTAGGCACTTCCGAAAAACGATAAACGATTCCGGTAAAACACGCGGAAATAAAATGGAGAATAACGGCAAACCAAGAAAAACTGTAAAATCAAAACACAATATTTAACGTGGTTCGGTCACGGGATCACGACCTACGTCCACGGGCGAACGAGAGAGAGAGGGTTTTATTAACACCAAGAAATTACAATCATACAAGGCTAAACTGCACTTGTAGTCTGACCACTCACAAAAAAATATCACTCGCACTTTTGGCTGCCAAACTGGACTCTGCACAAAAGGCTATCTCACAAAATCGTGATATATCTATCTATGTGTTTGTGTTTCTTTGTATTTGTGTTTGTGTGGTGCATTGGTTTGCTTCTCAAAGCCTTGTATTTATAGGCATGGGAGCTAATGTGAAAGTGAAGTATGAAATCAAAGAAAAGAGACATGCATGAGAAGCAGCCATTTCCTTCCTCCTTTGATGACTTTCAAAGCATTCACATTTAACAATCTCCCACTTGAATGCTTGAACAACTTAGTCTGTCGTCCAATTCTTGTAGTGATTTTCCAATCTCTCTTGTTCCTGCCATCCCTCCTTTTCAAACTTCTAGAAGGCCAGTTGAAGTCATACAAAACTTCAACTTGTCTGTGGTAACCACCTTGGTGAACATATCTGCTGGATTCTTCGTTCCAAGGATTTTCTTCAGATTCAGAGTTCCATCATTGATTAACTCTCGAATGAAATGGTACCTCATCTGAATGTGTTTCGTTCTACTGTGAAACACCGGATTCTTTGCCAGGTGAACTGCACTCTGGTTGTCACAATGTAGTACACAATCCTCCTGTTGCATTCCAAGTTCTGATAGAAAGTTCTTCAACCATATAAGCTCCTTGGCTGCTTTTGCAATAGCCATGTACTCTGCTTCTGTGGTTGAAAGAGCACACTCTTCTGTAACCTGGACATCCCACTGATTGCCGTACCTCCGATTGTGAACACATAACCTGTTGTGCTCTTACCCGAATCCACACATCCACCCAAATCTGCATCGGCAAACCCTTCTAAGACTACCCCCTTTCTCCTGAAACATAGGGCAATCTCAGCTGTTCCTTTCAAGTAGCGTAACAGCCACTTTACTCCTTTCCAATGCTCTTTTCCTGGATTTGACATGAACCTGCTAACAACTCCCACTGCATGAGCAATATCTGGTCTTGTGCATACCATTGCATACATAAAACTACCAACTGCAGATGCATAAGGAACTTTAGCCATCTGTTCTCTGTCTTCTTCCGTCTTTGGGGATTGCTTCTTTGAGAGTTTTAACTGACTTCCCAAAGGTGTACTTCTGGCCTTGGCATCTGCCATGCTGAACTTTTCTAAAACTTTCTTGATGTACTTTGTTTGCGAAAGTTTTAATGTACCGGTAACTCTGTTCCTGGCTATGCTCATGCCCAATATCTGCTTAGCAGCCCCTAGGTCCTTCATCTCGAACTCTCTGGACAACTGCTTCTTAAGCTTGTTGATCTCCTGCATGTCGGATCCAGCTATCAACATGTCATCAACATACAATAACAGGATGATGTAAGAGGAGCTGAATTTCTTCAAGTAACCGCAGTGATCCATCTCACATCTGCGATACCCACTCCTTTGCATGAAGCTATCAAACTTCAAGTACCACTGTCTTGGAGCCTGCTTCAATCCATACAGACTTTTCTTCAGTTTACACACCAGATTTTCCTTACCGACAGTAGGAAAACCTTCTGGTTGTACCATGTAGATGTCTTCTTCCAGGTCGCCATGGAGAAAAGCTGTTTTCACATCTAGCTGTTCTAGATGGAGATCTTCAGAGGCTACAATACCCAAGACCATTCTGATTGTAGTCATCTTCACAACTGGAGAGAAGATCTCATTATAATCGACCCCTCTTTTCTGTTGGAACCCCTTGACCACTAATCGTGCCTTGTATCTTTTACTGCCATCGATCTCATCCTTTACCCGGAACACCCACTTGTTCTGCAGTGCTTTCTTCCCTGCTGGGAGCTTGACTAAGGACCAAGTATGGTTCTTGTCAAGTGAGCTCAATTCGTCTTCCATAGCCTTCTTCCACTGTATGAAATCTTTCATCCTTAAGGCCTCTGGATAAGACTCAGGTTCACCATTCTCTGTCAGCAATAAGTAATTTGCTGAAGGAGAATACCTGACTGGAGGTCTTCGTACTCTAGTGGATCTACGAACAGTAGGAGTTGAGGTCTCTGCATCATCTGCAACCCCGTCTTCTGAACTACTGTCATCTGTGCTCCCACTATCTCCATTTACATCAGAGCTCCCGCTACTTCCTGAACTTTCACCTATCTCTGGAGTACTGATAGGTTTCACAACGTCATCTTCAGAGATCTCTTCAAACTCGACTTGATTTTCTGCTTTCTCTGGTTGTTTGTTTCTGCCTGAGCTCTCTGCAAGTTCATCTTTATATAGGACATTCTCGTTGAACACCACATCCCGGCTTCTGATAACCCTTTTATTTTGGTTATCCCAGAAGCGGTACCCCATGTCGTCCAACCCATAGCCTATAAAAGTGCATTTCCTTGCTTTTGCCTCTAGCTTGTCTCTCTCCGAGTCTTTAACTTTGACATAAGAGACACAACCGAAAACTTTCAAGTGTTTGAGAGAAATTTCACGACCTTGCCATTCCTCTTCTGGAATCTTGAACCCTATGGGGACTGAGGGTCCTCTGTTGATTAGATACGCGGCTGTGTTGACCGCATCTGCCCAGAACATCTTGGGTAAACCTGCATGCAGTCTCATGCTCTTAGTCCTTTCGTTCAATGTACGGTTCATCCTCTCAGCTACTCCATTTTGCTGGGGTGTCTCTGGAACCGTCTTCTGCATTCTGATTCCATGGTCAGCACAGTAATCAACAAATTCTTTACTACTGTATTCGCCCCCATTGTCTGATCTGAAACACTTGATCTTCAAGTCTGTTTCATTTTCCACAGTAGCTTTCCATTTCTTGAAAGTGCTGAAAACTTCAGACTTATGCTTCAAGAAATAAACCCAAACCTTCCTTGTGCAATCGTCTATGAACATGACATAGTATCGGGATCCTCCCACTGAAGAAACTGAAGTGGGACCGTAGACATCTGAATGAACTAGCTCCAGCTTCACAGACTTGGGCTGATGGCCCACCTTCTTGAAAGTGACTTTCTTCTGTTTGCCAAGAACACATGGCTCACAGAAATCGACTTTCATAGTCTTTAGCTCTGGTATTCTTCCTTTGGAGGCTAGCATCTTCATTCCCTTCTCATTCATATGCCCAAGTCTTTGGTGCCATAGAGTGGATGCCCCAACTTCTTCAACAGCGTGTGCTTCGGCATCAGAAACTTCCACCATATAAAGTGTACCCCGCTTCTGTCCTCTAGCAACAACTAAATTCCCCTTTGTCACCTTCCACTGATGATCACCAAATGTAACATGGTGACCTTCATCATCAAGCTGCCCCACGGATATCAACATCCTCTTCAAGTCAGGAATGAACTTGACATTCTTCAAAGTCCAATCTGTTCCTAAAGTTGTCTTGAGGACCACATCCCCAACACCTGTAATATCCAGGATCTTGTTGTCTGCTAGTCTGACCTTTCCTTTGTACTGCCGGAAATTCTGCATTACTTCTCTGGAATGACTAGCATGGAACGACGCACCAGAATCCATGATCCAAGATTCTGTTGAGTTTTCTACACAACAAATGAGGGCATCATCTTCAGAATCTACTGCCATATTGACTTCCTTCTTGCCTTTGTCTGTCGAAGGCTTTGGGCACTGATTTCTGAAATGACCATTCTCTTTGCAGTTCCAACAGGTAACATCAGTCCTGTTTTTCTAACCACCTCTCTTTCTCGACTTCGATCTTCCTCTACCAACGCCTCCTTTGTTGGGCCTTCTTCCTCTGTCTTCTGTACTTAGGAGACTACTGGAAGATTCTCCGGCACTCCATCTTCGCACATCCTCTCCAAGGATTAAGTCGCGAATACCTTCGAATGACAGCTTAGCACCTCCGGCTGAACTGCTAACTGCTGTTACTGTACCGGACCAACTCTCAGGCAACGAAGATAATAACAGCAACGCCTGGACTTCGTCTTCGAATCCAATATCAACAGATATCAATCTTGATATTATTGAGTTGAATTCATTCACATGGTCTATCACCGAGCCGCCTTCTTTCATCTTCAAATTCACCAACTGCCGAATCAAGAAAACCTTATTTGCCGCTGAAGGTTTTTCGTACATATTAGACAGCGCATTTATGAGATTGTAGGTTGTCTTTACACTGACAATATTGTATGCTACATTTTTTGCCAATGATAACCTTATAACTCCAAGTGCCTGTCGATCTAATAAGTCCCATTCTTCCTGCGCCATCGCTTTAGGCTTTGTTCCGAACAGTGGTAGATGTAATTTTTTCTGGTAGAGATAATCTTCGATTTGCATTCTCCAAAATCCGAAATCGTGACCTTCGAATTTTTCGATCCTAACTTTCCCATCTTCAGCCATAGCTCGAAAAATAATATTTTATAAGGCCAATCGAAACCTCGTTTCTGATGTGGAAGATCAGACTAAGCTGCAACCACAGAGCATACGCGAGATACGACTTCCTTTAAACCCGGAGCTCTGATACCAGTTTGTTAGGAATAACAAAACAAGTTAGGCACTTCCGAAAAACGATAAACGATTCCGGTAAAACACGCGGAAATAAAATGGAGAATAACGGCAAACCAAGAAAAACTGTAAAATCGAAACACAATATTTAACGTGGTTCGGTCACGGAATCACGACCTACGTCCACGGGCGAACGAGAGAGAGAGGGTTTTATTAACACCAAGAAATTACAATCATACAAGGCTAAACTGCACTTGTAGTCTGACCACTCACAAAAAAATATCACTCGCACTTTTGGCTGCCAAACTGGACTCTGCACAAAAGGCTATCTCACAAAATCGTGATATATCTATCTATGTGTTTGTGTTTCTTTGTATTTGTGTTTGTGTGGTGCATTGGTTTGCTTCTCAAAGCCTTGTATTTATAGGCATGGGAGCTAATGTGAAAGTGAAGTATGAAATCAAAGAAAAGAGACATGCATGAGAAGCAGCCATTTCCTTCCTCCTTTGATGACTTTCAAAGCATTCACATTTAACATGTTCTTCTTACTTGTACATTGGAGTAGCTTGGGAAAGACGAGTTACCGTGGTCGGGTTGATGAAAGATTAAGAGAAGAAAGAAATGATATCATCTAGTTTTAAAAATTATAAAAAGTACTCAACACCTTGTATTTTGTTAAAATACAAACATATACATATATTACATAGGACATCAAATTTTAGGCCCCTTAAAACGTTGGGCCATGGGTGGCCGTCGTGTCGCCCACCGTCTGAACCGGGCTGCTAACACAGGAACTCTTATCATTTTTCTGCGAATAAACTAGACAAAATGGGATGATGCAATGATCGTCTCTCGGCGAACAGATTGTTGGTTTTTTGGTTTTGATGTTATTTTATTTTATTTTATAAAAGAGGTGAGGCCCACATGAAAACATATTTCACCATGCTTTTGTATTTAAATTTGAAACCACAAGAGTTTGCTAAATATTGTTTTTAAAAGACTATCCTTGATTAGAAAACTCTGGTTTGTTATAACTAACGATTACGCAATTTTTAATACACGTTGACCTTCACCTAACCCATCAATAGTTCTGCTTATATAGATCCATTTCTATGCGTTGAGTGTTTTCATTCCTACTTACCATAATACATACAGATTCATCAAGCAAAATAATGCAGGTCCCAGAAATGAACACCAGAAGCACACCCGTAGCCTCACATGAGGAAACAAATCCATCTAGTTGTCCACCACCGAACCTACCTTGTGGAGATCTACTTGGTAAAATTTGTATATTGCTATCTCTTAGCCGTGTTTTTAGCAGTTTATGACTTGATCTTATCTGATTAAGCACAATCACAAATTGTTTTTGGTAAAATAACAATATGTTACTATATTACTGGTTAGCCATCATGTGCTAGAGAAACAGATATCATTAACCTTGAATTTTGCTATTACTTTATAGAAAATAGAGACCTCTTCAACAAAATTTCTGTTCCTCTTTACAATGCATCAATGAGAGGTGATTGGGATGCTGCACGTGTCATCCTTGACGAACACCAAGACCTAGACCTGTTAGGTTTCGCTATCACTGAAAATTATGATACTGCACTTCACATTGCAGCATCAGCGAGAAGCAGCAAATTGATGGAAAGGTTTATGGAAAATCTAGTAAATAAGATGACAAAGGAACAGTTAATACTTCAAAACAAAGATCACAATACTGCACTCTCTTTAGCAGTAACAGCTGAAGGAAATGTTCATATTGCAAAGACTATGATGGAAAAGAATAGGGCGCTGCTGGATATTCCAAATCGTCAAGGGATGATGCCACTCTACATGGCTCCGGTATCCGGACAAAGTGATATGGTGAATCTTCTCTATGATAATTCAAACAAGATGACCGGTGATTTATGGACAGATCAGAATCGTAGTCTGGTTTTCCAAAAATGTGTAGAAGCCGATCTCTTTGGTAAGTAGCTACAACTTTCATACTGATTATTTGTTGATGTATAAATAGAAATAAAACAGTAACAAGTAATAAAATTGAAACGAGTTTGAATATCCTGTGTTTAAGTCTCACTTTGACATGATCACAATCTCTTCATTATTAGGAGTACTGTATGTGCATATGTTAGAATAAACACGTGTATAAGTTAGTTAGTTTGTTAACTTTCTGTTAAGTTAGTTTTAGCTTCAGTCTAGCGTATACTCAATGTATATATGTAACCGTTCTTCTTTGTATTTTACACACAGAGAATAATAAAATTTCTCTTTCAATCTGTTTCAAATCTAACATGGTATCAGACGATTATCGATCCTATCATCTATCAAATTCAACTGTTCTTCATACCTAATTGATCAATTTCTTCGATTTTTTTTTCCCTTTCCTTTTTCGTTCTTCTTTGTCCTTCCATGGCTACTCCTTCTAATACGAATTCATCCAATACACCCGATCAATCGAGTCCTTATTATCTTGGTTCATCCGATATCTTGGTTCATCCGATAATCCTGGTGCAATGCTTGTTTCTACTCCATTCAATGGAATTGGTTTTTCATCCTGGAAACGGTCCATGATCATCGCTCTTTCTGCTAAAAACAAATTAGGGTTCATAGATGGAACGATCTCTCCTCAATCACCTGCATCAGACACATATCCCCTCTGGTTTCGGGTAAATTCCATGGTTATCAGCTGGTTATTGAATTCCTTAGTTAAATCCATCGCCGATAGCGTTATATTCTTACAAACCGCATCTGAAATATGGAATGTTCTTAATCAACGTTTTTCTCAATCGGATGGGGCTCTCACATACCAGATCCAGCAACAATTATACTCTACTTCTCAAGGTGAGGATGACTTCTCCTCATATTTTACCAAAATGTCCAAAATCTGGGATGAATTGCGTTTAGTTCAAGCTCTACCTGAATGTTCTTGTGGTGTTACTGCTGCAATTCGAAAATTTCTCGATGATCAACAACTGATCCAACTTCTTATGGGGTTGAATGACTCGTATAAGGTCATTAGAGGACAACTTCTCATGATGAAGCCTTTGCCATCACTTTCTTCTGCTTATTCTCTTTTATTGCAAGAAGAGAGGCAACACGACATTCATTCCTCCTCTCTTCCTAACTCTGAGACTCTTGCTATGCAAATTACAACCGATAAGAAGAATACACTTGTTTGTAATCACTGCAAGAAGCCAGGTCACACGAAATCAAAATGCTATCGCCTTCATGGCTTTCCCGCTGATTTCAAATTCACCAAAGGCAAGAAGGATGACTCAAAAAGAGTGGTCAATAATGTTGTTTCCTCTCCTTCAATCACACAGGATCAGTACAATCATCTTCTTCAAATTCTGAATAATAACACCATCGCCACATCTTCATCTCCAAGCCATGCTAATTCTCTAATCACAGATGGCGCATTAAAAAAAGAAGTTACTTCGTTTTGTTTTGCTTCTTTTATGGCAAATGTCTATCAATCATCTTCCTTACTTCGAATACATTATTCATGGATCATTGACTCTGGTGCAACTGATCATATGTGTTCGAATCAATCCTTATTTTTAACATTTCACAAACTGTCACAGCCACATACGATTGGTCTTCCTAATGGCCATCGTACTCTTGTTTCCTTTTTTGGAGATGTTCAACTTCACTCTTCCATTACATTACATAACGTACTGTATGTTCCTTGTTTCAATTACAATCTAATCTCAGTTTCTAAACTTCTTTCTCAACTAAACACCTTCATTCTTTTTACTGATATCAATTGTTTACTGCAGGACCCTTTGTCGAAGAGTAACCTTGCTCTTGGCATTTTTGGGAAACGCATAAACAACCTCTATGTCTTAGATCACCATGAAATTCAAAATTCATTGTCATTCAGCTACAGTTTTTCTGTCTTTAATACTTGTAATCTTTCCTTTGTTTCTTCCGATGTTCAATTGTGGCATAATCGATTTTCTTCCGATGTTCAATTGTGGCATAATCGATTTGGTCATATGCCTCTCAATAAACTCAAACACTTGAAACTTGTTTCTTCTAATTGTGATGATCATTTGCTTGATTCATGTTCTGTTTGCTTTAAAGCTAAACAATGTCGATTACCTTTTCCTAAAAGCTGTACTAAAACTCAATCTTCATTTGAATTGGTTCATGTTGATGTTTGGGGCCCTTATAAACATCCAACTTATGATGGCAACAAGTACTTTATTACCATTGTTGACGATTTTAGTAAATATACATGGGTTCATCTTCTCAAGAATAAAAGTCATGCTTTCTCCTTGATAAAAGAATTTGTTAAACTCATTCATACACAATTTCATGTGATGGTCAAAATCATTCGAAGTGACAATGCGTATGAGTTGGGTTCTAGCATTGAAGGACAAGCCTTCTTCAAAGCTCATGGAATAATTCACCAAAAGTCTATTCCCCATACACCTCAGCAAAATGGCTTGGTTGAACGAAAACATAGGCATATTTTAGAGACTGCACGAGCCTTCTTCTTTCAGTCTGGTATTGGCAAAGCTTATTGGGGAGATTGTGTAAAAACAGCCGTTCATGTTATTAATCGAATGCCTACAAAAATTCATGACAAAAACAGTCCTTATGATATATTGTTCAAAACCCCTCCTGATCTTACACACTTAAAAGTCTTTGGATGTCTTTGTTATGTTTCCACTTCTCACGTTGCACGTGATAAATTCATGCCTCGATCTCAAACCTGTATATTCTTAGGGTACCCATCTGGTCAAAAAGCTTATAAACTCTTGAATATTGATACTCATCATATAATAATTTCTCGAAATGTTAAGTTTTTTGAAGACCAATTCCCACTGTTAATTACCACTTCAACCAAATCAAGCTCATCCTATATGCCTACCACCATATCTGATGATACAATCATTTCTTCTATTTCACATGACTCGATTACACCTCCTCCTCTTGTTCCCGATGCTCAACCTATTGTCACATCCGAACCATTGCGACGATCAACTCGTACCATACATCCTCCTTCAAAATTTCAAGATTATGTTTGCAATAATCTTGTTTCTTCAACAAATCATTACACATGTCCACATACACTTACCAATTTATGCATCAATAATTCTCATTCTTCTCTTCATTCTGATTGTACAACCAGTCTTGCATTAAATACCATTTCTCACATTCCTGAACCTGCGTTTTATCACCAAGCTAAAGGTGTTCGAGAGTGGGAAGATGCTATGCAAGCTGAATTTAAAGCGCTAATTGCTAATGACACGTGGGACATTGTAAAATTACCAAAAGGCAAACGACCCATTTCATGTCGATGGGTTTACAAGACTAAACTCAGATCTGATGGTACAATTGAACGCTATAAAGCGCGCCTCGTTGCAACAGGTTTTACAAAAAAACATGGCGTGGATTATCATGAAACATTTTCACCAGTTGTAAAGTTTAATACTGTCCGCACCATTGTTGCTCTAGCTGTTAAAAAAGCATGGAAAATCCATCAATTTGACGTAAATAATGCATTCCTGCATGGAGACTTACATGAGGAGGTGTACATGAAGGTTCCACCTGGTTTAAATGTCGAATCTTCATCCTATGTGTGCAAATTAAAGAAATCCTTATACGGTCTTAAACAAGCTTCAAGACAATGGTTTGCCAAACTATCTATTGCCTTACGATCTAAAGGATTCTTTCACTCTTCCAATGATCATTCACTATTTCTCAAAATTTCTGAAGACAAAATTGTCATTGTTGCTATATATGTTGACGATATCCTCGTCACTGGTAATAATCTTCCTGAAATTACTTCTTTAAAGGATTTTCTTAATGATCAATTCCGAATAAAGGATCTTGGATATGTTCATTTCTTTCTTGGATTGGATTTTAATGAAGTACCCAATGGCATGATTATTCATCAACATAAATTTGTTTTAGACCTTTTGCAATCTTATAATATGCTTGATACTTCACAAGCCAAAACACCTCTTCCTCCTGGTTCTCGATTGTTACTTCAAATGGATGATCCTTTACCAGATCCTACGGTCTATCGTCAATTGATTGACAAACATAATTTTCTTTTGCACACTCACCCAGATTTGGCTTATTCTGTTCAACACTTAAGTCAATTTAATCAAGCTCCATGTCATGCACATTATGAAGCAGCTCTCCATGTTTTACAGTATCTTAAAGGTACAATCACACAAGGAATCCTTTTAAACAATCTTCCTAATTTCAAGCTGGAAGCTTTTTGCGATTCCGACTGGGCAGCTTGTCCCAACACAAGACGTTCTGTTAGCGGTTATTTCATTCTTTTTGGAGGAACACCATTATCATGGAAGTCTAAAAAGCAAGCCACCATATCTCTTTCATCAGCTGAAGCGGAATACCGCTCTATGAGACGCATTTGCTCTGAACTTGCTTGGCTAAGTCGCTTGTTAAATGAATTACAAGTTCCAGATGTCACTCCAATTCCCTTAAAATGTGACAACCAAGCAGCAATTTTTATTGCACATAATCCCGTTTTTCATGAGCGAACGAAGCATATCGAAGTAGATTGCCATTTCGTACGAGAGAAACTTCAAGGAGGCTTAATAACTCTCTCTCATGTTTCAACCATGAATCAACTAGCTGATGTTTTCACCAAATCACTGTCATGCAAGCAACATGCTGAAGCTATCTCCAAGCTGGGGTTATCTCCATACCCTCCACCTTGAGGGGGGGTGTTAGAATAAACACGTGTATAAGTTAGTTAGTTTGTTAACTTTCTGTTAAGTTAGTTTTAGCTTCAGTCTAGCGTATACTCAATGTATATATTTAACCGTTCTTCTTTGTATTTTACACACAGAGAATAATAAAATTTCTCTTTCAATCTGTTTCAAATCTAACAGCATATGCGTCACCAAAATCTTACACACATTTCAAGATGATCATACTGTTACGAGAACTTTCCCATTAATAGTAATGCCTCCTGTCTGATTAGCTTTAAGCTGTTTGTCCTCTTCTAATCTTGCGATTGCAATATCTCACATTACTTGAATAGGCTTCTGGTTGGAAAGTCTAATGAGAGATTATATCTATCTCTAATCTGGGAATTTGGGTTTTGGGGACTTGCATTTGAACTCCAAACTTTTCCATAGTCATTGTTCTTGTATCCCATTATACAGGTTTTTTGTTTCGGCCAGTGGAAAATGAAAATATTCTATGTTCTATTTGCAACTTGTTGGATGTGTAAACCATACCACTAAAAGTGATTGTTTAATATTTGTAGACGTTGCCTTAAAAATAGTGACTGACCGGCCAGAACTCACAGTTGATCGGAGGGTACTCAGAATTTTGGCTCGAAAGACGGATGCATTTATATCAGTAAAACCACATTTTTTTTGGAGGGCTATGCATCGAAGTGAGTATCTCTATTATTAAGCTTCAATGGGAGTTTAATGAAATAAAATTGATTAGAATATAGGAGAGAAATGGTAGAGTTCAATTCTTATTGAACTCTACAAAGAGGGTTTTAATGAAACATTGGAGTAAAAAAAATCAACTTTAATCTTTCTCTCTCCTACATGACACTCTATTGAAGTCTTGATGTCTTTCGTCGTTCAATGCATTGGAGATGACCTTACGGTCCCATTTTGTAAACAACTAAAAGTGTGGGTCAATGATGACTTTTCCAGATCTTGTTTTGGCTAGACCTCTCATTACTCTAACATACGCGTAGAGTAATGACAAATCATTCATTTTTCCATCTTTGTAAATTCTCTCTAATTCCGCGGTTATGCTTCCATAAAGGCACAACATTCACCCATCGATCCCTTTGTACTCAAAAGTATTTGTAGTCGTCTACTTGATATCTAATTATTCGGCTGTGGCTTTGAGTTTTTGCAGTTAGTGGTATGAAGGCTGGGCCAGCAGAAAAGCCCAACAATGCCATGCAATTACTTAGAATCATGTGGACAGATGTTATGAAATTGCCCAAGGATAAAATTGACGGCATTATGGAAGACGTAATTACTATAAATGAAAGATATGAAAAGCGATCATCAATACTATTTGTTGCTGCCAAGATGGGAAACACTGAATTTGTAGTGGAGCTTATTCGTCAATATCCAGATTTAGTATGGAAGAGAAATCATAGAAACCGGACTATATTTCATTTTGCTGTCAAAGAGCGCCATGAGGGTATCTACAACCTTCTACATGAGATTGGTTCAATGAAAGATACGATAACACGTATAGTGGACAGTACAGGTGATAACATGTTGCATCTAGTTGGGAGGATGCCCAAAGAAGATGAAAGTGAAGAGGACTCAGGAGTCGGTCTACAAGTGAAACATATGCAACGTGAAGTGTTATGGTTCAAGGTATTTCTTTTTGCCCAAGAATCCTGCTCGTAGCTTTTTGCCTCGTTTGTGTAGTGTTAAAACTAGTTATAACTATATGTATAGAATGAAAGAAATTTACTTGCCCTTTTCTATATATTTTACCTTGGAGAGAGAATACTTTAAATTAATTAACGGAAGGTTAACAAGTCGAGCTTGTCCCATATTCCTATGTCAATATGGACGGTTCTTTTCTTTACTTTCTGCTTCTACAGCCTTCTCTACTTCGGTTGTACAAAACAGTAGAGCGCGTATCTCAATAAATTCATCCAAGAATAACCAAAATAGTTTTAGAATACACAATTTCAAGGGCTCAGGTAGCCAACTGTCTAAGGCATTACTTATGTGAGGTGCTTGCATGATGGACTAACAAGCTCCAAATCTATGATATCAAATCTTTGTTTCATGTCAGCATTATCTAAAAAAATTATTTATGCAGGAAGTAAACGATATGGTCCCTCCTCCTTATCGAGAAATGAAAAACCGTCAAGGGCTCACACCACATCAATTGTTCAAGCGTTCTCACCAACGTCTACTAGATGTCAATGAGAAGTGGGTGAAAGACACGTCTAACCAGTGCTTGGTTGCCGCGACGCTTATTGCTTCCATAGGATTTGCAGCAGCTTTTGCAGTTCCAGGTGGATACAACCAGAACAATGGCATTCCTATCTTTCTTCACAATCGATCATTCATAGTCTTCGCTATATCAGATGCCATCTCATTGACATTCTCTTCCATCTCAATCCTGATATTCTTATCCATTTTCATATCTCGCCATGATGAACATGATTTCGTGGAATCATTACCCAAAAAATTGATGAAAGGTCTAGCAACACTTTTCTTCTCAATTTCAGCCATGTTGGTAGGTTTTGGTGTCAGTTTCTTCACCTTTTTCCAGGACCAGTTGATTTGGGTACCAGTTATTATCAGCGTGTTGATTTCCTGGCCAATCATTTTATTTGCCAGACTACAATATTATCTTCTAATGGATGTTTATCGCTCAACATATGGTTCTAGGAATCTCTTCAAGCCAAAAAAACTTAGGCTATACCATCAAAATCCAAGGTTTTAATCACTGGTTTTGAATGTAAACTTTCATTTGAAGATATGAGTGTTAATACTTTCTATCAATTCGAAGAAGTTGATGTGTGGATGATAATGCACTCTTTGGACCCAAATGTATTTTCTTATTGCTGATGATGTATTCAAGTAAAGCGCCTATTATTTTTGTTGTCATTTTGGAACGCCAAATATATTCATGCAAACCTTGATTTTCAATCATTAAAATTAACATTACTAGAACACTAGGGCTTCAGTGACGACATAAACCAATGTTTTGAAAACCGGACCGGACACTGAACGGGTCGTCTTACTGGTTCGATGGTTCAACTGGTCCAACCGGTTGGACCGGTCTCAAAAACTGGATCATATGTATATATACATGCATGCATGCATGCATACATACATATATATATATATATATATATATATATATATATATATATATATATATATATATATATATATATATATATATATATATATATATATATATATAAATATATATATAGACTTAGGATGTTTTGAGAACCAACTTCACCCCGAAAACCCGAAACTCCCAACTCCTTTTGGATCAATCCTATATCTCCCAAACCAATATTTTTTTCAAAAAACCGACCTCATAGGCCTTTTAGACGCTCAAAATGGGTCCGGGACGCTGAAAAAAATTTCCGAAAAAAATGACTTCTAGTTTTTTTTTTTTGAAAAATTTGCACAAGTTTTTTTAATGGATGTCTTTCTAACATATATTTAAGACGTTCTGTAAAAAAATTTGAATAAAATGTACGTATAAAAAAGTTTGCACATGTGCAAATTTTTTTTACCCATGTGCAATCTTTTTTCAAAAAAAAAGATCGTTTTTTTTCGGAATTTTTTTTCGAAAATGCTTAAATATGTGCGTTTTAGGCCCCTTTATTTTTGGTTTTTCGAAAATTTTGACCATTTAGGAGTTCTCGGGTTCTTGGGGCATAGTTGGTTCTCAAAAAATCCCATATATATATATATATATATATATATATATATATATATATATATATATATATATATATATATATATATATATATATATATATATATATATATATATATATAATCTTTAAGAAATAAATCCATAAATATGGTAGTGCTAGTTTACTGACTAATTGTTTGAAACCACATTTTAGTGGGAATAGAGAAAAATAATCTCAGGTAACTAGGTAAGTGAAAGATGATTACAAAAACTATTTTGAAAAGTTCTCTTATTTCTAGTCCCACATTGCTGGGAAATCTTAAACATTTTGAAGTGGGCTACCTATATAATAAGATATGGAGCAATAGTTCACCAAAGAACCTGCGGATGGGGCGTGGGAATATGATACGCATCAGCAATTCAGCATGCCTCCTTATTAGTTAAAGTTTTAATAATCTTTTAATAAGAAATCGGTTTTATGGCTGGTTGAACCGCACCGGTTGAACCACGGTTCATAGAAAACCTGTGGTTTTTTCTGGCTCGACATACAAGCGGTTTTTGGAGTTCAAAAAAACCGAAAACCTGTGTCAGTATTCCATCGGAAAGAGGCGTACTAACGGATTACTGAAAATGGGAAAGTAGGAAAAACCCGTTAACTTATATCTACATAGGAGCCTCCAAACATCTCATCAACCCAATAGAATATGATTGGGAAAAATCAACTGGTGGCTAGAAATATCAACATGAAGTTACAAAAGGATCATAGAGTCCATCTGAAATGTATTAACATGATATCGAGTAAGAGGGAGAAAGTTTACTCTTACAAGGAAACAATCACCAAAAGCCTTAACAAGTTAGTCGAAGGATGTGACCGTAAACCCAAGGATCCTAACATCTCAATTCCTCATCCTTAAATTGGGTGAAAGGATGAAGCTATCCGGAGCTTCTAATTTTCCACTTTCATCCAAAATTTAACCTTGCAAGACTAACATGCGTTGGCTTGACATAAAGATTAAATTCTTAGGAGGTTTATTTGTATGCCTTGAATTTCTATCCAAAGAAGATGATGCCTCAGCCATCTCCATTTTCAAAATGTAGGTCATTGTGGTTCCCCTAACTATTCATGTGATCTTTGAATTTTAAGTTTGAAATGGGCGTTGCACTACTAGAAAAATGTGGGGTTTCCTACCAAAATTTCCTAGGAACAATTACTCCTCGGTAGTTCCGACACATTTCTGACAAATTTCCGAGGAAACTTACGAAAATAATTTTCCTAGGAAATTCTTCGGAATTTCTACAAACTTTCCGAGGAAAACCATTATTATTAAGTTTCCTCGGAAATTCATTGGAACTACTGAGAGATTTCCTAAAAAATGTTAGATTTTGTTATTTAAACACAATTTAATCATTATTAGAAACAAAATTCAGTTTTTTATTTTTATTTTCTAATGTTCAAACGATCCTTTTTCTCCACATTTTGTTATATCTTTGGTTTTCCCACACAATTCAAAGTCTGTCACTAATTCCTTGGAAATGTGTAAGAAATTCCAAGAGCATTCCTAGGAAAATAAATTTGTTATTCGCTTTTTAAGATTTAATGGTTGTTTTTTTTGTTGTATATTGTGTACAACTTTGTTATGTATTTCATACTTTTATCTCACCAAATCGTGCGTACTATACCAATATATACGTACATGCATACTATCGAATCTCATTAATCAAAGCATCGGTTGTAATGTTTTAAGTAACGATGTTTGATGCTGCACATGTTGTACGAATACGTATACTAAGTATATAAGTTAGTAAAATAAAATTATCTAATATATATTGAAGCTGTAAAAAGTACGAAACAAAAATACAAAAGTTTGAACCTTGAAAAACAAAAAACGAACTAAAATCCCAAGAAATCTCTTGGAAATGTGTACGAAATATCCTAGGGATTTCCTACACAATTCAATGTCTGTCAATAATTCCTTGGAAATGTGTAGGAAATTCCGAGAGAATTCCTAGGAAAATAAATTTGTTTTTCATTTTTTAAGGTTTAATGGTTGTTTTTTTTCCGTTTCATATTATGTACATATTTGTTATATATTTCATACTTTTATCTCACCAAATAATGCGCATTATACCCATATATACGTACGTGTATACTATCGAATTCTATTAATCAAAACATCAGTTGTAATGTTTTAAGTAATGGCATTTGATGGTGGACACGTACGTACGAATGCGTATACTACATATATAAGTTAGTAAAATAAAAGTATCTAGCATATATTGAAGTTGTAAAAAGTACGAAACTGAAAAACAAAAGTTTGAATTGTAATGGTAGTTAACCTAATCATATTTATATATTTAGTATTTGTTTTACTTAACACAAATTGAATTAATTATACTTTGTGCTTTATGTAGACTAAGGAATTGAAACGTAAGCCCACTTTTTTGGAAGTTTATCTTGCTACCCATCTTACAGCAGAGGCCAAGAAAAAACTTAAGTCTTGAGATTATGATACTATTAAAGGGTTGGATTTTTGTTCACCGAGTGCTAGGGAAGTATATGTAAGTTGTCTTTCTCACTTTTAGATAATTAACATCTCGATTTTTGGTACAATAATAACAATCGTGTTGTTTTAATAAATTGTGAGAGAGATATGCTAGTGCCTTGATCAACAGATATGGGGAGGATCCAAGTCAGTATCCGGAAGGTGGTGATGTGGACTTGTGGGTGCGATCACAAGAAGCAAGAGGTAGTGGTAGAGGACGTCGCGTATATGGGATAGGAGGTTCAGATCTTCATTTTGTTGTCACGGGGACATCATCCTAAGGGAACGTCTCGATGTTTGCTGACTACGAGTAGTCACAACGGCGGGTATGTTGCTATGATATTTAAAAAAATGTAAAGTACATTGTTGTAAAATATGATCATACGTTGCTATTGTGAATAAGAAAATGTATGTACATCCGCAATATTGGTTAATTAATTATAATAGATAAAAATGTTTATATATATATATATATATATATATATATATATATATATATATATATATATATATATATATATATATATATATATATATATATATATATACTTTCTTTTACTAATTTTTGTGTTACTCATTTATATATGTTTGTTTTAACTTTTTTAGGTTCGGGAGTTGGAGGAAAAACAAGCTGAAATGGAAGCAAAACAAGCACAACTCGAAGCCAAAATGGTTGGAATGGCCGAATTCATGAAACGCTCTGGTAATAACCCTCCTGACAACCCGCCGGATCCGCCGAATGCTCTTTAGGTTATTTTGTAAACATTTCTATTATTTAGACATTTCGATTATGTTAGTGGTTTAGTCTACTATTAAAACTTGTTTTGTAATTGATACTTGTGGTTTAGACGATTGTTAAACCATGTTTTGTAATGGATAATTGTTAAATTTATGTTTATTGTTTTTGTGTGTGAAATTCAAACAAAATCTGGTCAATTATATTAGTTTTTATGTTGGATTTTGTGAAAAAATATGGATTATTTTCGTGTTTTATTATTTTTTTAAAGTTGTACGTTTCCTCGGAATGTCCTAGGAAGTTCCTCGAAAAACAGTTCCTAGAAAATTCCTCGGAAACTCATTTCCTAGTAAGTTCCTCGGAAAATGGTTCCTAGGAAATTCCTCGGAAAACCCGTTCCTAGGAAATTCCTCGGAAACCCAATTCCTAGGTAGTTCCTCGGAAAACCCAACAAATTTATTGTGTAGGAAAAGTCTCGGGCGTACCGACGAAAGTTTTTCCTTGGAAATGCTTCGGAAATTCCTCGTCCCGTGTTTCCCATGAGGGTTTTTCCTACAAATCTCATTTCCTCTTAATTTCCTCGGAAACACCATCTTCCTAGGAATTTTTGAGGAATATACTCCTAGGAAAAGACGTGTTTTTAGTACTGGTTTCTCAATATGTGGTGTTATGTTTCATTTCTGCATCAGGAGGCTGAGGTGGAGTCTGATCCTCATTCATGAGTATTGATTGATCCTCATATATGAGTACTAGTCGAATGCCTGCGCGTTGCGCAGAAAGAAATTATATAGTTAAAATATAGACAAATACATGTTATTATCATACTATTTTTAAAAAGTCTTTATTCTTTTCAATTATATGATAATAGATACATGTATCAAAATTTTAGAAGACAAAAAACTGCAAAAATTACAATAAATGAATACAATTCATGAAATAAAATTAGAATTAATATGGTTCAATATAAATAGTTATCCCAAACTACATGATTTTAATATCATCTGTCTACACTTTGTGCATTGATAAAATTGAGGGATATTGTATGTATTTTGATATAGTTTTGCAAAGGTTTCCATTGGCACTCAAGTATTTTGAATAATACGCTTTTATTGATAAGAATAGAGACATATTCTAATGGTGTTTACCGTACGATATATAGTGAAAACCACACATCGCACCAATTATGCGATTTGGGATTTTGAAAAGCACAAACTGTATCACGAAAGTTTAAAATTTGATTATATATTATGGTGCATGCTGTTTTGTGCAACTTGATGAAGGAATACAAAGTTTATATCGAGATCGACCCGCTGTACTTTTAAAGTTCGAACTCATTAAAATAAAATATAAAAAACTTTTACTATATATTTATTTGAAAGTAAATATTTGGAAATGTTTCCAACAATAAAAATTGACTAATCATTTATATAATTGTTTTACTTTGAGAAAGACATTTATTTATAGAATAAATTTTTTTCTTAAGTTGGTTTATCATGACGATGTGGGATTAAACTTTTTTTTATAATGTGTTATTTTATTTCATTTTCTTATCCCACATCGCTTAAGAAACACAACTAAAGTGAAATCAAACATATATAAGTAAAGAGGTTAATATATTTTTCATCCCACATAGTTTAATTAACAAATTCCAAGGGAAAGCAAGTCTTTATAAGTGGAGAGACTAAAGCTATTTCACTCATATATTTGTTCTTTTGTGTTATTGAGTGTAACCGGTTTAGACAACGGTTAAAACATTCAATGAATTATTGGTTCGAGCTTTAAGACCGATTTCATAAAATTTGGATGGGTACACACCAGTGCCCACTTTTATTTTTTCTAAAAGTATTCAAATAAATGAGATACGTGATAAAAATTCATCTATATTGATTGAATAGCCTCTCTTATAAGATTTATTATGTAGATAATAAATCTATTTCAACTTTGAACGATGTTCAAACATTTACTGTTTAAAACTTTTATATATAGATATCTTATTAAATTAAAAAATGTTATCAACGTTGTCACCACATATTGAACTATGACTCTATGAACTTGCAACCGAATCGTTTTTTAATAGTTTTAAACCCAATTTAATATTCATATTTTTAGTTTCAATGTTTTTGAAGCTAAAACAAAATAGTAAAATCTATTGAAACTATGAGAAAAAAAATATGTTTTTATGATAAATTGACTACTAATTAATAATACACTTTGGAAATTGTGGTACGATAAAGATTGAAATATAAATGTGCGAACAATCTTGATACAAATAAAAAACTTCAAATTATTGTGGTGAAAGATAAATAATTTATCTTAAAACAATTTGTTTTGATAATATTTTCTTATAATGTGTGTGTGTCTATAGGTATATATATCGCGGTAAATATATAGAACATCAACACCATTGTTATTTTTTACTACGACATACTTAAAAGTCATATTATGATCAAGATTGATGGATAATGTAATCAAATTAGTGGTATCATATAAGGGGAAAGATGAAAGGTTAGATAGATGTGTGTGAGACAAAGAAAAAAATCTAAATAAAATGGTAAAAGATAATTTATTAAAGTTGAGTCGTATTGTTTTGAATGATATTTTTATATGAGATATTTTAGAATGTTCACAAATGAAAACTTATATGTATATACATACAATTAAGTCGAAAAATGTTTACACCGGTTTCATTTTTTACAAACGACATATAAATTTTCAACGTAATCAGGTTTTTTAGTAATTTTAATTTTCAATTTTGAGTTTCAATACTTCAAAAAGTTGAAAAAAATTAGTAGGAATGCTTTAAAACTTTACGATAAAAACTTGTTTTATGATAAAATGATCACTAATAGTAGACTTGAAAGTCATATTATGATCAAACTTGATGGATAGTGGAAGCAAATAAGTGACATTATATAAGAGAAAGATTGAAGGTCATATATGTATGTGAATCAATGTGGGACAAAGAGAAAAAAAATCTATTTTTATCTTGAATAATCATTGGAAATATGAAAAGACATGGAAGTTTCAAATCAATGTGGTGCTTGGAAATATGCCTCTATTATAAGATACTAGACGAATGCTTGCGCGTTGCGCAGAAAAAAAAAATTATATAGTTAAAATATAGACAAATACATGTTATTATCATACTATTTTTAAAAAGTCTTTATTCTTTTCAACTATATGATAATAGATACATGTATCAAAATTTTAGAAGACAAAAAACTGCAAAAATTACAATAAATGAATACAATTCATGAAATAAAATTAGAATTAATATGGTTCAATATAAATAGTTATCCCAACTACATGATTTTAATATCATCTGTCTAAACTTTATGCATTGATAAAATTGAGGGATATTGTATGTATTTTGATATAGTTTTGCAAAGGTTTCCATTGGCACTCAAGTATTTTGAATAATACGCTTTTATTGATAAGAATAGAGACATATTCTAATGGTGTTTACCGTACGATATATAGTGAAAACCACACATCGCACCAATTATGCGATTTGAGATTTTGAAAAGCACAAACTGTATCACGAAAGTTTAAAATTTGATTATATATTATGGTGCATGCTGTTTTGTGCAACTTGATGAAGGAATACAAAGTTTATATCGAGATCGACCCGTTGTACTTTTAAAGTTCGAACTCATTAAAATAAAATATAAAAACCTTTTACTATATATTTGTTTCGATAATATTTTCTTATAATGTGTGTGTGTCTATATGTATATATATCGCGGTAAATATATAGAACATCAACACCATTGTTATTTTTTACTACGACATACTTAAAAGTCATATTATGATCAAGATTGATGGATAATGCAATCAAATTAGTGGTATCATATAAGGGGAAAGATGAAAGCTTAGATAAATGTGTGTGAGACAAAGAAAAAATCTAAATAAAATGGTAAAAGATAATTTATTAAAGTTGAATCGTATTGTTTTGAATGATATTTTTATATGAGATATTTTAAAATGTTCACAAATGAAAACTTATATGTATATACATACTCTTGAGTCGAAAAATGTTTACACCGGTTTCATTTTTTACAAACGACATATAAATTTTCAACGTAATCAGGTTTTTAAAAGTTTTGAATAATTTTAATTTTCAATTTTGAGTTTCAATACTTCAAAAAGTTGAAACAAATTAGTAGGAATGCTTTAAAACTTTATGATAAAAACTTGTTTTATGATAAAATGATCACTAATAGTAGACTTGAAAGTCATATTATGATCAAACTTGATGGATAGTGGAAGCAAATAAGTGACATTATATAAGAGAAAGATTGAAGGTCATATATGTATGTGAATCAATGTGGGACAAAGAGAAAAAAAATCTATTTTTATCTTGAATAATCATTAGAAATATGAAAAGACATGGAAGTTTCAAATCAATGTGGTGCTTGAAAATATGGATCTATTATAAGATATATAGATTGGTTGGACAATATTAAGGAATATATGTTTTGGAATCTTGGTATTAGGTCATCAATGTCAATGCAATGTCAATAGTTTTTTAAACGTGTCATATTAGCTTTTGCAATTAATTCTACACTAATGTAATCCCAACACTCTTTCAAAGGTGGTAGTTACCGACACATTAACAACAATTTTATATTTTTTTAACAAATATCTTGATTATTTATAATTAATAATTACTCAATAATTAATTAACATGTATATGATTATTTACAATTTAAATAAAAACAATTTTAAAATTATATAAAAACTATATAATAATATATATTTACTTTAATTTATTAAACATTTAAATAGTTCAGACATTACTAACCGTGAATTAAGAATTGAAACAAACATTAATTACATTAATCATCATATTCTTCGTCTCCATATCGCTTCCAATCTCTTCAACCAAATTTGATATAACTTAAATATTTTATTAAATATTTGTTTATATTGTTATCCTAATACAATTTGTAAATGGAAGTGTACGTGTTAGCTACATGATAGGAAACTAACTTTTATTTGTTTTGTATACCTAAGTTGCTAGGTCAGTTGGCTTGATAATTTGTTTGATAATTCTGATAAGTTTGAAAAAAATAAAATCGATTTCATTAGAAACCGTTTTAATGAAAATAGTGATATATTTTACATTATATAAATGAGCTAATAACATAAAAATAACTAGTTTGGCCAAAATCTAGTTTAAGCACTATATTTTTTTGTTCTATAAAAACCAGTCATACTTTCAAAAATTATTAATAAAAACCATTTATATTTTCAAAAAAAATCTATTGTGACCACTATAACAAATAAAAGTCATGATTGTATGTCGCCAACTCGGAACACTCATCACCTTCGTTGCATTCAAAATTTAGTGGATTCACTTGAACACTCTATGTACTCACAACATGGCCGAAGAGCTGCATTTACGAAGAAAAAATTTACATGTAGACAACCTTATGTATAGTTTTCACTTTTATGGAGTTCTAATATTTGTTTCAAATGTCGATATAAAACTTTTCACATAATCTTTCGATGAAAATAATTTTTAAAAGTTATAAAATAAAAGGAATAGTGATCACTATTGAATTCTTTGAAAGTATTAGTGGTTTTTATGGAACAAAAAGAATATAATGGTTAAACCAGAATTTTGGTCAAACTACATTGGTTTTTATGTTATTAACCTTATGTAAATAGGTAAAAATCATGTGTTTTTTTTGTTTTGAGTAAGTTTTATGAAAACTTGACTTTATTTTTAACATAATTGTCAGTTTTGGCATCCAATGTTTACGAATAATTGCAAATTAAATGTTTTATCGAGCCTTATAGAAACCAAGAAAAAAAAGTTTGGCAGTGTACTATATACCAGGGTGGTAACCATGTACAATAAATTATGAGGGGTAATGCCCCATTTTATTTTAGTATTTATTTATTTAATTTTTTATTTAAATCCTATTCTAGGAGAAACGATTAAATAATTAGTTATAGTATGATAAAAAAGGGTGTCGAACTCTCCGGTTTTGAAGTTAACGTGGAATCTTGACTAGTTTTATCTTCTTCAGCTACTCGTTGTACAAGATGTTTGATGACTTGATACTTTTGGCAAAAGGTGGTCTTACTGTGTACCATGGACCTGTAGACAAAGCTGAGGAATACATTAGGCATGTTATGAAAATTAGATGTCAACGTATTATCCTAATTTGCGCTCTGGTCGACGGATGTCACAGACAGGGTCGCAAGAAAGCGACAACGTGAAATTTAATTTTTACTTTCCTAAGGTATTATTGGAAATTATAATACTACAATATGCTATTTCGAATCAATTATCGAGTAAACGCTATAATTTCGAATAATAGACTACAGTAGTGTAAAATTCGATAAATCATACAAATAATATTTTGGTTTAAATAATATTCATTACACGATGTATTCGTGTTTACGAATCCATCGACTTATAGAACGTCGAAAACGAAGCTCGTATGCAAAAGATACATCTATTATAAGAAAACAAGCAGTGTAACACTGATTTTCTTTAATTACATAAACCATTTAGTTCTGTGGAGGCACTTGCACACCTCAGATATGAAGGTTTGAAAATCGCAAATTATTTTTATCTAAATAGGTTTATGCTCATATTTATGGAACTGTAGCGAAATATCTGAACATAATCAAACAAAAGTCAGTAAAACAAAGTTGTAGTATTACTTACGACATTTCCAGGGATATAAATTTTGTAGAATTTGGATGTCGTATATGAAAGTTATGTCAATTACAAAAACGAAGAAAAAAATTTCTTTGTGAAAAAATCACTGAAATTGAGGGTTTTTTCGGAAAAAATAAAACAAATTAGGGTTTTTTCTGAAAAAAAAAATGTATGTACAACTTGTAAAACCGGGTAAAGGGGCTAAATTAAAAAGTTTATCCAAAATTTAGGTTTTTTTAGAAAAAAAAAACAAAGTTTTAGGTTTAAACAAAAAAAAGTTGAAAATGTAGGGTCTTTTATAAAATAAACCATTTATTATTTTCTGTAATACCATTTTTATTCTCTTCGCAACGGTTTAATTTGAGGATGAGCAACCAGTCCGAACCGAAACAAACCGGTTTGGAACAGGAACCGAAAAGTAGCAAAACTCATAATCGAGAACCGGATCGGAGTTGGTGAACCGGGCCGGTGCTGGGTTTTCGGTTTTTTTGTCAACAGAGCCGATTTTAAAAGTACGATGTTATAATATGGTAGTACATTGATATTTCTCACATCCACCCATAACAAAAAAAAACACGTTCTATTCCGGAAATATTAATGACTTAATCAATAAAATCTAAATTAATTACCAATGTGTTATTCAAGGAACTTTAAATTAATAGTAAAACCCCTTTAAATTAAGGGTTAATGGCTTGAGAGGGTAATATACTTTTGCAAATGTTCATATTTAGGTAACATTGTTTTTTGTGTGCACATTTAGGTAATATGGTTGTTATACTTGTTCAGAAACGGGTAACAATGTTTTTTTTGTGCACATTTAGGTAACATACTTGTTATACTTGTTCAAAAACAGGTAACAATGTTTTTTTTGTTCACATTTAGGTAACAATATTGTTCACATTTAGGTAACAATATTCTTACCTAAATGTGAACAAAAAAAACATTGTTACCTGTTTTTGAACAAGCATAACAACTATGTTACCTAAAGGTGTACAAAAAAAACATTGTTATCTAAATATGAACAAGTATAACAAGTATGTTACCTAAATATACACAAAAAAATAATGTTACCTAAATGTAAACATTTGCAAAAGTATATTACCCTCTCAAGTCATTAACCCTTAAATTAATTACTAAACATGCCTGTTAACTTCACGATGATGAGTGATTGTCTTCAAGTTCACGGCTTCCTTTCCTTTCTCCTTCACGAAGCTTCTTATCGATTATGTCTTTTTGAATTTTGATCGACCAGGGTAAATCACGACTGAATTTTGATAGACTAGGGTAAATCACGTAAGCATTATACTATATATTAAGGCTTTTAATTGAATTATTTTCCATAACGATTTGGTTAAATGTTATATTACGTAGGTATACTATGTCATACGGAACAAACCTAGACCTTAATTATTTCCCGTTCTGGTCCGGTAAAAAACCCGGTTTTTACACATTGAACCGGTATTAGAACCGATATCGAAAACACTAAATCACAAGAGCCGGGCACTCGCCCGAGGGAGGTAAACTGTTCCGGTTCCAGCACCGGTGCCGAGTTGGTTCCAGGTCGGGTCGGTTAATTTGGGCCCAAAGCTCACCCCTAGTATAATTTGTTATCTGCACATATTTTTATGGAAAATGACTTATAAGGGTAATATAGTTTTGAGGTTGTACTGTAACATCCCAAAATTTTAGGGAAAAATTAAAAAAAAATTAAACGGACACATCAATATAAGAAAAGTCACTTAATTAATTTTGACAAAATTCCATAACTTATAAGTTTAATGAAAACATCCCAGGATTAACAAAAGTTAATGAAATCACAACATAGCGGAACTTTCATTCAAAAACAGTCCTCCAATGAAGCAGCACAGTGTATACACGTCACGCCTTGCCATCCATGGTACCTGATGTACCTGAAACAGTAGTTTATATAGGGAAAGGGTAAGCACGGAGCTTAGTGAGTTCCTCAAAATACCATACGATCCATCACATAACATACAACACACAATAACCATTCATATGTCTGTGAGACTCGCGGGCTATCCCTATTCCGCCTGAAGACTTACGGGCAGTTCCCGTTCCGTCTTATCGCCGCAGGCTTTTTTCCCGTTCCGTCTAATGACTCGCAGGCTATTCCCGTTCCGCCTATTGGCTCGCGGGCTATCCCGTTCCGTCCAGAAACAATCATTATCATAGCAATAATTCATACAATTATCATAACAGGTAAGATCACCTTAGTCTAACATATCTTCCTTCCTACGCATGCAATATCACCTATAGTATAGTGAGAAGACTCACCTGATTATAGTTGACTATATCGTTTATCTTTCTCGGCTTTGTATTTCCGTCAACTGTAACTGTTAACATAATAAGAAATCTATCATTTCTTAATCCTTAAGTATATTATAGTCGCATCATTAAACCCTTCAATAATTCCAATATGATACTCCATGATTTATCAAGTAAAGAACGGCCAGGTAGAAGATTAGATGGGGTGGCAGGATCCTTTCAGCATTTTAGCCTTTCGGAAAATCCAACAACCAGATCCCAAGTAATCGGTCTAGTCACCGTCCTCGTAAGTAAATCAATCGGTATTATTTTCGGAAATTACGAATTGTTATAATAACGACATTTTAAGGTTTTTGTTTACTATTGTTAGAAATTAGTATAATATAACATATGTTATACTTATTAAATATTCTACTTCTTAACAAAAACTATTTTACAATACCTAATTAAGCTATAGAAAGGTTTGTAGTTACCTTATGACCATCGAGATCTATAACTCCTTCGTTAGGCTTTTGAGCTTCCTTCCGCTCACTTGTTTACACTATAGTGCTTAGAAACCTCTATATATTGGATTGAAATTTAGTTGTGTGGTTTATGAGATGTTTTGAGGGGTATTTATATTTGAATTCTTGAATAAAAAATGGCATGACACTTTTGACAAAAGATTTTAATAATATAACTTTGTTGAAATTAATACCTTCTAGAATCAGTCTGTTCAAGGCTGGTTTAGCCGACTTTAAACCCATGAAATTCACGTTTTTATTTGATATTCCAGATATTTATCTCAATACCTTTCCAGGGATGTATTTTACGTATTTATACGATTTTTCTATGATTTATTATGAATTTTTGAAAACAGACTATCTAATCTGTCAATTCCGAACTAATCAGTAAAGATTGCATTTTTTACCATAGATAATTTCATGTTCAAGCTTATTATTATTTTTGGTAATTGTACTAGACTCAATTTTTAAACTTTGTGCACTGGTTTAAGGTCCAAACGATTTTTCTAGAATTAATTATGATTTTTCTAAAAACGACACAAAATGCTGATTTTCATATGAAATTGTAACTAAAGTTTTTCTTAGCTTTATAACTACCAATGATCATATAATTCCTAACACTCTTATTTTAAGTATATGTTATAATCAGGATACGGGTCTTACAAGTCTTCCCCACTTATTTGGATTTTGTCCCAAAATCCGCATTCTCGAACGCCTCTAAGTATTTCCCATCGAGTCCTTGTGTCCTTCAAAAATCCTCCTCGCCTTATTGCCGAAACTTTACAAGATTTAATTATCTTTCCCTTTCAACATTCACATACCTCTGTAATAATGCTTAAGGTCATATTATTCTCATTCACTCCATACTTCTTTTCTTCTAATTACTCTAGATGTACAAATTTTTTTTTTAACTGTTTCTCACATTCCCACACATCGACTTGACCGGCTACTATCTATAGTACACATTTAGTATTTTCTAATCTATATGTATACATAGTTAACCTAGTTAACTTGCAACACCTAATTTTTAACACTATTTCGTATTTATATGAATTCGTCATATTTCAACACACATTTGCCTCTATTCAACATTTCTTTTAAATACTTTTTGGCTAAATAAATCTATTTTGTAAAATCTCCATTTTTTTTTTGTTTCACAGAAAAATATAAAATTTATATCATATTTCCTAAGTTTTTTTTTTTTTTGAAGTACTGAACACTCTTTAAACTATTTCCATTATATGGTGACATAAAAATTTGTTTTATTTCAAAAGTCTCTTTATTATCTTGTTCTCACCAGAGTCAAGCAGGGAATTTTGAAAAAAATGTCACTTGGGGTAGTGAAAAGTCTCATCTACTGTAGTTAGTTTGAATTTCGGTAATTAAAACGTGAGGTGTCCTTTCAGTTCTGTGTGCCCTTTCGGTTCCAGCTGTAAAATACTATATATACAGGTATGTAGTATCATCATTTCCACATTCATTTTCAGTCTCGTCCTCTCTTATCACTAGTTTGTTTGTAAACGAACTCATATTTAAAGTCGAGTCATGGAAAACAGATCTTCAATGGGCGATCTGTCGAACCCTAGACCTGGTTTTCCGCAAGGAGAGGGTACTTCAAACCAGGAATTCTTAATAGAGTTTGGTGACTTAACATTCTAGACATCTATCATCCATATTTTGTTTATATTTCTAATGTTTTGTTTGATTCTGAATTATGTTACAGTCTTCCAGATATACTACCAATAGAGCAACTCCACGGTGAGCCGGAAATTTTTCCCGAGCTGAACATTAACTCAGAAGATCCGGTGCATGCATCTTTAGACTTTGTACTTGATCAGACTCCATACCTTCTACCAGGTTAAATTCTTTTAAATGATTGCTTCTATGAGTATTCAATTTCATTTTATCATCTGACAATTGATATTTGTAGACCCATTTGTGGATGGTCTACCCGATTACAATTCATTCAACGACGTACCCGCAACGAATAGTGAGATCATCCCCATGAATCAAGGATTCATGACTGACATTCAGAATGAAAGTCAATTACAAACAACTCATAACATCAATATTGAAATGAATCCTGAGCTTGGGGTTAGTTTTCAATATCAAAATCACCTTCAGTTGATTCAAAGGAATCTAGAAGGATTTCAGAATCCTGGGTCCATGATTGAAAACCTACAATTACCACCGATAAAAGTTACTGATTTTAATGAATCAATGTCCATCTTTGGTTCAGAAAGTTAGGATCATGTTCAAATGATCCCGAATAATAATAGTACATTTGAACTCAATCCTTCGATTCCGATAACCACAGTAGCTGGAAGTAGAAGAGGTTTCAGACATTCATTATGTAGGGAAATAATAGCTGAACACTTTAACAAACCAATTGAGAAAGCTGCGAAGGAACTCAACATTGGATCGACACAGTTAAAAAACGCTGTAGAGATTTAGGTATCGAACATTGGCCCCAACGACAACTTAAGAGTCTGCAAACTCTTATTGATCGTGTTGAGGTAAGGAATTACATTTTTTTGTTTTATATCATAAATTTGTAATTAATAAAGTTATTTATGTCACAGGAATTTGGTAACGAGTTTAATGGAGCAGCAGGATTATCGAAAGATTTAATACCCAACCTAAAAAGGGAGAAAGAAGCAATAATTGAAGGGTCACAATCGGGTCTAATAGATGGCACAAAGAAACTAATGCAAGCTGCTCATAAGGTTGAATATAAGAAAAGAAAATTTCTGGAAAAGGGGGAAACTTTATCAAGAACTCATACACAACAGCAATCTCTGCCATCTAACTCTGGTATGAGTAGTATTAATCCTGGTTTACTCGAGCCTGCGAGTGAGGATAATTTTGGTGGCTTTGTAGGTGACCTAGCCTGGTTTCCTCCTTCTTATAGCTATCCCCAACTGGTTCCGAATTGGAATCCTTCCTCATCACTTCCCTACTTACACACTCCCCAAACGAGTCGATTTTTAGCCCATAATCATGGGGTTACGGGTTCCAACCCTATTGAGACCCCATACCTTGGAGCTCCTCCTCCAATAACCGGAAGCATACCCCTTCCAAATCCTCAAGAAGGTACAAGTCAACGTAATGATTACAAAGAGTGGAGTGTAGAAGATCTTTTCTCACATCTTTCTGATTCGCCAGTTTAGGTTAGTAGTTCTGTAAACTTTTCTTAATGTATTAATATAAAGTTATAGTAATGAATTAAATATATCGACGTGTTACTATAATTTTAATGATTTCATCGATTCTATACAATATTCATGTTGTTCCCTTAATTTTGTATTCCTCCCCCACTTGGACTAAAGTCCAAGTCTGTTTCTTCGATTTATAATTTTTTTTACGAGCCCTTACTCTCGAACAAAAACCAAGCCCACTCTGCTCAGCCAACAACTTGCATCAGGGGCAAACACCATCTCAATAAACATGTTTCGATAATGTAAAGACGTTTACATCAACCACCATATGTTACTCATCTGCTTGCGACCCTAGTCAACACCTCTATCGTCAGTTACCTCAATCACGAGCGAGTGATCCATACTCTCAACCCACACGACCCGCTATCATCTCAGGCGCCGCTTGCACCTCTTTGACCGTGAGTTGGAAAACTCACCCTTGCATCCTCTAGTCCCTGTCTGACTTGTGCGCCCATTAGTTGCATGAAAAATAGCTACCACAATAGTACTTTGACATTCCCCCTTTCAACAGTCTTTAAGCTCAGTAATCAACTTAAGCATGATCGGTCCAACCAAACTGGTATGATCACATCTTAATTGTTCCTACTGAACCTCACAATCAACATTCAACAATCGAATGGATAAAGGTTTACCACATTACACTAGCATTTAAGTCAACTATGCTAGACACTCACATACTCAGCTCCTTGGATGATTCATGACGAACTCCCGAATCGAACGCAGATCCTGTGCTTTCGATAGTAGGAGCTCTACTACTACCTTCCACACCTATCCATGTTCGTTCCAAGACCCGTCTCGAAATATCCAATTCGCTTCTCACCGATAATTTTAACACATATGCCCTTACAAGGCATATGTCAACCCTTCTAGGAATACTTGGAATCCCACCCCCACCCTGCTATTCTAACTAAGACGGAACTTCCTCCAGTGATGACAGATTGTTTCGCGAACGTAGTTGTATAGAATATCAAACTAAACAGTCTTTCAAATAAGAGAATCTTCCCTAGGGCAACAACCAAACAAGGAACATGCAATAAGGTCAACTCACACATTCTATGACTATTCAGTCCATATTATATACAACTTAGTGGAAATCTCTAAGCAACCTATCGGCACTAGCATACAGTTCTATTAGCAAATAGCAGATAATAATACAACAATGTGTGATCTCTACCAGGCATTTCAGCAAACATATACCATATGTTTTTTTTAACATCCACAATATTAAATACTTAACCCATTTCTCATACTGGCGTCGGCTGGCGGTACACACTGTGTCTTCAGTTCACCCTTTATAAAACATATTTCTTTCGTAAAAATGTTTTAAGAAAACTCTTAAGCCTCAACTTGAGTCCAGAACTCACTAAGTGAGCTTGATTCTCTCAAGCTGTGCTCTGATACCAACTTGTAACATCCCAAAATTTTAGGGGAAAATTAAAAAAATTAAACGGACACTTCAATATAAGAAAAGTCACTTTATTAATTTTGACAAAATTCCATAACTTATAAGTTTAATGAAAACATCACAGGATTAACAAAAGTTAATGAAATCACAACATAGCGGAACTTTCATTCAAAAACAGTCCTCCAATGAAGCAGCACAGTGTATACACGTCACGCCTTGCCATCCATGGTACCTGATGTACCTGAAACAGTAGTTTATATAGGGAAAGGGTAAGCACGGAGCTTAGTGAGTTCCTCAAAATACCATACGATCCATCACATAACATACAACACACAATAACCATTCATATGTCTGTGAGACTCGCGGGCTATCCCTGTTCCGCCTGAAGACTCACGGGAAATTCCCATTCCGTCTTATCGCTCGCAGGCTTTTCCCGTTCCGTCTAATGACTCGCAGGCTATTCCCGTTCCGCCTATTGGCTCGCGGGCTATCCCGTTCCGTCCAGAAACAATCATTATCATAGCAATAATTCATACAATTATCATAACAGGTAAGATCACCTTAGTCTAACATATCTTCCTTCCTACGCATGCAATATCACCTATAGTATAGTGAGAAGACTCACCTGATTATAGTTGACTATATCGTTTATCTTTCTCGGCTTTGTATTTCCTTCAACTTTAACTGTTAACATAATAAGAAATCTATCATTTCTTAATCCTTAAGTATATTATAGTCGCATCATTAAACCCTTCAATAATTCCAATATGATACTCCATGATTTATCAAGTAAAGAACGGCCAGGTAGAAGATTAGATGGGGTGGCAGGATCCTTTCAGCATTTTAGCCTTTCGGAAAATCCAACAACCAGATCCCAAGTAATCGGCCTAGTCACCGTCCTCGTAAGTAAATCAATCGGTATTATTTTCGGAAATTACGAATTGTTATAATAACGACATTTTAAGGTTTTTGTTTACTATTGTTAGAAATTAGTATAATATAACATATGTTATACTTATTAAATATTCTACTTCTTAACAAAAACTATTTTACAATACCTAATTAAGCTATAGAAAGGTTTGTAGTTACCTTATGACCAATCGTCGAGATCTATAACTCCTTCGTTAGGCTTTTGAGCTTCCTTCTGCTCACTTGCTTACACTCTAGTGCTTAGAAACCTCTATATATTGGATTGAGATTTAGTTGTGTGGTTTATGAGATGTTTTGAGGGGTATTTATACTTGAATTCTTGAATAAAAAATGGCATGACACTTTTGACAAAAGATTTTAATAATATAACTTTGTTGAAATTAATACCTTCTAGAATTGGTCTGTTCAAGGCTGGTTTAGCCTACTTTAAACCCATGAAATTCACGTTTTTATTTGATATTCCAGAAATTTATCTCAATACCTTTCCAGGGATGTATTTTACGTATTTATACGATTTTTCGATGATTTATTATAAATTTTTGAAAACAGACTATCTAATCTGTCAATTCCGAACTAATCAGTAAAGATTGCATTTTTTTACCATAGATAATGTCATTTTCAAGCTTACTATTATTTTTGGTAATTGTACTAGACTCAATTTGTAAACTTTGTGCACTGGTTTGAGGTCCAAACGATTTTTCTAGAATTAATTATGATTTTTCTAAAAACGACACAAAATGCTGATTTTCATATGAAATTGTAACTAAAGTTTTTCTTAGCTTTATAACTACCAATGATCATATAATTCCTAACACTCTTATTTTAAGTATATGTTATAATCAGGATACGGGTCTTACATGTACACATTCAGTCATTAACGTTTTTTTTTTTTGCAAAATAAGTAGGGGTGAGCTTGGTCCTGGAACCGACCCGACTGAGACCGAATCCGAGCCGGACCGAGACCAAGCAAAGGGAAATCTGGAACCGAGGACCGACCAAAAATGTGTACTTGGCCTTGGGGTTGGGGTCGGTTTTTCGTGGGTTTGGTCGGGTATTACCCGAGCGGAACCAAGAGTTTGTTTTTGGGTCCGGTTTTGGTGTTGGTACCGGGTTTGGTCTTGATACCGGGTTTGGTCTTCGGACCGAGTGAAACAAGAGGACCAAGTTTTAATTTTGGTTCCGGGTTTGGTCTTGAGACCGAGAGAACCGAGGGTGACCAACCTTAATTATTTTATTTTACATAAATTGACAAGTTTATATGTAACATAAATGAGTCGTTTTTTAATAACATTTTTAAATAAATAAGATGTTTGTTTATAATATTTAGAATGAATTGTAATTACAAGCAAACATAAACAAACCAATAATATTAAAAACATTCAAGTGTTCAACACAATTTAACAAAATCAAACATAAATTTTTTAGTTCACCATCAAAATCATCAAATATCAAATTCTCCTACTCATCTATTATCTCTAAACGAGTCTTCCCTTTGCCTTGCCTTCTATTTCGTATTGCGTCTTCAATTGCTAGTAAAAACAAGAGTATAAGACAACTTATAGTTAGTATGTAGCAATATGTCAATTAAAAGAATTTACAAACAAAAAATGTTACCTTTGGCGACCTCATCATCCTTTAAAAGTTGATCAATATTGTCAACTATCGGCTTGCGTGATTTCCTCACCCAATCTTGGGTGCAAACCAAAGCTTCTACGATAGGTGTCGCCAAGTTAGTTCGGTACGGGTCTAAAATTCGTCCACTGGTACTAAAAGCGGGCTCCGATGCCACCGTTGATATTTGGATACCCAATAGATCTAAAATGTTACAATAAACAAGTCACGTATTTAAAAAGCCATATTAAATAAGTTATAAAAATATATTACAATTGTACCTTTGGCCATGCGGGAAAGTGTCGGGTACCGAGATTCATCAGCTTTCCACCATGCAAGTATATCAAATGACTTGTTGTACGATTCTCTTTTTTCAGCCAAATATCTACACAACTCTGATTCCGGTGAAGCCGTGTGGTTCCCCATTTCGGACAAAAATTCACCAAAAAAATCGTTATCATCGTCAACAAAGTGTTGTACATCTTCATTTCCATGACTTTGAGAATGCACTTTGGACGACACCTTCTCTGTTCTTTCTTTGTACATGTCATAATATTTCTCAAGCTTTTTTTCAACATTGCTTACTAATGTCAACACCTTCAAAGAAACATCGGTATTAGACATAGGATTTGTTTATGATATTGTGAGTCCAATCATTTTGTCAAACGCATGTCGGAGAAATTCAATCTTTTGTTGCGGATCCAAGACAGCCGCAAAGTACATATAGTCGTTGAGTTTATCCAAATCACCTCAATACTTGTTGAATTTCTCTTCCATCCCAACCCCCATTTCCAAAAATGTTGGTTTCAACGACCAATCTTTGATGTGTTTGTAAACATCGCATGTTTCCCGGAAAAAACGATTTGACAACCGTTCGGTACTTGACGACACGATGTCCGTCTTCGTCTTGAATTTCTCCAAAAATTTCACCACCTCTCTACATATCTCGAAGTCTTTGGAATTGGAAGGTAACACATCTCGTCGGTAAGAAGAATCTACAATATAGAAACAAACTTAGTGATACAAATTTTCGACTTTGATATCCCATTTTCCGGGACCTGTAAAACAGTCAATATGAACTCTATTTCATTGATTCCAAATCCTAAAATTAACTACTACTCTTAAACTTTATGATGCAAAAATTCAGATCAATCCGACAAAGTACGAAGTCGTGACGACAGTTTCAAAAACGGGACAGAATGCAGAAAAGTAAAAATAAGACTGCACAAAACAGACTTGACAGACTGTGTTCGGGGGCCTGTAACACACTCAATATAAAACCGATTGCAGAAATTCCAGAGCCTAAAATGGACTATTACTCATGAATTTTAAGCTGGAAAATTTTCAGGTCAAACCGACTTCATATGAAGTCGTGACGACAATTACAAAAACATGTAAAATTGCATCAAAAACAGAAAATAACGAGTCAAATAACTTACCACAAACCGAGTACGCCGTGAAGGAATCTTCCAAGTCAACCACCCTTTTGAGTAGCTCATATGTTGAATTCCAACGGGTGGGCAAATCGTTGCATAAGAACTTGGTGGATTCAACGCCTTCATCTTTCATGCATTCATTGAATCGGGCAATTCGTTGCGTTGAATTTCTAATATAACGTACCGCTCTTTGGATGAGGTTGACACTACTTTGACACACACTAAGCCCATCTTTAACGATTAAATTTAATATGTGAGCCATACATCTAATGTGTAGATGTTTGTCATCATCATACAAATTTGGTAACATTTCCCTTAAATAATGTACCGCCTTGTCTCAAGGAATGACCACATTCAAAGGGTTACTTAAAAATGCAAATATCTTGTTTCTTTTCTCAAGGAAGTAATCTCCAACTTGTCGAGAAATTGTATGCCGTGAGGGTAACACGACTTTCTTGTTTAATGAATTTGTAAATTCGATGAATGCCTCGTTTTCAACATATTGAAAAGGCAATTCACCAACGACAAACAAATTCAACAATTATTTTTTATTCGTTTTTCATCATGCTTCCATACACCTACACTACCCTCCCCGGCCCCTTCTTTTTTAAATTGTAGTGTCGTTTGGTTTTTTTCTTTTTTGTTTTCCGGGTTTTCGAGGCAACCTTCATAGTGTTTTTTTAAGCTAGATGTACCGTTTTTAACGGGATCGGCCCTAATCATGCAGGAACAAAAGTTGCACTTTCCATGCCTAGTTGGTACACCTTTCACATTGGCCATCTCTTTTGAAAAATATTGCCAATAAATCGAGAAGGCTTTTCTTTTTGTTGAATTTGTCGCCCTTTTCTTTTTTTGTCGTGGTTGTGAAGGTTGTGGGGGCTGTGGTGGTTCTTGTATAGATGGAATAAACTCATCTTCCTCCGTCTACAATACATAAACACAAAATACATTTAATTTAATTAATTCAATCAACAATAACGACAAAATACATTTAATTTAATAATGTTGTTTGCATACGAACCACAATCTATCAATTATGATGTCAAATTTCTTATTTACATATTAATTATGATACAATATACAAAACCAAAAAAAAAAAAAAAAAAAAAAAACCAAATACACAAGAGAATGAAAGAATGAATTGTCGAACCACAGAATGAATTTTCTTATTTACATATTAATTATGATACCATTGTGCCATTCCTGTCAAATTGTCGAACCAAAAAAAAAAAAAAAAAAAAAAAAGTAATACGATTTTCGGTTCTTGATGTGTTCTTGCTCGACAGTTGATAACAGGGGGGTGGGGGAAAGACCGACGTGAACAAACGAAAAGTCAGGAACTGATTTTGGAACATGATCTTTTTTTTTTGGGTAGTGATATGTAGTTGCCTTTTAAAATTCCAGTTGGGCTTGGTACCAAACCCACAAAACCGACCGACCAAGCCGGACCATACCCGAGAGTACCAAACCCGAATTAAGCAGTATATAGGTACCGAGAACCGACCAAGTAATACCCTCGGTTCCTAATCTCGGTTCGGTTCCCTCGGTTCTCGGGCTTGGGCTCGGTTCCAAGGACCAAATGCTCACCCCTAAAAATAAGTCATTAAACTTGTTATTTTGTGCACCTCATGACCTTATGACCTAATAACACCAGTGTAGTCGATCATTCGTCAATACTACATTCGTCAATATTACAAGTATTTAAAAAAATTATGTAATATGTGGCAATTACGTGGATATAAACCGTATACACAAATTAGGGCTCAATTACTCCCCCAATTATGCAAATTGAATCACCCTCAGCTTCTCTGATTCGTTCCACAGTTGCAATCGATGGCAGAAGACGAAGGTTTATAGATGGTTGATGTACACTACAATGGGAGTTTCTCCCCTAACCCGTTAATATATTTTGGTCAAGACAAAGCATAGGTTTGAGACATTGATGGTTGATGTACACTACAATGGGAGTTTCTCCCCTTACCCATTCGAAGTGCAGAGATCTTTACTATTGCGTACTTGAAGTAACCTTGGTTCTGGGATTACATTCCATACAAAACGAATGTGATTGCAAAGAGTTTCTCGAGGATGCCAATGAAAATAAGGGACGAGTAAATGTGTACGTGGACCATTATCACGAACTTGTGTTTGAATGGATTGCGATGGAAACCCCGGATTCGGAGGATGATAATGTGGATTGTAATGAAGATGTTGAGTCCAATTTAGAAGATGACGAGAAGCCTGATCACGAAGAGGATGAGGATGTTATTTCAACAAAAAGAACCACTAACGATCACTTCTTGAACACACTATGTCCAGTATATAAAGAAGATAGTGATGAAGACGGACAACCACTTATGAACCCTAGGCATGATGGTACTATGTAATGGGATAAGATGGTCCCTCTATTAGGTATGAAATTCTCTACTCCTACTCACCTTAAGTGGTGTCTTAGTAACTACGCAGTAGCACATGGTTATGACATGTGGTTTGAAAAGAATGACAAAGATAGATTGGTAGTTAACTATTGTAAAGGAAAAGAGCCATCATGCCTTTTTAGATTATGGGAAACATGGATGAAAGAGGAGAGAACTTTGCACATTAAAACCCTTAATTCAGACCATAAATGTTCAAGGGCTTTCAAACTAGGGTCAATTGTAACCTACAAGTAGATAAGGAAACAGTTTGTTAATGACATTTTAGAAAGGCCAAAAATGAGTGTGAGGAAAATGAAAGCCCAAATATTCAAGAAACAGAACATTAATGTCAGTGTGGGGCAATATAGGAATGAGAAAAAAATTGCTTTTTCTGAGATTGGGGGATTTTGAAAGTATCATGCAAAAGTGTGGGATTATGCTACTGAAATTAGAAGGGCTGATCCAGGTTCTGACATACAGGTGTATGTGGAGCCACAGCCTGATTCAACTTTAATTTTTGAAAGGTTTTATGTAAGCATTAAAGGTGTTGTGGATGGGTGGTTAGATGGTTGTAGGTGTTGGATTAGGTGTTGACATCGCAGCGGTCGTCATGCGGTCAAAAATAATAAATTACCTAACACACACACTTAGCACAGTAGAAGTCAGGGTCGATCCACAGGAGTTACGTGGTCGAGACAGGTGACAGATTACCAACTGCAGTGTCACGCTACAGTCAGAGGATCTAGTTCCTAACTTTTGCTAATAAATCCCAAAAAATCATAAACTCCAATAAATCCAAACAAGCATTCACTAAACTAAACTCTAAACCAAACTAACCTAAGTACCTACTGAAATCAGAAATATATCTCAAAATCAGAAGTAACAAAGGTCACACCAAACATCCACACAATCATTCAAGAACAATAAATATCGAAAACTGAGCAATTAACAGAAACCGAATGATTATTATAAAAACTCAGATTCCAATTGTTCCCAAAACAGTAACTAACATCCAAAAACCAGAAACAAGGACTTAGTATCAATGGTTGTCACTCCCAAAGACACTAGCCAATTACTACTAACTATGAACTTAATTGAAAATTAAAGATAAAAACATAAAAATACCAAATAACGGTTGCTGAAGCTAAAACTCGGAGTCAAAGAGTCTTAGGAGTCGATTTTATGCCAAGCCTTTGCTGATTTTTTCGACCTAAAACCCTCTATTTATAGCTGAAAAAATCATGAGGCCGCGCCGCGCAAAAGTAGATCCCGCGGCGCGCGTAGAGGTTTATCCCCGTTTTATCGGCATTTGAATTTTCTCCACCACCTCAACACAGCGTCGCGCTTTTGTGAATCCCACGACGCGCGTATGAATTCGCCTGATATTACCTTGATCTTCAAACTTCTTCCAAATTGTACGCTTTTGGTCCCTGTTTTCATCTTTTTCTTGCACAATAGCACTAGCACAAAAGTGAGTAATACCAGTAGATATATGATATCAATTCACTAAGAATAGGGCTCAACAACGACTAAAATATTTGATATTACTAGGCGTTTTCAGGTGTCTAAGTCATGACTAATAATTAGTATTTATCTAATTAATAGTAGCATAGTCCATTTGGGTTGCCCTCATAGCAGGAGGTTTGGTAGAAAGTTCGGTAGAGAGAAAGATTGATTTATTATCAGTTAATAAACCATATATTTAATTTCTATTGATTTATTATCAGATTAATAAATCAATAGAAATTAAATATATGGTTTATTAATATATTAAAGTGATAATATATTAATTAGAAACTATATTAATTAATTAGAAATTAATCTGGAATTAATTGGATTTAATTTGGTGATTAAATTAATTAATTAAAGGTGCAGGGACTAAAACTGAAATTATTCAATAGTTGAGTAAGTGACAGTTTGAGTGAGTGCAGTGGCCAGCGAAATATATATATGGAAATATATAGATTTCGATATATATATATATATATATATATATATATATATATATATATATATATATATATATATATATATATATATATATATATATATATATATATATATATATATATATATATATATATATATATATATATATATATATATATATATATATATATATATAAGAGAGATTATTTAAGTTTGAATAATTAAGATAAAGGTTTATCTTAATTTGAATTCAAAAAGGCTTATCTCTTAAGGTTTATCTGGTCATCTGCTGGAGGCTATAAATAGGGAGCCTCATAACCCTCATTGTCTGCGATTTTTACCCTCTCTCTCTCTCTAAAGATTCCGATCCCCTCCTGCTCCCTGGGTGTGACTGCATTTGAGACAAGATAATTTTGTTGCTTCGCTTCCAAGAAACACTAAAATGTTAGTTTTTCTAATTCTCTTTCTTTAGTTTATTTTTCTGGGCCTTTTAGGATTTTGTTATATGTTTAATTAGACGAAAACATGGATCCTATAGGTTGCATGTGAACTTAGGATTCAGTTCATTGATTTGCATAAAACCCTTCAGTGGTATCAAAGCGTTTTGGTTGTTTTCTTGTTAAACTGCTATAATTGTTATCCTAAAAATTAGGGTTTAAAGCTTCTAAACCCTAATGGGCCAAATCGATTTAGGGTTAGGGTTTTGAAAACCCTAGCCCCTCCACTCCTTGATTTTCGATTTTGGCAATAGGTTTTAGAAGGTATTCTATTTTTGGTAACTTTATTTTTAAATGGATAAACCTTAAACCCATTATTTGTAAATTTGAAATTTATGGGGTTTAAGATAGGTTTAAATTAATTTGATTAATTTGTGATACCTATCTAAATTTGATTAATTTAATTAATTGTTTAATTAAAAGATAATTAAGGATTTAATTTAATTTAAATTTAATAGCCTTAAATTTCGAAAAATTAAAGGATAAATCTAGGAATATTTTAAAAGTCTAAAATATCCAAATTTAATTAATTGTTTAATTAAAAGATAATTTAAAGGTTTAATTTAATTTTAAATTTAATAGTTTAAATTCCTATAAATTAAAAGATAAATCAGAAACATTTTAAAAGGTTTAAAATTCATATTATATATATTATAATTAAAAGTTAATATTATATGTATAAGATTTAATGGTTAGTCAAATCAATAGTAGGCCTCATTTACGAAGCTGATCTATAAAGTGGGTATAAGGAGACTGCCTATAAAATGGCGGTCTAATGGGTGTCCACTCTCACCCACCGCTCGCCTGATCAGTGGAGGGTCGTAAGTCGAACGAGTTTGATAGGACCGCCTAATCTCATTAAAAGTATAATGACATTATTCAAAGTACTAGAACAACTTAATAAAACCCCAATCTAGTTACTTTAGGAAAAATGTGAATTGGTGCTAATCCATGAAATTGCACATTGCACTTTATGAAACATTGGTGGAGCGTGTGTGGTTTACCGGCACGCCAATTGGGGTTCATAAAGAGTTGCAATGGGTTTCTCGGGTGTTATCATTATTGATGGAGCGTGTGTGGTTTACCGGCATATCAATTAGAGATGGTAAGTGATCCCGAGAGTACCAAGCTAATTTGCATGGTTATTCACACCCGGTTTGTGATCCTCAGTATCCCAGTCACAAACAGTGGGGCACATCCGAGATTAAAACATGCTATTAAACAGTTCAATAAATCTCAAAAGAAACTAGGAATTCTATTTTAATAAGATTATCTTTCCGCGGTGGAATTGGCTGAATCGTCATTCGCCTACCTTTATAAAATTTACTATTAGACTATGGCATCCCTCTTATATATTGTGAATTGTTATAGTTGGGTCCTAGCCTTATTATTATTATTGGGTTAATACTAAGGGTTATATATGTGTCTAATTACAACTACCTTCTTTTATAGATGTCTTCTGCTGATCAATCCGCCCCCACTCTACCTCCAATGTTACATTTATCTTGTCATTGTGCTCCAAAGTGACGTTGGACGACACTAACTACAATGACTGGATCCGTAACATCAAGATGGCTCTATCGTTTGAACATAAAGAGTATGTTCTAGAAACCGAGCTTGTTGATATTGATCCTGATACTGCTACTCCCGAATAACTCGCCCAATACACAAAACATTCTGATGATGCAACCAAAGTGGCTTGCATCATGATAGCTACTATGAACCCAAAATTGCAGAGAATTTAGGAAGACTACTGGCCCTACGAGATGCACAAAGAGCTCGTAGAAAAGTTCCGCAAGCAACTACGTGCAGAGGATGCAAGGATACGAGGAGGCGCGAGGTGATCAAAGCCTTCACCAACGGGAAGCCAAGGGATGGAGAGTCCATCTGCAACCACGTGCAGAGGATGCAAGGATACGTGGAGAGGCTTAGAAAGCTTGAGATGCCAGTCCACGAGGATTTAGATGTAGACATAGTGCTGAATTCTCTGCCTAGTTCATATGACCAGTTCACACTGGCGTATCATTTGAACAACTCTCAGGCCACTCTGGCCGAGTTGCATCGCATGCTCCGTACCGCTAAAGACGGGATGAAGGGTAAAAGTATACCCTCAGTTTTCCAGCCCGTCTTGGCAATTGGTGGTGGAAAGGGGAAGAAGAGAAAGGGCCCTCCCAATCAGAATTGGAGGGAAAAGGTCCATGCTGGGTCATCCAGCAGTTGCTCGAGACCCAAGGCTTCTGGCGTTCCTCACAATGCCAACCCCAAGGAAGCTGACTGCTTCTACTGCAAGGAAAAAGGCCATTGGAAGAGAAGCTGCCCGTGATACTTGCAAGATTTGAAAGATGGCAAAGTGATGCCATCTTTAGCAGGTATATACACTATCTCTAAAAACTCACCATCTTCCAATTCTTGGGTCCTTGATACAGGATGTGGTTTTCACATTTGCTCTATTTGCAGGGCCTAAGGGAAAGCAGGGAGGTGGAGCACGGTAGACTCAACCTGATCATGGCAAATAGGAGATCGTCGCCAGTTACCAAGATTGGAATTTATAGTTTAGTGCTTAGTAGTGGTGTTTGTTTAGAACTTTTGAATTGTTGCTATTCGCCAGAAATGGCAAGAAACATTATTTCCTTTCATGCATTGTTTAGACAAGGTTTTCAGTTTGCTTTTGATAATATTAATGGTTCAATTTCTGTTTTTCAAAATGGTACTTCTATTGCTCTACCTTGTGATGGTGTGTATGAAACGATACAATGTGTTGACAATTTAGGACATAGTGTAAATTATATTGATTCTTCTAGTGGTGTAGAAAAGGCGTGCTTGTGGCACTGTCGTCTTGGGCATATTAACAAGAAACACATCGCCCAACTCCAAAAGGATGGAGTGTTGGAATCATTCGACCTCAAATCAGATGATGTATGTGAATCTTGTCTTTTGGGCAAGATGACTAAGTCACCTTTCAAAGGTTCTTTTGAAAGAGGTGAAGCTCTGTTGGACATCATACACACAGATGTGTGTGGTCCCTTCAGATCAACCACAAAGGATGGCACACGGTTCTATGTGACCTTTACTGACGATTTTAGTAGATACGGGTATATCTACTTAATCAAACACAATTCAGACACCTTTGAAAAGTTCAAAGAATTCAAAAATGAAGTTGAGAATCAATTGGGCAGGAATATAAAGATGATCAGATCCGACAGAGGTGGTGAGTATCTTAGTATCGAGTTCCTAGACTATCTGAAGGAATGTGGAATAGTTTCACAGTTATCACCTCCTCGGACACCACAGTTGAACGGTGTTGTCGAGAGGTGTAACCGAACCCTGTTAGACATGGTTCGTTCCATGATGAGTCGAGCTTCACTTCCCATCCACTTCTGGGGATATGCCTTAGAGACTGCCGCCCACATCCTCAGTCTTGTCCCAACTAAGAAGGTTGCTAAAACACCTCATGAGATGTGGACGGGGAAAGTTCCCTCGTTAGCACATATCAAAGTCTGGGGTTGTGAGGCTTTCGTTAGACGAGAAACTCACGACAAACTCGCAGAGAGAAGCGAGAGGTGTATCTTCATTGGATACCCCAAACAGTCTTTTGGATACTTGTTCTACAGACCAAGCGAGGATGCGGTCTTTGTAGCTAGACGAGGAGTCTTTCGAGAGAGAGAACTCATATTCAAAGAGGACAGTAGGATTACCATTGATCTTGAAGAAATTCAAGAGTCACCAGATAATGCAACCTTAGAAGAAACTAGCAACCAACAAGAGGAAGAAGTTCCTGTTGGTCCGACTGATATATCCTTACCTCTTAGGTGTTCTAGTAGAGTTAGAATGCCACCCGAGTTTTATGGATTCCATATAACTACGGATGGGGACACTATTGTAAGTGATAGGACACTGATAAATCTGGATGAGCCAGCTAACTACCAGGAAGCAGTGGCAATGTACTTTCATCACCTTCAAATTTTATGGGATTTGGTTCATGATCTTCATTAGAAAACTTAGCCCGCCTTCTAGCACTCATTCTTAACACACTTTCTGCAACCAATTTTGGAGAATCTGTAAGCTTTCTTCTCTTTTTACCTCTTGTTTTCCCAGATCCTAAAGTTTCATGATCATCAAGATCCAGTGAGACATCAGTACTAGAAATGTTAATTGTTTCATTCCCACCAGAATTTTCTCCCTTTACATACCCACCATGATCAACATCTTGGTTCTTGTTTTCAGGGTAGTCTACATCCATATTCAAGTCAAAAATCTGTTCTTCTTTAACATATTCTCAGAGAATGGTATGCTGGTAAAGAATTTGTAAAGAAAAAAGGAAGCTGGAAAAAGAAGAATACTGCATTATTAGAGAATGTGTTGTGTTATATAACAAAAAGAAGAATACTGAATTCTTAAAGAATGCAAACACTATGATACAGGAACTAAACACGAAAACATGAAAAATGAGAAAAGGGAATACGGGAAAGAAAAGCCTCATATTCTCTGAGAATGTCTCATTCTCTAAGAATGCCCCATTCTCTGAGAATGCATTCTTGGAGAATGTAAACTAAAAAAAATTGATCTGCTCACACTTTGTCTTCCCCTGTCGTCCATCTTCGGTGAAGCATTTCATCGAACAGGTTCAAGGAATGTTCAAATAGAACCTGATTCAATCACAATCTGAACCCAACGTAAACCTTCCGTCGATACAATCGGTTGCTGAACCTTCAATTGTCGGTTGCGGCATGGATGCGGGCTCGATTAGCTCTTTTTTTGCAATTGTCGGTTCCACCGTCTTTCTCTCTCTGCTTTGCGACATCTACGAGGATTGCGGCATGGATGTGGTCAATCGACGGCGAGTTGGCTGATCATCGGTGGGCAATCGACGGCAATCCACCACCGAAGAAGTGATTTTGTTGCCGGTGGTGGTCGATGGTGGTGGAGTTGGTCCCTATGGTCGCGATTTTGTTGCCGGTGGCTAATTAGGGATTGATAGATCTTCGCATATAAGAAGGGGAAGAAGAGGAGAGAGAAGGTTAAATGTACCATCATACCCCTTAAAAATGAGTAGACCACAATTAGTCCTACAATCTCACAGTATTTAGCAAATGTATTTGAACCTATATATATATATATATATATATATATATATATATATATATATATATATATATATATATATATATATAAGAGATCATTATAGTTTGAATAAATAAGATAAAGGTTTATCTTAATTTGAATTCAAAAATGCTTATCTCTTAAGGTTTATCTAGTCATCTGCTGGAGGCTATAAATAGGGAGCCTCATAACCCTCAGTGTTTGCGATTTTTACCCTCTCTCTCTCTGAAGATTTCGATCCCCTCCTGCTCCCTGGGTGTCACTGCATTTGAGGCAAGATAATTTTGTTGCTTCGCTTCTAAGAAACACTAAAAGGTTAGTTTTTCTAATTCTCTTTCTTTAGTTTATTTTTCTGGGTCTTTTAGGATTTTTTTTATATGTTTAATTAGAAGAAAACATAGATCCTCCTAGGTTGCATGTGAACTTAGGATTCAGTTCGTTGATTTGCATAAAACCCTTCAGTAGGAAGGTAATTAGGGTTGATGGATGCTTTCTAAAGGGCATATATAGAGGGGAACTCCTATCAACAATGGGAAGGGATGCAAACGACAACATATATCCTATACCATGGGCAATAGTAAATGTTGAGAATTAAAGTACATGGAAGTGGTTTTTGGACCTTTTAATGGAAGACATTAGAGGGGGCAATGGTAGTGGGATTACACTCATCTCAGATTGACACAACGTAAGAGTACTTAAATACATTTTTTACTTAAATTCAGTTTTTTACTAATGTATCCACTCTATATATGTACAAGGTTTACTTGAAGCTGTGAAGGAAAGAGTCCCAGAAGCATAACATAGATTTTGTGCTAGACACATCCTTGCAAACTTTCACAAAAGGTTTAAAGGTGAAAATTTTATCAAACCATTATGGATGGCTACCAAGTCTACTACAAGACCAAAGTTTGAAGATGTTATGAATGAGATAAAGAGCGTAGATAGCAGGGCATATGACTATCTCATGGAAAGGGACCCAAAATGTTTATCAAATGCCTTTTTTAAGGAGGGTATGAACTATGATGCAGTGGAAAGCGGAGTTTCTGAGAGTTTCAATGTTGTTGTACTTGATGCAAGAAGGAAGTCATTAATAACAATGTTGGAGGATATCAAAGTGTTAGAGGCTTTATATGCAGAAGCAAAAAGGCTTGAGGTGGGAGTTGGCAATTCGCCCAACTGTCAGAAGGAAGTTAGAGGATATGAAGATTTGGCAAGTGTTTGTTTCAATGTTCTTCACTACATAACTATAATGCTTTATTGATTCTGTTATATTCTATTGACAGGTTTTGGGAATGCATATGTTTGTGGGTATCAACAATTTGAAGTATCCCAAGGTACTGAAAGATATGTTGTTCACTTGGAAAAGGAGTGTGGTTGCAGGGGCTGGCTAGCATTCTATGTATACATGGGATGGCTGCCATTGCCTCATTGAACCTAGATCGAGAGTCCTTTGTAGCATTGTGTTTTAGTAAAGCCTTTTTCCTCAACAGCTATGAGTACACCATCTACCTACTAAATGACAGTTCTTTATGGCCATGAAATGATTACCTCTATATTGTTTGGCCTCCAAAAAGGAAAAGACTACCTTGTATGCCATGTGATAAAATAAAAGGAGATCAACAAGAGAATGCACTAAGTGGGATTGGAAGGCATGTTTCAAGGTCAGGCATTCCACAAAGATGTCGTATTTTTCATGGATGTGGGCACAACAAAGCTAAGTTCCTAACTAAGCCAAATGAACTTACTTCAAAGAAGACACCTTCAAAAGGAGTTCAAAGTAATCCAGATCATGTAGATGAAGTTCATGTTAGTTAACCTCATGTGGATGAAGTGCATGTTTGTCAACCTCCTGCGGATGAAGAGCCTGTTAATCAAGTTACAGATGACGAAGTCATTGTTGATGAAGATCCTGTGGATGAAGTTCCTGAAACTCAAGAGTTTGTGAGGAGTAGTTCAGAAACAATGAAGAAGGTGAAGGTTGTTCCAAACATGCAGGTAGTAGAGTGAGGAGAACTTCAAAAAGAATCACATTAATGGCTCTCAATAAGAAGGTTGTTCTAAAGAATTGAAGTTGATGTATTGTACAAAAGGCAGTTACTTTAAAATGATTAGGGTTATATTGATTATATTAATGTATTAGTACAATTTCTTGGGTGTTATTCCTTGCTAATGGGGTCAATTTTTATATTAATGGCTTTTATGGCCTTGGTATTATCTTTTGTATTAAACAACTCTCGTGGCCCATAACTTTTGATTCCCTTGCTACTTTCATCAACTTTTGATGTTAATGACTTTCCAAGATTGGTATTATATACATATTCTGTCATTTCTTGATTTTAAAAAGGCTAATACTTTGGTATTCTTGATTGCTAAAGCTATATACTTTAGCCATTTGAAAATTTATTAAAAATCCAGATACTTTGGAATTATTGATTGTTAATAGCAATGTACTTTCATCAATTCAAAGCTATAAACTTTGGTCATTCCCTGATTTTTAAATACTTTGGTATTCTTGAAGTTGTTAATAGCAATGCACTTTGGTCAATTCAACGTTACAAGTTTTGATCATTTTAAAGTCAAAGGGTTTATTACTTTTACCCAGGTTTCGGTCATTCCTTATTTTTTAAAAGCAACATACTTTGGTATTCTTGACTGTTAATAGCAATGCACTTTAGTCAATTTAAATTTATAAGTTTTGTTAACTTCAGAAGGTTGTTGCATTATAGAATATTCATGCATTGCAAAAGTTCAAACATAATAGTAGATTACAAAGTTCATACATAATAGTGGATTACAAAGTTCATACCTAATTTTAATACATCAACTTAACAATGCACAAAAAACTCAATACAATTATCATCTTTTTCAATTGATTGGCTTCTTTCCCAGCAGCTACCACCTCTTTCGTAAGTGCTAAAATCTCATCTTTGAAATTGGAGTTCTAACCACTGGTTCCTCATTAACCCATTCCCAAAAAGCGCACTTTTTTACAGGTTTCTTCAATAACAATTCATGAAAACCATCAAAATTGAAAAATAGATATGTAATTCATGAAAACAATAAAAATTGACATACCATTGAATTAGGGCAGGTTCTAATCGTTTTCCAGGGTTTTCTTTGGTCCTTCAAGTGCGAATTTGGATTGAATTTCATTCCCTTTTCTGGATACGCTTGATCCTGTCAACATCGTGAAGGTGACTAACTTTTCACTAGGTCAAAATCGATTGGCACAAACGTTTGAAATGGATCGACTATATGTTTTAAATATCCAAGTAAGATGCCATGTCGTTAGTCATTATGCCGCGTATGATGCCACTTCAGCTACACCGGTATTATCAGGTCATAAGGCCACGAGGTGCACAAAATAACAAGTTCCAGGGCCGGTCCTTAAGTTTTCCATGCCCTGGGCAAAATGACCAAAAATGCCCCTCTATATATGATATTGCACTCATATACATCGTATATTTTAAAATGAAGATGCAACATAATTTTTATTGTAAAAGAAACATGCGTAGACATACAAAAACTTGCAAACATTATAAAAAACAATGTCTTCACATATAAAGACAATTAATTGTGTTCAATATAACTAAGAAGAGTTACCGATGTCTTCATAGAGATTCCATATTATGCAAGAGGTAGAAAAAATCAATATATAAAGCAAGTTAACAGTGTTAAGTAATGGCAAAAGATAATCAATTTTAGGCATGTTCCAAAAAAACATCTAATGGTGTTCAATAATGAAAAAGATCACACTAGATATTCCCAATTAGCACTATTTGTGGCATCCACAGATGAAATAAAAGAGTGATACCATCTCATGTATTTGTGTCTACTCAGGTCTCTTTTATATCATGAACTTCTAAATAGTCCATAGGATCTACTTCTAATGAGACCTGTCAAACACCAAAAAACAAAAAAGTTGATTCGTAAAACAGCATACTAAAATGAAATAATTAAAAATAAAAGCCTAACAATTAGAGCATAATCCTAGGCATATATTAGGTAAAAATAGCAATCAAGTAAATTAAAGCTAATACCTTATTTATCAGACAAAATTCAGAAATGGGCATAACACTTAAAGTGATCTGAAGTCATCAAAATATTCACAAAAATTGAACATTGCTTTTGTTATGTTACCAGAGATTGCAAAACAAAATAATAACATCAGAAATTGAAAAACGATTTACATACAATTTAGATAACTAAACAAAATTAAATTACAGTAATCAGAAATTACCTCAAAGGGACCAGAATCGTGGAAAATTTCTAAAACTCAAGCAATAGACGAGAATCATGGAAAAATTAGAAAACTCAAATAGCATAGCAGAATCTTTGAGAACAAAAGTCATATACAGATTGCACAGCAATCGATTACAGCAGAGTAAAGAAGAGGGGATCAGAGATGTCGATTTTGATTTATACTACAAAAAAGACAAATTGGAAATCGTGGTGTTGCAAATAAATCTCCAACCGCCGATTCCCTAAGGTCGTGAGGAACGGCGTGACGAAAGTTGTATCATATGATTATCGGCGCAAACCAGTTCCCAAGAGATCGAAATTTTTTACTTGTCTCATCGTCTTCCTTTCTAACGTACGCGCCAATATCCTTCCAAATTTTTGTTTGCCGCTTTCCAAGCTCTATTATGACCTGATACAGGATCCACAAAACTAGAAGACTGATTCAATTTTTTTACACTACTCATAGTACTTGGACTTAAATTTCTGCCCCCTAATAATTGATGCCCTGGGCCATCGCCCTAGCCGCCCGGTACTTGGGTCGGCCCTGACAAGTTCAATGACTTATTTTACAAAAATAAAAAAAGAACATTAATGAATAAATATGTACCTCAAAACTATATTACGCTTATAAGTCATTTTCCCTATTTTATTATACATCATAACAAATTGAAAGGATCTGTTGTTGAAGTATCATCACTAGCCCGATCAAGACAAGTCCAACAAGTTTAGCCCAATATCTAGAAGAAGTTAGAATGTTCTAGAAGATTCTAGAACGTTGTGGAAGAATCTAGAATATTCTAAAAATGCATGGAAGACCTAGAAGGTTGCGAAACCTTCTAGAATATCCTAGAAGACATCGGAACATCCTAGACTACTCCAGAACATGGTAGAACGTTCTAGAAGCATATGAAAGCTAGTAATAGATATAACATATAATAGATAGTTCTAGAATGATCTTGTAAATACTAAGTATGTAGAAATTTCTAGAGAATTCCTAAGAGGAGGTGGAAACACCTATAAATAGGGGTGAAGCTCATTTGCTACAAACCATTCAAGAAACACTCCAAGAAAGCAAAGTGTAATAGACTCTCAAAAAGTGTAATATCTTCTTAAGTGATCTTAATAAAAGTGTTTATGTTTCCCACAAAAAGATAGTCGTGCTCAACATCTGTAACATAAAAGTTTAATGGTTAAAGGTTAAATACGTAAATTTAAAATAATCTATAGGGCTAAAAGGAAAAGAGACGATGGCTAATGATCGATGGAATACTCATGGTCCGACGTAGGGCAAACAAAAATCAACGAATATGTGCAACTCAATCAAAGAACCTACGGACGAATTATTTTTTGCAAGAACCGATTTTTAAATTCAATAATGACAGATTAATTTATTATTTTATAGTACTTTTTCTTCTTTACGGGTCTTATTAAATCATTTTAAGTTTTAACTTCATTTAAAGGTTAGAAATATTTAATTATCATTTATACCTAACGTACGTTCTATATATCTTTTTTATTTTTTTTAAAGATTTTAATTTACATTGTTAATATTTACAAATATTAATTTCTTATTTAATTGAATTAATACATACAAGTCTCATGAGATTATATAGCATTTGAAAATTATTAGTGAGATCTTAAAATTCTCGGTAAGATTTTTTGAAAACACATAGACTCTCGAGACTTTAAAACTTTTTCTCTTCATAATGTTTAAATAATGATAATTTATAAAAAATTCATTAAGTTTACATAAAATTTTGATTTTGACACTGTATTTATTATTTATTATTTTTTGCAATTAAGTTACTAAGTTTTTTAGTTTGTTGCAGTTTTGACCATTTTGACCTGTCAACCCGGCTATCAATATGACATGGCGACGTGTCAGTCTTTAGTGATGTGGCGCTGACTTGGTGTTGACATGACCTTAGTGTCTTTGAAAAGTAAAAAATTTAAAACCACAATTAAAATGGATAAAGTATTTTGTTTAGTTTTTTGATGATACAAATACAATATTTTGAAAATAAGATAATATACGATAAATGTATATACTATATACTGATAATTATAGAAAGAAATTCAAAGCATGCTTTTAATAATTGATTTGAAACAAGATGCTATACGGTGATTATATATATAATATCTACTGAAAATTATGTTAAAAGTGTAAAATATATATTTAGTAAAAGTGGTAATTATGATTTATATATGGGTTGATTTGTTAATTGGATAATTATTTATCTTAATAGTAAAATATGTAAAAATAAATGAAACGTTTAGCTAAAATATAAGCATGCAACGTTAGTAGCACGTCATCAAATACCGACAAATCACCATACCACATGAATTGACAACCGAGATGATCAGTCAAATAATCAAAATTACAACAATATGGAGAATTTGGTGACTTAATTGAAAAAAAAATATAATGTTAAAATCAAATTTTTATATAAATATAGTGACTTTTTTGCAATTTATCATTTTAAATAAAAAGACCACATGTATTTTAGACATATATATATATATATATATATATATATATATATATATATATATATATATATATATATATATATATATATATATATATATATATATATATATATAACTATATATATATATATGGGGTTAGGTTCATATGAGACCATGTGATTTTGTAAGACGGGGAGACGCAATCCTAGCCATTTATTTTGGGTGTAAAACAAAAATAATTAAAAAATGAAAATTAAATGAAAAAAATTGGAAAAAAAATATTTATTTATTATTTTCGTAATTTTTTTATTCAAAAAAAAATTAAAAAAGTAGCGTTTTTTCATATTATTGTAGAATATTACACTATTTTGTGTAATATTCTATTAAAATATGCAACATCCAGGAATATTTCACTAGAATATTTTTTTAATTTTTCAAGGTTATTTATTTTTTTATTTTTTTATTTTTTATTTTTAAAATTTTTTTAGATAGAATAAATAGCGAAAATTAGTAGAATATTTTTTAAATTCTCATTATTTTAGCCTATTTTAATTTTTTTTTTTATTTTTTGATCTTCAAAATGAATGGCTATGATTGCGTCTTACGGTCTCATAAAATTTACACGGTCTCATTTGATCTTCTACATATATATATATATATATATATATATATATATATATATATATATATATATATATATATATATATATATATATATATATATATATATATATATATATATATATATATATATATATATATATATATATATATATAACAGAATAACAGATTAAGTTAATGCAATCAAACACCATATTTTTGTTTTACAAGATATGGAATCCTTTTAAACTTCATGTATTAATATATTTGTTTTCTCATTTGTTTATATTAGTTTTTAATTATCTATATTTATGTTATTATATACAATATATGTATGTATATATTTAAATTATCTTAAAATATAAAACAAATAGTACCCGAATCAGTTGAAAACTTTAGTGTGGAAAAAACTGAAGTTTTTTGTTATAAAAGAAATTACCTGATTTTAATACATACATGTAATATAATTTAGAATAAATAATAAAATTGGTCAAGTTGAGCAATTATACTAAAGATAATTAAAAGTAAAATATGTTGTAATTTAAAAATAAAAGGTTAGAATGATAAAATTATGAGTATATTAAGAATTAGCTCTCTATATTATATTTTTTTTCTTTGTTTTGTTCATAAGGAAAATTGTCATTTTAAGAAAGTTAACAATGGATAGTTAGAACTTAACATCGAAGGACTATATCTGCAGCGAGTTGAAACTACGGGAATGTTTTTGGAACAAAGTGGAAAGTTGAACCATATCTATACTTTAGTACAATATAGGGACTAAGTTTCTAATTATTTTTTTGTTTTTAATTAACTTTTTCAACAACTTCTAATTTACTCATTAATCACTTTCAACGTCTTCACCTCTTTCTTGAAATAAAGAGACGTTATATAGATCCATTTCTATTTCTAAGCTATCTCATTCTTTCTTATACATACTCATTCATCAACTAAATTTTGTAATCTTTTGAGTTTAATTAGGTAATTTCAGTCTCGCCAAATATTATCTCATGGAGTACATACGTGGTGTCCTTTTTCGATTTCAATTACTGACAGTGTCATTATGTAGTTACGAAAACGAGCACCGAAAGCACACCCATAGCTTCAATCGATGAATCAACTTCATATAGCCGTCTACCACCGAACCTACCTTGTGGAGATCTACTTCGTAAACTCTTATATCATATTAGCATTTTAATGAACATGACAACCTTGTCTGTTTCTTGATAAAACATCTTTTACGATTGTTTTTAGAAAGGGAGCTGATCCGTACACAACAATTTTTTGTCATACACAACAATATCATGTTTTTTATGCATATGGTACAACTTATCTAAAACATAAATTGTTGTGTATTGTAGGAATTAGCTCCTTTTTGAAAATAGAATATTGAACCGTATTCTGAGTGTATTAGATTTGAAAACACAATAGAATATAGTTAAACGACCGTTCTCTATTTATCACAACTGCCATGCATTTTAAATGTACTCTATTCCACAACATAAACCATATTTTATTCTATAATATGTAATATTGCCATACATTTTAACTGAATTCTATTCCACAAAATCAACCGTATTTTATTCTATAATATGTAATATTCTTATTTTAGAAGCTTATTCTACAATGCATTAACAATATACAAACCAACAAAACCACGAAATTGTTAGCTAGAGAGGCATCCATTGCATTAATGAGGAAAGAAAAGATAAAGCCAATAAACAAAACAACGAATGTACACGTGTTATTATTTGCTTACATGCATAAAACTCAATTCCAACAACAAACCAACCAATGTACGTTTTATATATGCTCAACATTTCCTCAATATTCTAAGATAAAAAAGACGATGATTTCATCTTAACTCTAATATTTACAGATAGGAATATTAGTAGAACCATCATCATTGCAAAGGATACTTGTAACATTTGGTGAGCATAATCGCAATCTTTTTTTTTTTTTTTTTTTTTTTTTTCTATAAAGAGCACTCATCGTCTTGTGATCACGAAAAAATTCCAAAGCTCACAAGATTTCCAAAAATATTTTATCCAACTACAATTGCAATTATGATCCAAGGCTTTTCTTTCAGCATCTAACAGGATCAAAATCTCCATTAATTCAACTAATCGGTTTTGCTTCATAAAATTGACATACGTATCACTATTTCCATCAACCTTACAAATACTTTTAGAAACTCCTTGGATTTCAACCAACATATATAAATTTACAGAAATATTATGTCAAATTCACTCACCTGTAAATTTGGTATAGCTAAATCGACGTTCTTCATTTTTATAGCGAAAGTAAGTCACGAAATCACCACAAGCCTAACCACCCAAGGCTTCTCTTGGTTCTACAGCAATAACATCAAATAAAAACACAATTTAGCCTTGATTGTAATAACAACATCGATGAAAATCGTATGCACAAAGATAATGCAGTTAGTTCTTACCACACTTTTTTTGACTAGACTCGATGAATCAATTAACGTATAATTAACAACATAGGTAAGTTACAAGTTCACATTATCTACAAACTTTGGATTACAACAAAAACTTTAACGAATCAACAGAAGGAACAAAAGTGAAGCAACAGGAATTGAGTAGGAAGTAGGAACCTTCACCTTCGAAATAACCTTCAATACTTCCCATGAACACTGAGAAAATTGTGAAAATCGAGAACCAGTTCAACCAGAAACTGGTTTTTAACAGTTTGTCTGTGAAATTAAAAACCGGGCTTTTCATGAAAACCGGTTCGACCGGCCCTGATTCAACCACTTAAAAAGCCCTTTTAGTAAAAAATATTTTTTGGATTTCTCAAAAAATTAAATAAACCAAGCTTAAAGGTCCTAAACTCTAAACCACCGAATCATAACTCGTTACACATGCGTCTCAAGCCCTCAACCTTAGTTTACCATTTTACGCTTTAATTTACACTTTAAATTAGAAATACTCAATCGATCGACCGATCGGAAGTCGGCAGTGTAATAATGACATCATTCGATTTTTTAGATCGATCCGACTAATTGAATCAATTGAACCAGTAAAACGACCGGCTTGGTGACCGAACCGGTCCAAATTTCAAAACATGGTGGTGCAAAACCGTATGAAACTGATGTAATAAATTTGGCCTAAATGAAATAAACATGTGGATTTTACAAAATAAGGCATTTTATTTGACCCACGTGTACTCTTTTTCTTAACTAATACAGGGTGTGATAATACCTGTATTCTATTCATCATATTTTATTTTAATATTTCTAGTAGTGATGATATGATAGAAATCTGTATGAAATAAGATTTTTTTATGAAAATGTGACAAGAGGTACATTAATATAAGCGTTTATAATCCGCCACAAGAACCAATTATGGGCCCTTCAGTATACCCCCTGCAAGAGGAACTGCACAAAATATATATACTCCAAGCTATCAGTTTCCAAAAGGAAGTACTTCAATTTGATTCTTTAACTCTTGCTCTTTTAATTTCCATTCAGCTGCCTCCTGAGCCTGATCTTTAATAGCATTTATCTTACTTTCCCCTATTATGGCCCCCAAGAATTCAATCTCAGGTACTGCTAATTTCATCTTGGTTGGGGAAAGGATCAGCCCCTTGTTCTGATCTTTAATAGCATTTATCTTACTTTCCCCTATTATGGCCCCTAAGAATTCAATCTCAGGTACTGCTAATTTCATCTTGGTTGGGGAAAGGATCAGCCCCTTGTTCTTACAGATGTTAAGCATTATCTGTAAGTGCTTCTCATGATCATGTTCATTTTGTGATAATACAATAATATCATCTATGTAGACTGCAATGAATTCTTCAGTACCTCGAAAACATTTATCCATTTTTCGCTGAAAAACTGCTGGTGCATTTTTGATCCTACAGATCCTATAAAAATATTTAAATTGAGATTAATAGTGTCATATATATATGAAAGATCCACACATGAAAATCAAAATATGACCGACGTAGCCGTCATGTGTTAATTAGAGAAAAGATATCTCATCGTCAATACTTGATTAACCTTAAATTTTGCAAGTACTTTATAGGAAATAGAGACAACTACAACAAAATTTGTTTTCCTCTCTATAATGCAATAATGAAAGGTGATTGTGAAGCTGCTAGTGCCATCCTTGGTGAACACCAAGACCTAGATATGTTAGGGTTGGCTATTACTGCAAATTATGATACAACGCTTCACATTGCAGCATCCGCAGAAAGCATCAAATTGATGGAAATGTTTGTAGAAAAACTAGTAAATAAGATGACAAAAGAACAGTTGGAACTCCAGAACAAAAGTTATAATACCGCACTATGTATACCAGCAGCAGCTAGCGCAGCAAATGTGAAGATTGTAATGACTATGGTAGAAAAGAATAGGGCGCTTCTTGATATCCCAACCGATGAAGGATTAATGCCACTCTACATTGCTTCATTGTGGGGACAAAGTGTTGGAAATTCAGGCCCTCAATTTAACTTGCAAACAATCTACAGACACTGTTTAGTAACGTGAGAATTGAAGATGAAGAGAAATTGTTTTATCAACTCATACGGCTGGTGCTTTATTCAGAACACACAATGGCTTTTATAGCCTACAAAAATACCCTAACTAAACAAACAAAGCCTACCCAACTACATAGGAAAACAAGGCCCACGTTCCCTCTCTTCCAGCAACATCCTAACGTTCTAAAACACCCAAAATACCCGGTCAAATAACCCATTCAACCCAATATCTCTACTCTACCTTTTATTGAACTAAATAACCAAACTAAAATACTAATAAAAACCAACGTGTCAAGATTACAAACCTACATTCACCCCTTAATCTTGACAATCTTCACTGCTTCACTTGCTTTAATCTTGCTGAGACTTCTCATGCCTCTTTCTTCTCATCACCAGAAATTGCTTCATCTTGTTTTCTTTCTTATAATTGTTGACTGCTACTTGGTGTGATTTTGCTGCCACTTGTTGATGTCGTTTCTTGCTTGCTAACAACAACCTTGTTGGTGCTACTTTCTTTCTTCAGGTAACATAAATACCCAACACCACCGAGTACTTTTTCACTCTCTACAAAGAGTCTCTCTCATCAAACAATCAAACAATAAGGCCTGGTTTACTTCATTGAGTTTGCACTCAATCCTAAACCACACCACCACCACAAAACCACCCATGCACATACAGACATGGACATGAATAGTCTCTCCTTTCTTCCTTCTCTCAATCTGATTGCATAAAGTTGCAATCAGCATTCTCTTTCTTTACATCACATACTTTGTGAACAATACTGTAAGAACCTGCGAAAAAGTCAAAAAGGGTAAAATCGTCATTTGTCACGTTGTACGATTATTACGTGTAATAATATGTATTACTAAAATAATATAATGAGAAACAAAAGTTTTTGTGAAATTTGGAGTTTTACCGCGTGAATAGTGAAATTTGACCAAAAAGGGCAAAATGGTCATTTGACATGAAAATGACCAAATTGTCAAGAAAATGTCAAGTTGGAAGTTAATGGAATATTATTGCAAGATTTTGGGTCTTAGGACCACTCTTGTGAAGAAATTAGAAGATTAGGGTCCAAAATGTAATTATTTTATAAATATTAAATATAAACTAAGAGAGTTATTACTCTCATAATTCAGAAATTCTCCAGAGAGTTCTAGAGGGCACGAGAGACAGCAAGAGAGAGCAAGGAAGAAGAAGAGATCAAAGGAATTGTCAAGGAAAATCAAGAGAGGAATTGGAATTGGTGATTCCATATTTGAAGAGGTAAGAAATTCCTAGTTTTAACCTAGTTTTTGGGTATGTGCTTGAATTTGGTCTTTGGAAGAAACTGAAACTGAAATTGCAGTTAGAAATCATGTGGGTTAAGTAACTAATGCTTCCAATAAGCTATTAGTTAAGAACTTAACTTAAAAACATGAAAGTAGAATGCTATTCTTGAGAATTTTCAAGTTTAGCCAAGAACTTTAATTTCTGCAATTGAGTTATTGAAGTGTTTTTAATGGCTTAAAATGTGTTATTAGTCAAGTGTTTTAGTCCTAGAACAAACCCCATACGATTAAGGACTGAAAGAATGGCTTAATGGGTGAAAACTGCGTGCTACAGTGCACAAATCGCGACTGAACAGGCCACTGCCCAGGCGCTAGGCGCAGTGCGCCCAGGACCAGGGCGGGGTGCGCCCAGGCGCAGTGCGCCCCTAGCCAGGCGTAGTGCGCCTTCAGACAGGGACCAAATTTGTTAAAAATTTCAAATATCCCAAACGCTAGAAACCATAGCTAGACATGTCCGATTGACCTAAAATTTCAGACATAACCTTAACATGGTATAAGAACATGTCGGGAATGCTCAAATCCGTAATCCGACCTTGCGGAAAAATCACTGTAGCGGCAGAGGCTAAATTCACTATTCACGTTAAAACTAAATTTTGGAATTTGAGCTAGACTTGTCTAATGAACTTCAAATTTGAAACACAAGTCTAATATGGGATAAGATTTCATGGAAAAGAGTCGGAACTGAAATACAACCCCTCGGGGGTACTGTAGCAATATACGCGTATTTCGGAGAAAACCGTAAAATGAGTTTATAAATGGTTATACATTTATTATAACCTATAGCTATGTTATATGAGACCTTAGCATTATAGAGTTAATTATATTGAGTATTTATATATACAATTTGTATAGGTGGTGCTTCAAACGTTGTTGAGCACGGGAAGGGAAAAGCCGTACGAGAAGCTTAGTAAACCGTAGTAAAAATCAAGGTGAGTTTTATGAGGATTTTCTAGTACATAGCAAAATGATATTTTCAGAAAAGTAAGATTTCCAATGTTTATAAATACTAAAGTTTGGAAAATAGTTTTGAATGAAGCTCTATACAAGGGCTTAGTGTTTTAAGCATATTTTAAAGTATGATTTGCAAAGTATTTTGAAATAAGTTCCTTATGGGAAGAAAGATGTCAAAAGCAATTTTTGAAAGTATTTTTAGTAAAGAGTCATAAAATGTTTGAGTAAGAGTTATTTACAAATTGTGTCCCATTTTGACCAATTTGAGATGAAATGAAGTAAGAATTAAAGAAGTATGAGCCAGTTGTCCGGACTAGGATCACCCACATAATTGGGAGATCAGAAGACACTACTGGGATGGTACCTCCCGTCACGAAGTAGTTGTCTAGCTTAGTATACCCTTGTGCTTGAATTCATTCCAAGTCACAAAGGGGAGACAGAATGAGCAAACCGAGTGGGCAGATCTGTTTTGTCCCGCGAGGGGAGCTAGTTGAATGAATTAATTAACTTAATTCATAAGTTTCAGTTGGTCACGAGAAAATGAGAAAGAAAGCAGTTTTATAAAAGAAAGTCTTTTTAAAGTTTAAAAGTAAAGAAGAAAAAGTTATTTTGAGATTTATGAAATAAAACAGTTTTTAGCAATGTACTTTTGATATTTCAAGTTTTGAATAGAAAAGTTTTGGGTCTAAACCCATATTACTCACGAGACTTTATGTCTCACGTATACTATGTTTTTTTTTTGAAATGCTATGTACTTAGGTGAAGGGAGCGAGAGTTGCAGTTGGGACCGTTATTGTATACTGTAAGTTTAAATTATGGTTATCTGTATTGAGTCTGTAATACCCCTCAAGTTTTAAGTTTGTAAAATAAAAATAAAAATTTAAGTGGCTATTTTATAGTCACGAGTTGTAAATTATGTTTGAAAATTGTATTTGTATTTTAAATATGGTTTGAGAAAAGGGGTGTTACAGTTTTGGTATCAGAGCCATAGTTTAAGCGAATTAGGTTGGAATACCATCCTAGGCTTAAACTAGCAAGAGTAGTAGTAAGTAGCCTTAGTAATATAGGAGGCATAGAGTGAGTGTGACTGTTATAAAAGTGCAGTCAAGATAAGGAGATAACATGCTACCGCTTACGAAATACTATATAGAATTGCGTATTAAACAAACATTTTGTTCATCTATATAGTAATGGAAGGCAGACGACAAGCTGACAGGGGTGAGGGCAGTCACACTTCCTCAAGAGGAAGTGAACCACATGTTCTGCGAAACGATGAGGCTGAGCCAAAACCACCACCACCACAACCTGTCACTATGGAGGCAATTCAGCTTCTAATCGATAACTTACGAACTGAGTTGAGACAAGATGTGAACAACATAATCGACAGCAGAATGGGTGAACCTAGTGCCCAATCTTCACAAGAGGTCTCCAAGAAGACGACTGAAGAAGCAACTAGCGGAGGTAACAAGAAGGAAGAAAAGGGCTGCTCTTTTAAGTCCTTTATGGCTTGCAAACCGCCCGAATACCATGGCAGTTTTGAGCCAAAAGTGACAATGTGATGGGTCCGAGAGATTGAACAAGTGATACAAGCGAGCAAATGTGCAGAAAAAGACCAAGTCACTTTTGCTTCTCGGCAACTGAAGGATGATGCTTTGGTGTGGTGGAACACCAAATATGAAAGTTTGGGAAAGGATGTGGTATATGGTTGGTCATGGGCAGAGTTTGTCACGTGTCTTAAAGATAAATTATGTCCCACGCGAGATTTGGAGAAATTGAATGAAGATTTCTTAACAATAAAGAAGGGAGATTTGACAGTGGATGAGTATACGAAGAAGTTTTGCGACATGTTACCTTTTGTGGGGGACTCTTACCCCAGTGAGCGGTCCCGGATCAACCGCTATGTCCGGGGTTTGCCATGGAACTATGAGCTTGAAGTGAAGAAAGCCGAAACGCTAGATGGGGCGATCAATGCTGCTCGAACTGTGGAAGATGTTGGAAAAAGAAGGAAGGAGGAAGGACCTGGTTTTAGTGACAAAAGAAAGGCAGTTAGTAGTATCAGTGGAAACATAAAGAAGAAAGGGAAAATGAGTTCAAGTCAGAGCCGACAGGGAAGTGTGAAGAAGTGCGAGAAATGCGGGAAAGAACACGGTTGTGAGTGCCGAGGGGGATCAAATGCCTGCTTTAATTGTGGCGGATTCGGTCACAAAGCGAAAGATTGTAAAGCCAAGAAAGCCAGCGAAGTGGAGTGCTTCTCGTGCCATCAGATGGGACACTACAGTTTCAACTGTCCAAATAAGGGAGGAGAAACCATGGTGTCAACAGCTCAGAAGAAGACCGAACCCCAGAAAGTGAAGACCAGAGCTTTTTAGATCACCAGGGAGGAAGCGAAGGAGACTCACGATGTGGTCTCAGGTATTCTACTAATCAACTCGACACCTGCATATGTCTTGTTTGATTCCGGGTCTACATATTCATTTGTGTCCCATGGGTTTGGAGCTAGATTAAATGTCCCATTAGAATTGTTAGATCTAGTTTTTGAAGTAGAAGTGGCGGATGGGAAATTCGTTGAAGTTCAGCATATGTATCGAGACTGTGAACTTGACATCAACGGCAAGAAGTTTCGACTTAATCTCCTTCCTATTGGAATTAAGTCCTTTGATGTAATAATTGGGATGGATTGGCTTGGTGCAAATGACGCGAAGATAGCTTGTGGACAGAAGAGGGTATCCGTTAAAACCCTAGGAACTAAGGTGTACGTATATGGGGAAAGACGAACGCACGTGCCAAGTATCATCAGTGTGGCAAAAGCCCGAAGGTGTATCAGAAAAGGATGTGTATCTTTTCTGGCCTATGTGATGACTGAAGACAAAGTGAAACAGACATACAAAGACATAGAAGTGGTAAAAGAGTTCCCATAAGTTTTTCCAGATGAATTACCAGGCTTGCCACCAGAAAGGCAGGTTGAATTCAGAATAGATCTTGTCCCAGGAGCTTCCCCAATAGCACGAGCACCGTACAGATTAGCACCAACAGAGATGAGGGAATTAATGTCCCAGTTGCAGGAGTTACTAGATAAAGGCTTCATCAGGCCTAGTTCTTCTCCGTGGGGTGCTCCAGTTCTGTTTGTGAAGAAGAAGGATGGATCAATGCGGATGTGCATTGATTACAGAGAATTGAACAAGATTACCATTAAGAACCGTTACCCGTTGCCCAGAATAGACGATTTGTTCGACCAACTACAAGGAGCAGACTATTTCTCAAAAATTGATTTGAGATCTGGGTATCACCAAGTCAGGGTAAAAGAAAGTGATGTAGAGAAGACGGCGTTTCGTACACGATACGGGCATTACGAGTTCCTAGTAATGCCATTTGGTCTTACTAATGCACCAGCGATCTTTATGGACTTAATGAATCGGGTCTGTAAACCATTCCTAGACCGATTTGTTATAGTGTTCATAGATGACATTTTGATCTACTCAAAGAATAAAGAAGAGCATGCGAGTCATCTGCGGTTAATACTCGAGACGTTGAAGCGAGAACAGCTATATGCAAAGTTCTCTAAGTGCGAGTTTTGGATGAGAGAGGTGCAGTTCCTTGGACATGTTGTTTCTATCCAAGGAATAAAAGTTGATCCAGCAAAAGTTGAAGCGGTAATGAAATGGGAGCCACCTAAGACGCCAACAGAAGTTAGAAGTTTTCTCGGTCTTGCCGGGTACTACAGGAGATTTATTCAAGATTTCTCCCGTATAGCAGTGCCACTTACACGACTAACTCGGAAGGAAGAAAAATTTAGTTGGCAAGAAGAACAAGAAAGAGCCTTTGCTACATTGAAAGAGAAGCTATGTAACGCGCCTGTCCTTACATTGCCAGATGGGACAGAAGACTTTGAAGTGTACAGCGATGCCTCTCATCGGGGACTTGGCTGTGTGTTGATGCAAAGAGGGAAGGTTATAGCATACACTTCCAGACAGTTGAAAGATCCAGAGAAAAAGTACACAACTCACGATCTAGAACTTGCAGCGATCGTATTTGCCTTGAAGATTTGGAGACATTACTTGTATGGTACAAAGTGCAAGCTATTCACCGATCACAAGAGTTTGCAGTATGTGTTCACTCAAAAAGAGTTGAACATGAGACAGAGTAGATGGCTAGAGCTGATCAGTGATTATGATTGCGAAATTGTGTACCATTCGGGTAAAGCGAATGTAGTAGCAGATGCACTGAGTAGGAAAGTTCCTGAGAAAATAATCAAGGCAAGATCAATGCGAATAGAACTGGTGTCCAGCATTATAGAACAGATAAAAGCAGCTCAGCAAAAAGTTGAAGAAAGTGGGGATATGAAAGATGAAAAGCTAGGAAAGGACACTCAGTTTGAAACCAATAGTCAAGGCTTGAAGACCTTCAGAAACCGCATATGGGTACCGAAGACAGGAGGATTGAGAAAGCTAATTTTAGAAGAATCGCATAAGTCAAAGTATTCCATACATCCAGGGAGTACCAAGACTTATCAAGATCTGAAAAGACAGTATTGGTGGCCTGGAATGAAGAAAAGAATAGCTAAGTACATCTCCAAGTGTGTCGTTTGTGCACAAGTTAAGGCGGAACATCAGGTCCCGCATGGGGATGCTCAGTCATTACACATTCCAGCCAGAAAGTGGGAAGATGTAACCATGGACTTAATTGTCGGGTTACCGAGAACAAGAAGAGGTCATGATAGTATATGGGTCATAGTGGACCGGTTGACCAAGAGTGCACTGTTTCTAGCCATAAAAGAAACTACTCCATTGGAGCAGTTAGCTCAGTTGTATACAGATGAAGTATTTAGAAGATATGGTGCACCGTTGTCTATCGTGTCAGACAGAGACCTTAGATTTACCTCTAACTTCTGGAGAGCCTTACAAGATAAAATGGGGACAAGAATTCAGTTAAGTACCGCCTATCATCCACAAACAGATGGTCAGAGTGAACGAACGATCCAGACATTGGAAGACATGCTCCGGTCATGCGTGATGGATTTTGGAGGTAGTTGGGATGAACACCTGCCATTAGTGGAGTTTGCATACAACAATAGCTACCATTCTAGCATTAAAATGCCACCTTTTGAGGCATTGTATGGTAGAAAGTGTAGAACTCCTTTATGTTGGTCAGAGGCGGGTGAGACAAAGCTTACAGGGCCAGAGATTGTTAGAGTGACTAATGAGAAGATTGGGGTAATTCAATCCAACATGAAAGCAGCACAAGATCGGCAAAGAAGTAACTCGAATCTAAAGAAGAGACCATATGACTTGCAAGAAAGAGATTTGGTGATGATTAAAGTGTCGCCATGGAAAGGAGTGGTTAGATTTGGCAAGAGAGGAAAGTTGAGTCCAAGATACATTGGACCTTTTAGAATTCTGAAGAGGGTTGGGTTACAGGCATTCAAACTGGAATTACCACCCGAACTTAGTGGAATACATGATACCTTTCATGTATGCTACTTGAAGAAGTACTTTGGTAAAGAAGAGCTAGTAATACCGTATACGGAGTTGAGAGTGGAGACTCCCAGCAAAATGATTGAAGAACCTGAAGCGATTCTAGAGATGCAGACCAAAAAGCTAAGGAATAGAGAGATTGATCTTGTACTAGTCAAGTGGAAGCATCCCTTAGGGTCAAACTTGACTTGGGAGACGTTAGAAGAAATGAAGCGAAGATATCCGAATTTCACGGATTACGAAAAGATTCCGAGGACGGAATCCGCTTAAGGAGGGGTGACTGTAAGAACCCGCGAAAAAGTCAAAAAGGGTAAAATCGTCATTTGTCACGTTGTACGATTATTACGTGTAATAATATGTATTACTAAAATAATATAATGAGAAACAAAAGTTTTTGTGAAATTTGGAGTTTTACCGCGTGAATAGTGAAATTTGACCAAAAAGGGCAAAATGGTCATTTGACATGAAAATGACCAAATTGTCAAGAAAATGTCAAGTTGGAAGTTAATGGAATATTATTGCAAGATTTTGGGTCTTAGGACCACTCTTGTGAAGAAATTAGAAGATTAGGGTCCAAAATGTAATTATTTTATAAATATTAAATATAAACTAAGAGAGTTATTACTCTCATAATTCAGAAATTCTCCAGAGAGTTCTAGAGGGCACGAGAGGCAGCAAGAGAGAGCAAGGAAGAAGAAGAGATCAAAGGAATTGTCAAGGAAAATCAAGAGAGGAATTGGAATTGGTGATTCCATAGTTGAAGAGGTAAGAAATTCCTAGTTTTAACCTAGTTTTTGGGTATGTGCTTGAATTTGGTCTTTGGAAGAAATTGAAACTGAAATTGCAGTTAGAAATCATGTGGGTTAAGTAACTAATGCTTCCAATAAGCTATTAGTTAAGAACTTAACTTAAAAACATGAAAGTAGAATGCTATTCTTGAGAATTTTCAAGTTTAGCCAAGAACTTTAATTTCTGCAATTGAGTTATTGAAGTGTTTTCAATGGCTTAAAATGTGTTATTAGTCAAGTGTTTTAGTCCTAGAACAAACCCCATACGATTAAGGACTGAAAGAATGGCTTAATGGGTGAAAACTGCGTGCTACAGTGCACAAATCGTGACTGAACAGGCCACTGCCCAGGCGCCAGGCGCAGTGCGCCCAGGACCAGGGCGGGGTGCGCCCAGGCGCAATGCGCCCCTAGCCAGGCGCAGTGCGCCTTCAGACAGGGACCAAATTTGTTAAAAATTTCAAATATCCCAAACGCTAGAAACCATAGCTAGACATGTCCGATTGACCTGAAATTTCAGACATAACCTTAACATGGTATAAGAACATGTCGGGAATGCTCAAATCCGTAATCCGACCTTGCGGAAAAATCACTGTAGCGGCAGAGGCTAAATTCACTATTCACGTTAAAACTAAATTTTGGAATTTGAGCTAGACTTGTCCAATGAACTTCAAATTTGAAACACAAGTCTAATATGGGATAAGATTTCATGGAAAAGAGTCGGAACTGAAATACAACCCCTCGGGGGTACTGTAGCAATATACGCGTATTTCGGAGAAAACCGTAAAATGAGTTTATAAATGGTTATACATTTATTATAACCTATAGCTATGTTATATGAGACCTTAGCATTATAGAGTTAATTATATTGAGTATTTATATATACAATTTGTATAGGTGGTGCTTCAAACGTTGTTGAGCACGGGAAGGGAAAAGCCGTACGAGAAGCTTAGTAAACCGTAGTAAAAATCAAGGTGAGTTTTATGAGGATTTTCTAGTACATAGCAAAATGGTATTTTCTAGGGATGAGCATGGGTCGGTTTGGGTCGGTTTTGACCCTAAACCGAACCCAAACCAACAAGGGTCGGTTTTTATTATTCCAAACCCAAACCACACCCAAACCGGTCGGTTTGGTTAACTCGGTTTTCGGCTTCCTTCGGTTCGGTTTCGGTTTTAACCCGACTCCAAACCCACGCCTTGAGTTATGCTAGGTTCGTGAGAAATCAACATATATAGAAGAGGATGGTAGCATATGTTTCTTTCATGGGCGATGTGGGATAGTTTCAAAGTAAGTTTTAAAAGAAATCTGGCTAAACTTGAAAATACTTGGGCAAAATAATAAGCGCCTCTAACAAAATTCGAACTACAGACCTCGCCTACAAATGGTCAGCGACTTAACCAACTCCTCTAAATATCACTTGTAATCCAAAGTCGCAAAACTAAATATAATATATACGTAAATATGCTGAAGCGTTCACCATATTGGTTGTAAAATGAAACTGCCTTGACGGGGATCGAACATGAGACCTCCCGGTTCGCGTGCGCACAGCGTTATCCAGTGAACTAATGCTTAACTTATGCTTCCATTTTCACTGAACTTATTTATAATGTGTATAAGTATAATATATATTAATGCATTTCATATAAATCGGTTCGGTTTGGGTTTTTTCGGTTTTTTTAAATCATAAAACTGAAACCGACCCATAACTTTCGGTTTTTGAAAATTGAAAACCCAAACCATCAGTTTTTGGTATGGGTTAGGTTTTTCGGTCTCGGTTTGTCGGTTTTTTTGTCGGTTTTTCGGTTTGTGGGTCGGTTTTGCTCATCCCTAGTATTTTCAGAAAAGTAAGATTTCCAATGTTTATAAATACTAAAGTTTGGAAAATAGTTTTGAATGAAGCTCTATACAAGGGCTTAGTGTTTTAAGCATATTTTAAAGTATGATTTGCAAAGTATTTTGAAATAAGTTCCTTATGGGAAGAAAGATGTCAAAAGCAATTTTTGAAAGTATTTGTAGTAAAGAGTCATAAAATGTTTGAGTAAGAGTTATTTACAAATTGTGTCCCATTTTGACCAATTTGAGATGAAATGAAGTAAGAATTAAAGAAGTATGAGCCTGTTGTCCGGACTAGGATCACCCACATAATTGGGAGATCAGAAGACACTACTGGGATGGTACCTCCCGTCGCGAAGTAGTTGTCTAGCTTAGTATACCCTTGTGCTTGAATTCGTTCCAAGTCACAAAGGGGAGACAGAATGAGCAAACCGAGTGGGCAGATCTGTTTTGTCCCGCGAGGGGAGCTAGTTGAATGAATTAATTAACTTAATTCATAAGTTTCAGTTGGTCACGAGAAAATGAGAAAGAAAGCAGTTTTATAAAAGAAAGTCTTTTTAAAGTTTGAAAGTAAAGAAGAAAAAGTTATTTTGAGATTTATGAAATAAAACAGTTTTTAGCAATGTACTTTTGATATTTCAAGTTTTGAATAGAAAAGTTTTGGGTCTAAACCCATATTACTCACGAGACTTTATGTCTCACGTATACTACGTTTTTTTTTGAAATGCTATGTACTTAGGTGAAGGGAGCGAGAGTTGCAGTTGGGACCGTTATTGTATACTGTAAGTTTAAATTATGGTTATCTGTATTGAGTCTGTAATACCCCTCAAGTTTTAAGTTTGTAAAATAAAAATAAAAATTTAAGTGGCTATTTTATAGTCACGAGTTGTAAATTATGTTTGAAAATTGTATTTTTATTTTGAATATGGTTTGAGAAAAGGGGTGTTACAAATACGGTCAAAATTTTGTACCTTTTTGTCACAGGTACTCGGTCTTTTGTGGAACTCAATTTCCAGCAACGGTCTTTCTTTCTTTCTTCTTTTCTTTCTATCTTTCATCTTTCATCTTTCTTTCTTTCTTTCTGTCTTTCTTTCTTCGTTCTTTCTTTCGGTCTTTCTTTCTTCTTTCTTTCTCGGTCTTAATCCAGTTATGACTTATGAGCCCCTTGAATCATCGGTCTAAATGCTCATGTGCTCATGTTGTCGGTCATCTATAGCTTTGTCATTCACCGGTACTAAGCTTTTCTGGCGACGGTCTTTGCTGCTATGGCAGCCGGTCTTCACTTACTCATGCGGTTCACATGAAATCATCTACATCAATCTTCTTCATTCGTTCTCAGCCCTGCAGCCAATGGCTGCTCCTTCTTCTACCACCGACTCTCAAAATGGCAGACACCTCTAAACGAGCCTTAGGCTCTGATACCAAATGTTGGAAATTCAGGCCCTCAATTTAACTTACAAACAATCTACAGACACTGTTTAGTAACGTGAGAATTGAAGATGAAGAGAAATTGTTTTATCAACTCATCGGCTAGTGCTTTATTCAGAACACACAATGGCTTTTATAGCCTACAAAAATACCCTAACTAAACAAACAAAGCCTACGCAACTACATAGGAAAACAAGGCCCACGTTCCCTCTCTTCCAACAACATCCTAAAGTTCTAAAACACCCAAAATACCTGGTCAAATAACCCATTCAACCCAGTATCTCTACTCTACCTTTTATTGAACTAAATAACCAAACTAAAATACTAATAAAAACCAACGTGTCAAGATTACAAACCTACACAAAGTGAGATGATGCATTTTCTCTATGATAATTCTAACAAGATGACTGGTGATTTTTGGACGAATGAGAATCGTAGTCAGGTTCTCCGAAACTGTGTAGAAGTCGATCTCTTTGGTAAGTATGTTACACATTTCTTTCAATATAAGTGTCATTCAAAAGAAAGTAGTTACACATTTCATTGTTGTATAAGAAGGAAGAAAACAGTAATAACGCATCAAGTTGTCCCTATTATGTTGTTATGCATCCTTAATCACTGGATATCACTTCGGGTTCTTGGAGCACTTTTTGATCTTGGTGATGCCATCTATACCTATAGAATTTACAGGCTTAATATTCGTTCGCTATCTTTCTTTACATGAGTCGAAATATCGTATGTTTAAGCCTTACTTTGGTATGATCACGATGTGTTGTATTGATTATTTAGAGGATCTGCATATGCGTTAACAATATCTTACACACATTTCAAGATGGTCGTACCGTTTGAATCGAGAACTTTCCCATTAAACTTTATGTCTTCTATTTTATTGGATTTTACGCATAGAGTTGTGTGTCTTTTTTGATTGATCGTTTCGCCAGTGGAACACGGAATATTCTGTGATTTTGTTTATATTTATTTGTCGGATGTGTAATGTAAACCTTATCTCATTAAGTGAATGTTTACCATTTTGTAGATGTTGCCTTAAAAATAGTGACCGACTGACCAGAGCTCACTGTTGACAAGGAATTACTCGGATTGTTGGCTCGAAAGACTGAAGCTTTTGGATTAATAAAACCACCTTTTTTCTGGAGAGCCATACATCGAAGTGAGTATCTCTCCTCTTCAGTTTTTTACTGATTAACCAGCCTTATTTAAAGGTTTAAAAGTCTTCTATCATTGCTGACTTTCATTCTATGTTTCTCTGTGTACGTATAATGAACTGATATTTACTTTACATGAATTGATATTTACTTTACATTATTCAACATCTTCTTTAGACTAGAATTGTTTGTTCTCCAACATGAGGGTTGAGGGTGGAGGGAGTCCATCTCCTCTGGCCCTCTCAATCCACATGTCAGATCAGTTTATCTTTCTTCTTTCACTTTCATATTTCATCAACCCACACTACTGGAAACCATCTTTTCCAACCCTCCCAACCCAATATGACATATCAGATTTTTAATACTAAAATTAGATAAACAAAACCATAAAATAAAAAATAACATTTAATTTAAACAAAACACACCATGTTCAATCAAAATATTCATGAAATTTTCACAAGAACCAAAAATGATAAGTTATGCAAAGGTCTATTTAATTCAAGATTTTACCAAATGGTAACATAAATTAATTGAAATTATTACAAAAACCTTTTTGTAAATAAATTTCCAAGGGTTTAAAACGAATTTCCGAAGGAATAAATGTTAATGCTACAAATTCACAAGGACCATTCACTATAGATCTTCGTCACCGAAGGGGGTCGTCGTTTCTAAACCTGCTTAAAGAACACACTAGTACACACACATACACTATATATATATATATATATATATATATATATATATATATATATATATATATATATATATATATATATGTGTGTGTGTTTCATTTATATATATATATATATATATATATATATATATATATATATATATATATATATATATATATATATATGTGTGTGTGTGTGTTTCATTTATCAATTCTCTAAAGTGGTATCTCATCATGATATGTTTCGTCTTATTGTGAAACTCTAGATTCTTTTCTAGTCAAACTACACTCCGTTTATCACAATATAGGACACAGTTTTCTTGATCCAAGACTAATAGTGAAAGGAAGTTCTGCAACCAGATAATCTCTTTGCTAGATTCTGTAAACTTAACTTTGGTAATTGAAAAAGTAAAACTCTTCTGTAATCTTGACATCATCTGATGGTTGTTCCTCCAATTGGAAACACATAATACATAGTGCTTTTCCCCATATCCACACAACTCCCCATGGCAGCATTAGTAAAGCCTTCAAATATGACATGCTTTTTAAAACATAATGCTACATCTAAAGTTGCTCTCAAGTAGCATAATAGCCATTTGATTCCTTCCTAATGTCCCCTTTTCAGATTCGACATGAATCTGTTGATAATTCCTATTACATGAGCAATATCTAGCCGAGTGCATACCATTGCATACATCAATCTGGAAATTGCTTATCCATATGGAACATTTACCAATTTTGCTTTGCCTTCTTCTATCTTTGGTGAAAGTTTCTTGGAGACTTTTAAATGACTCCTAATAGGTATACTTCGGGGGTAGCATTTTTATGCTAAACTTCCTTAATACTTTCTGAATGTACTTATCTTGGGAAAGTTTAAGAGTATTTGAAACTCTATCTTTGACTATGCTCATGCTAAGAAGCTACTTAGCAGTTCCTAAGTCCTTCATCTCGAAATCTCTGGACAATATCTTCTTGATTTTGTTGATTTCCTGCATCTTAGAGCTTGATTTTATCCATATAGAATTTTCTATAATTTACACACCTATTTTCCTTCTCGATAGCTTGAAAACCTTCTAATTGTGCCATGTAGATATCCTCTTTAAGGTTACTATGCATGAAATCTATCTTCACATCCAACTACTCTAAATGTAACTCTTTTATAGCTAGGATAACGATGACTGATCTCATGCGATAATGTTCACAACTAGAGAAAGATTTCATTCTAAGTAACTCCTACATTCTGTTTGAACCCTTTTACCACCAATTTAGCCTTTTATATCTTGCTCACATTAATATCATATTTGATCTTGAATGCCAACTTATTTTGAAGTACCTTCTTCCATGCTAGTAATTTGACTAAATACCAAGTCTTGTTCTCGTCAAGTGAGCTAAAAGCATCCTCCATATCCTTCTCCCACTATCCAGAATCTTCAATCATCAAGGAATCAGGATAAGTTTTTGTTTTCCATTTTTCGAGAACAAGAAATTGGCTAATGGATAATATATGACTTGAGGTCTCCTTTCTATAGTTGATATTCGAGGAGTAAAAGATCTATAATTCTTGTGGCTTTGCTCCTATTGTCTTTTGCTTTGATGCCTTTATTTTATCGTTTGCTTTGATGCCTTTATTAAAAACCTCACTCCTACTCACTCGAGTTTCCATGACTGAGCTCCCACTACTTTAGGAAACTTCATTTATCTCAAAGTAACTAAAAAGGATTCACGATGTCTTCTTCTGAAATCCATCTGACAACACTTGGTTTCTGCCTTCGAGTTTCTTTTTCAGCCAAAGGCAGAAACGATGTCATCTTTATAAGAGACATTCTCATTTGATGTCACTTATCGACATCTGATAACCCTTTTGCTGTGATTATCCTAATAGTAGTACCCTAGATCTTCCAAACTATAGCAAAAAAAACGCTTATTCTCCTTCACGTCTAGCTTATATGTATCTACATCCTTGACTTTGATGTAAGAAATGCATCTAAAAACTTTTACGTGAGTGAGGGATATATCTTCACCTCATAATTTATCTTTGGAACTTTGAACCCTATGGGTACCAAGGGTCCTTTATTTATTGATAGGTTATGGTGTTGACTCCATCTGCCCATAACATCTTTTTGTCATTCTTGCATATAGTCTTATGCTCTTCTCCCTTCGTTCAATCTTATGTTCATTCTCTTTGCCATTTCATTTTGCTAAGGTATTTTTGAAACTTTCTTTAACATCGTGATTCTATTATCAACACAATAATCAACAAACTCTTTGTTGCTATACTCGCACCCATTATCAAACTTTAGGCACTTAATTTTGATATTTGTTTCATTCTTAGCAACATATTTCTACTTCTTGAAGGTGGTGAAGCCTTTAGATTTACTCTTGATAAAATAAACCCACACCTTCCTTATAGAGTCATTGATGTAGGTAACATAATATTAAGACCATCATATTGAAGAGACTGAAGGGGGTTCCATAGATGTCTGAATGTAAAAGTTCTAGCTTCTCAATCTTTAGTTCTTGTTCATCTTAGTGAAAATAAAAATTTTTCCAAAAACATATGGTTTGAAAAGTCCATTGTTATGCTTGTTACTCCTAAAGTATGCCATTATAAGCTAACATATTTATTCCCTTCTTACTTATATGCCTAAGTCTTGGTTCCATATAGTAAAGGCTTTTGTCTCTCCAAATGTTGCATGGTGTCATTCATTATCAAGCCGCTCGATTGAAATCAATATTCTCTTCAGACCCAAAATATACTTCACATTTTTCAATACCTACTTCCATCCCAAGCTGGTTTTGAGGAAAACATCGCCAAATACTATTATATATAGTTGATTGTTATCTATACCCCTCACCTTCCCACTATAATACTTGAAGTCCTGCATTACTTCTTGGTAGTGACTTGTATGAAATGAAGCACCTGAATCCATAATCTAGGACTATATTAGACTCTCTATATAGAAAATAAGGGAATTATTACAATCCTCTACCATATTAACTTCCTTTGTTGGCTTCTCAGTCGAATGTTAAGGGAACTAATTTTTGAAGTGTCTATTTTCTTTGTAATTGTAACATGTGATGTCTTTCCTGCACTTTGGTTGTCCTCTTCTCATTCAATTTGATCTTCTTCTACCTTCACCTCCTTTATTGGACCTTTACTTCTGCTTGATGCTTAGCAAACTACTAGAACACTCTCTTACATTCCTTCTTAAAATATCACACTGGGGATTAGATCTTAAATGCCTTCAAACATGAGCTTCGTTGTCCCAAACCAACTACTCATTGTTGTGACTGTTCTGGACCAACTTTCTTGAAGTATCGATAGTAATAGAAGTTAGTGGACTTTGTCTTTGAATTTAATATAAACAAATACCAACCTTGATATTGTTGATTTAAGCTAAATGATGTGATCTTTCACCAAGTAACCTTCATTCATCGTCATATTAACCAATTTTCCGATAAAGAAAACCTTGTTTGCCATTGATGGTTTCTCACACATATTAGATAGCACCTTGATTATCCTAAACATCATATTCTCATTGAAAATGTTATAAGAAACCTTATTTTCCAATGACAATCTGACTACACCAAGGGTCTGCCGATCTAATAGATCTTAATCCTCCTATTTAATGGAATTTGGTTTTCTTCCACTCAACAATAGGTATAAATTTTTTTGGGCTCAGGTAGTCTTTGATCCGTATCTTCGAAAAACCAAAATCGTGAACTTTAAATTTATCGATCTTAATCTTCCTATCTCCAGCCATAACTTTGATAGCAGTTGTTAGGGACTAAGGACTTCGACAAACATATACAAACATAGATATCTAGGTAGTTATATATATGAATAACTAATAACAATAAAAGGATTTAACGTGATTCAATCGATATGAGAAATCAAGTTATGTCCACAAGAAATACTAGAGAGATATTTACTAATAATCAATGCAATACACTTTATGCATATTATATAGCACGGCTACAATAAAGGGGCATTTATTTATGGTTAAATTTCAAAAATTACATTAAGTTTACACAAAATCTCGGTTTTAACACTATGTTAATTTTTTTTCAATTAAGTTATTAAGTTTTCCAATTTGTTGTAAATTTGACCATTTGACCGGTCAATCAAGTTGTCAGCTTACATGGCATGATGACATGTGAGTTTTTGCTGACATGGCATGATGACTTGACATGATGTCAATATCGAAAGAATATAAAATGTAGTTACTTAATTGCAAATATATATATATATATATATATATATATATATATATATATATATATATATATATATATATATATATATATTTATATATATATAGTGTAATGACTTGATTGCGAAAAAAGAAACATAATGTCAAAATCAAATATTTATAAAAACTTAGTATCATTTGTAATTTGTACATCGTGCATTAAAATTTGTATATACTAAGAGAATTATAACTTTCGAAATCTTTTACAAAAAAAATTATTTAGTATTGAAATAATTTTGTTTTTTAACCCTTTGTATATATTAACATTTATTGAATTAATTGCAAAAAAATATAGTATCAATATATGGTATGTTTTATTCATTCATTTGTTACAAAATAGATAAGAAAATCATTATACTTCCATATATTTTCTCTCTATTGTATATTTGAGCAAAGAGACATACAAACATATACTTTTACTCTCATAATGGTTACCAATTTTAATTAAATTACCTTCACATAAAACATCAATAAGGTTATAAGTTTATAACATTGAACAATTGATATATTAAAGTGTGTGCGATTTAGTCGTTAGAAAAACTAACTAAAAATGTTTAAATACAAACAACAAACAAAAATACTGTATTTTAGGTTAATTCTTATTTTAGGCAACTACGTTCGCCATTCAATGTAAAATGGAAAAAATACTTTTTTTTGTTTATTAGCAATTATTTGTCATTAGTCATAGTTCGTAGTCTATCACAAATTGATGATAACTTTACTTTAGAAAATTGAATGAACCTTTGATCAGTCACAAAATATGTTTTGATTATTCATACAAAGAATTACATTATTTACAATAAAAGTTGTCTTTGAAAAATATCAAAAATGGTTTATAAAAACTAAATAGTCCTCACAATTAAAAAAACTAACTTAATTTTATGAAATGCAGTAACAAATGAATGAATTAAAATTGGACGGTGTACTAAATATTTATAAAATAAGGTAACTAAATAATTTTTTAGTAAAACATTTCGAAAGTAATAATTTTCTTAGTATATACAAATTTTTATGCATGGTGTACAAGTTACAAAACATACTAAGTTTTCATAAAAATTTGATTTTGACATGATGTTTTTTTTCGCAATTAAGTCGCTACATTTTACACGATATTTTTTTTGCAATTAAATCACTACATTTTATATTTTTTCGATTTTGACATTGTGTCAAATCATTATGTTATGTCAGCATCACGTTAGCAAAAATTGACACATCACCATGCTATGTCAGCAAGCAACCTGATTGATCGGTCAAATGGTGAAAATTGCAACAAACTAGAAAACTTAGCGACTTAATTTCAAAAAAACACAGTGTCAAAACCGAGATTTTATGTAAACTTGGTGTCTTTTTGCAATTTACCATTTATTTATAGAGTAAGTTTCGCCTAATTTCCTTATTGGATGGAGCCCTATCGGCTGAAGACATAAGCAAGTCCATAATGGCAAACTTGCTCCCTAAGGTAAGGACATTAAGCCTTTGAGTCGGACTACTCTTCGATTGCTGAAGAACCAAAGGAATAATGAACACAAATGGAAAAGCTCAAGCGAGCTTCCTTTCTCCATGCAGTTGTGCATTCGTTACTTGGCTTGCTGTCAACTCAATAGCTTGTCCCTTCGCCTCTCAACCTTTGCTCCTGACTCTGTGTTTGCCTTTGAGTCTTAGCTGAATTTAAACCTTTTCTTTTCTACTGAGGACAAAAGGCTACGCTCTTGACCAAGACTGAGACTCCAGTTTATACCTTAGTCGAGGCTACGCTCCAAACACTATTTGAGACTATGCTTTTTAGGAGCTTCGCCTATGGCCGAAGTTGTACCAGAAACCTCTTATTTTCCTTTGGATCGTACCTCACATGTCAACAACTAGGAAATCATTCTTTTGACCATTATTCTTAACTTTTTCCATTCTATTTTCTTCCCAGTTGCATGGTTTTGCTTCTAGAAAGGCATAACTTTCATCCATCTATTTGTAATCAAAATTATTTGGATTGGTTTTTATTTGATTTCTTATATAGTTGTGGCCTTCAGTTTTGTAGTCAATTGTATGAAGGTTGGGCCTGTGAAAAAATCGAGTGATGCCATGCAATTACTTAGAATGATATGCAAAAATATTATGAAGTTCTCGAAGGATAAAATTGACAATATTATGGGTAACGTAATAAATGAGCAAGGACTTGCAATGCGCTCATTGCAACAACTATTTGTTGCTGCCAAAATGAGAAATACTGAATATGTGGTTGAGCTCGTTCACCAATATCCTAATTTATTATGGATGAGAAATGATGATAACCAAACTATATTTCATGTTGCTGTCTTACACCGTCATGTGGGTATCTATAATCTTCTGCATGAGATCGGATCAATGAAGGATATGATAACTGAAGGGTTTTATGCAAATCAATGAACTAAATCCTAAGTTCACATGCAACCTAGGAGGATCTATGTTTTCTTCTAATTAAACATATAACAAAATCCTAAAGGCCCCGAAAAATAAACTAAAAGAAGAGAATTAGAAAAAACTAACATTTTAGTGTTTCTTGGAAGCAAAGCAGTAGAAATCCCTTGCCTCAAATGCAGTCACACCCAGGGAGCAGGTAAGTCACGAAATCTTCAGAGAGAGAGGGGATATATGGCGCAGAATGAGGGTGGCCAGGAACCCCTATTTATAGGTTCCAAATGGTTACCAGATAAACCTTAGAGATAAACCTTTTTGAATTCAAATGAGATAACCATTTATCATTTAATTAAAACTCTTTTTATCCTTTATATATATATCTCGATTTCAAGGATAATTATATCCTTAAAATTGCCAACTATCTAGCCTTCCAGAACTGTCACTACTCAACTATTGAATAATTACAATTCTGCCCCTGCACCTTTAATTAATCCAATTAATCACCAAATTAATTCCAATTAATTCCAGATTAATCTCTAATTAATTAATATAGTTTCTAATTAATATATTATCACTTTAATATATTAATAAACCATATATTTAATTTCTATTGATTTATTAATCAGATAATAAATCAATCTTTCTCTCTACCGAACTTTCTACCAAACCTCCTGCTATGAGGGCAACCCAAATGGACTATGCTACTATTAATTATATAAATACTAATTATTAGTCATGGCTTAGACACCTAATCCAACAGTCTCCTACTTGGATAAGTCTATGACTATAATTACCAATTTAGCCTCTAATTAATTAGCAACTGTAGCTTCCTAGAAACCGCTGCCGAACTCTGACCTAGTCAGTTCTGTCCATAGATAAGTGATCAGATGGTCCTCCGTCTAACAAGATATTTTCAGACTCAAGACATGGATTAAAATCAATCCTGGTCTGATTCTCTGTTTCCCAATTTCTGATTTGCATATGACTTTAAGACTACCAATTAAGCATATCAATTTAGTCCTGGTTGGCCAACCCTTTCAGTCAACTTCAAACTCATCGAGAGGCCTACAGATATCTGTTTCCCGACAGGGTCAAGGGACGAATAAGCTTTGACTCACATACTTATGTCTTTTACTAGTCAAGTTACTCACAACAATACGTTTTATAACATCGTGTTACCGATGCGTTTTCGCATTGTCAATGAACAACCACTTGGTAAAACATAACTTATATGTCTCCACTTAAAGATCAAATGATATTATCGTATCAACATTGCTCGTGATGTAATCCATGAAGCAATCTATTGAGCGTGGGTTTATCCAATACTTAAATCCATATTTCTAAGTACTCATGAATGTTGTAGCAATCATATTGCTATGTCTAACTCCTTAGACAATCTACAAAACAATTCATGACAGCCTTCATTCATACTTACTCCCTAAAAGTATGAGTGACTGTGGACATTTGAATAATATAAAAAATTACTCAGGAAGTAAACATGCAAAAATGAAACACAATAATAAACAATCGACAAAAGGTAGTATCAAATTCTCATCAACAAAACTATATTATTAAATCACCAAAGTCAATTACATTTATATTGCAATAAGTTTCAAATCCTATCTAATTAAAAAAACTAATATCATCTCTTAATCCTATGCGCCGCGCATGCTGATTGTGCTTAATCCTACTCAGAGCCTTTGTCTAGGGGTCTGCAGGATTATCTTCTAATGATACCCTCTTCACTAGGAGGTGACCTTCTTCTACTCTATGTCTTATGTAGTGGTACTTTCTGTCGATGTGTCTGGACTTTCCATGATCTCTCGGTTCCTTCGTCAAAGCAACTGCTCCTTCGTTATCGCAGAATAGTTCCATGGGCTCCTGAATACTCGGGACTACTCCAAGATCACCGATAAAGTTCTTCAGCCAAGCCGCTTACTTTTCCGCTTCACTCGCTGCTATGTACTCTGATTCACAAGTAGAATCAGCCACCGTCTCTTGCTTGGAACTTTTCCAAGTCACTGCTCCCCTATTCAAAAGGAATACCCAGCCCGACTGAGACCGACCATTGTCTTTGTCTGTCTGAAAGCTGTCATCTGTATACCCGTCAACTCTCAAGGTATCACAGCCACCAAGGACTAAAACAAAGTTCTTTGTCCTCCGCAGATACTTGAGTGTGTTCTTGACAGCTATCTAATGTGCCCTTCCAGGATTTCCCTGGTATTGACTGACCATTCTCAAGGCAAAGGCCACGTCAGGTCCAGTACATGTGATAGCATACATGATCGACCCCACAGCCGAAGCGTAAGGTACCCGACTCATGTCAGCTATCTCCTCGTCTGTACTCGGACTCTGAGTCTTACTCAATTTGGCATTACATTGGATTGTATAGGTAGCTCTCCCTTCTTGGAATTTTCCATACTAAACCTCTTTAGCACCTTTTCCAAGTATGTACTCTGACTGAGTCCAATCAGTCTCTTCTTCCTATCTCTCAATATTCTTATCTCGAGAATATAGGCAGCCTCTCCTAGATCTTTCATGGCGAAACACTTCCTAAGCCAAGACTTGACATCTTGCAAGGTTGGAATGTCGTTTCCCATGAGCAGTATGTCATTAACATACAACACCAGAAAGGTGACTATACTCCCACTAGCCTTGACATATACGCAGGACTCATCCTCGCTCCTAGAGAAACCAAACTCTTTGACTTTCTCATGGAAACAAAGATTACAGCTGCGAGAAGCTTGTTTCAATCCGTAGATTGATTTCTCAAGCTTACACACCTTATTAGGATACTTGGCATCGACAAAACCCTCTGGCTGATTCATATAAACATCCTCAGTCAACTTTCCGTTAAGGAAAGTGGTTTTGACATCCATCTGCCAAATTTCATAGTCATGAAATGCAGCTATGGCCAGCATAATCCTAATAGACTTTATCTAGGCCATTGGTGAGAAGGTCTCGTCATAGTCAATCCCTGGGGTTTGAGTAAAGCCCTTCGCAACCAGTCTTGCCTTGAAAGCGTGTACCTTTCCATCCATGTCGGTCTTCTTCTTGAAGATCCACTTGCACCCGACTGTCTTTCGACTCGGTACATTGTCAACCAAGTTCCAAACTTGATTTTCATACATGGACTTGATCTCGCTGTCCATTGCCTCTTTCCACTTGGCAGACTCGGGGCCCGCCACTGCTTCCCGGTAGTTAGCTGGCTCATCCAGATTTGTCAGTGTCTTATCACTGACAAACGTGTCTCCATCCGTAGTTATATGGAATCTATAAATCTCGGGTGGCATGCTAACTCTACTAGAACGCCTAAGAGGTAAGGATATATCAGTCGGACCAACAGGAACTTCTTCCCCTTGTTGGTTGCTAGTTTCTCCTAAGGTTGCATTATCTGGTGACTCTTGAATTTCTTCAAGATCAATGGTACTCCCACTGTCGTCTTTGAATATGAGTTCTCTCTCTCGAAAGACTCCTCATCTAGCTACAAAGACCACGTCCTTGCTTGGTCTGTAGAACAAGTATCCAAAAGACTGTTTGGGATATCCAATGAAAAAGCACCTCTCACCTCTTTGTGCGATTTTGTCGTGAGTCTCTCGTCTAACGAAAGCCTCACAACACCAGACTTTGACATGTGCTAACGAGGGAACTTTCCCCATCCACATCTCATGAGGTGTTTTAGCAACCTTCTTGGTTGGGACAAGATTGAGGATGTGGGCGGCAGTCTCTAAGGCATACCCCCAGAAGTGGATCGGAAGTGAAGCTCGACTCATTATGGAATGAACCATGTCTAACAATGTTCGGTTACGCCTTTCGGCAACACCGTTCAACTATGGTGTCCGAGGAGGCGATAACTGTGAAACTATTCCACATTCCTTTACATAGTCTAGGAACTCGATACTAAGATCCTCACCGCCTCTGTCGGATCTGAGCATCTTGATCTTCCTGCCCAATTGATTCTCAACTTCATTTTTGAATTCCTTGAACTTTTCAAAGGTGTCTGACTTGTGCTTGATTAAGTAGATATACCCGTATCTACTATAATCGTCAGTGAAGGTCACGTAGAACCGTGTGCCATTCTTTGTGGTTGATCTGTAGGGACCACACACATCTATGTGTATGATGTTGTAAGACCCATTTTTATTTTGAGGTGCTTACTAAGGTAAGTAGAGTTATTACCTTATAATTAGTATGGTTCTAGCTTTGAGTTATTAAGAGTTGTATGGCAATCTTTTATGATTACCTTTGAGTGATGAGTTGTTTGATTTGGGAGAAGAGGTTAAAACCTTTCTTATGTACTAATCTTGGTGTGATTAAGATTAATTAAGTTGATGTATGAGTTTGGGTGATTAGAAACCCATTTGGAAGAAATTTGAGCCTTAAAAATGCCAAAAATAGCTTACACGGGTCGTGTAAATGTTACAAGGGTCGTGTAACCTTCGGTAATTTTGTGTTTGCTGGTTACTGTAGCAAAACACGGGCGTGTTAAATTTAACACGGGTACTGTAGCATCACACGGACGTGTTAAATTTTACACGACCGTGTTACACGTGCAGACCCTTTAAATGTGCAGAAAACCTCATTTCGGGAAAAATAGATCCCAATTCGATTTCAGAGCATAAAGAGGTGATTTTCTGTCAAATTGAAGCTAGAGATTCGTGGGGAAACATAAAGAGACTCGAATCTAACCCCGCAAACGTGCTCTTGATTCCTAATTCATCGAGGTGAGTGATTTCTTCGTTTTGGGGGTTTTGAAACCCTAGTTTTGATTTCAGTGTTTTAGCTATATATTGCTATATATGTTGTTAGTAGATTGTTAGTGGATGCCTTTAGAGTTATTGGTGAGAGTATTGTCGAGTTTCTACGGTTGAATGAGTAGAACCGCGGATTTGGGGGTTTCGGTAAATATATAGTTGATATTTACCGCTTATACTCCTTTTTCCTCTTTTGATTTATACATCTTCGAGATAGATGTTATTGAGATGAATGTGTATGTTGGATAATTCATTTAGACTATGGTGTTATAACCAATTCTAGCGAACAGGAGCCCGGTACGCGAAATTTGGGGGTTCCACATACTGAGCCAATATAAGGTGAGTAACTATAATTCATTCTTATGATTGAATTGTGAATTAACAGGTTGCTATTGATTTTAATTGGTTGAGATAACCAAATTTACAAACTGAGAAATAAGAGTTATATCTTGTAGTATGTAATATGTATGTTGTACATATATGTGTTTTATTTTGATATTGCGGTGGCTAGAGTTAGAGAGGTTCTGTTATCTGTAGATAACAAGAGACGAGTTATAATCTATATTGAGTATAAAAGTAGAGTACATGTTAGAATGAGTGAGTTAAAGAGTCTTTGAATTTTTTTACTACAATCATGATGGTTGTTCTAATTTAGTATAAGAGTAGAGTATATGATGTAGAGGTTGAATTAAAAAGCCTTTGAGTTAAATTGTTATAGTTATGAGAATTGCATATTATGTATTGCTAATTGTGAAAATGAGTACTGTTGAGAATGTGAATGAGTTTACAAGGAGTACCAGTTATGGTACTTATTGATGAGTTGATGTATACTAATAATTAGCTGGCGTTGTAAGCAAATGTGAATTGCAGGTTTCAGCTAAAAGAAGGAGGTGCTTACTTGCTAATGAGAATAGCAAGAGAGGAGAATGAGAATGTTCATGGAGAGACATATGTGGATTATATTGGAGATTACTCACTAAGCTTTATAAGCTTACACTTGAGTGTTTTGTTGTTTTGCAGGTATCTGTAGCTGTGATAGGGGAAGGCATGTGATAAAGAGAGATGGACAAGTTTAGAGCCCGTCCTTTAGTTGTAATAGATTTATTTGTAATGCCTGGTCATGTTTGTAAGGACCTTTTGTGTAATTATTTATGTTGATAACATCTTGTTTTCGTGGTTTGAGTACAAGTATACCCTTTTTAATGTGTTATTGTTTTAAAAATTTTGGGTGTACTTTGTATGAGAAACCGGGTGTTACAAGTTGGTATCAGAGCATGGTTTAAGTGAACTAGGTCTTGAGTGTAGAGTCCTAGACTTAAACTATGAAGAGAGAGCCCCTATCACATGCTTGGGAAAGGATACCGCTGCAGATTTTAGTATATGAGTTAAGTATAACTTTTATGTTATATTCGTTATTTGTTGTTTTCTGTGTGAAAATACAGATATGGAATCAGATGAAGGATGAGTTGAGAAATTGATCGAGGCTGGTTGGACCTACACTGAATAATGAGACGAGATTTTGGTTGATATGAGATATCAACTAATGAGAAGACGAGAATTTCAGTTGCTAATGATAGATCAGCGGAATATGAGATGAGATAGTTATTGACAAAAGATTCCGGTTGAGGCGAAATTCCAACTGATGAGGAGCTAAGAGTTGAAATATGTGAGTGTAGCCGATTACACTCAAGAGTTGAGAGCCGAAGTGCGCAAGTTTCATCAAATGAAGAGACGAGATTGTGTTGCTATGAGGTATGTAAGTAATTTTACTTAACATGTTAGTTGTAACGAGTCGCGCGTATTTAATTGTTAATAATACATGTAATAAAATATGTGTAAAACATGTGGACACGTAAATGATCAATTGAAATTACATGTGTTAGAGAAGTGTGATTATAAAGTGTAGTAACCGACATCGATATGATAATCTCGTGTTCACTTGAGGTAAGATTTGCATATCGCATAATGAGTGTTTTTTGATTATGTATAATTGAGATTATAAGTGGTTGCTTGGCGAGTAGTTAGCAACCATGGAGAAGTGTGTATATTGAGTATATACATGGTAGAAAATGTATAAATTATAATATTGTGTATATATTGCTTGTTGTTTCACAGATGTGATGAGATTTCTGTATATGAGTACTTTGTGGTTGAGACCACATATTTTGTGGGACCACATGACTAGTACTTATGATTGATCAAAATGAATGGCTGAGATAGCCAAAAGAGTATGAGTTGAGAAAGATGGTGAATGTGTAGTTGATTGCACACTATAATTGATTATGAGTTGATATGCCGAGAGTTAAATTGTGTAGTTTGGAGTTGTCACATAATGAGACATTAGTGACAGAGTTGTCACAGGACACTCGAGTAACCACATAAAGAGTACCTTGTGGTTATAATTCAGAGAACCTAGAGTGGTTTATGTAGGCCTAATTAACCTAAAGATTGGGTTAATTACCTAATGAATGTGATTGAGACCACATATTAGGTGGGGTCACATATTGAGTAAATGTGATTGAGACCACATATTCCGTAGGGTCATATATTGAGTAAATGTGATTGAGACCACATATTAGATGGGATCACATATTGAGTAAATGTGATTGAGACCACATATTAGGTGGGGTCACATATTGAGTAAATGTGATTGAGACCACATATTCTGTGGGGTCACATATTGAGTAAACGTGATTGAGACCACATATTAGGTGGGATCACATATTGAGTAAATGTGATTGAGACCACATATTAAGTGGGATCACATATTGAGTAAATGTGATTGAGACCACATATTACGTGGGGTCACATATTGAGTAAATATGATTGAGACCACATATTAGGTGGGATCACATATTGTGTAAATGTGATTGAGACCACATATTCGGTGGGGTCGCATATTGAGTAAGTGTGATTGAGACCACGTATTCGGTGGGGTCACATATTGAGTAAGTGTGATTGAGACCACATATTTGGTGGGGTCACATATTTTGTGAGATTACATAACGAGTACTTTGTGGTTGGAGTAATGAAAATTGTTATGCTCAGACAAAAGGAGGAGTAATGGTGAGTCTATATGGCTCGAGACCGCAGCGGAGACTCGCTAGATTCAAAGAGGAGATGGATTGAGAATGGTATAAAGTACCATGATCTGATTAGAGGACGGTCCGAGGTACCGCAAGATAACGATGAGTGCCGAGTTTGGAGGACTGTACGGGGTACTGTAAAACAGTGTTAAATGATGAGACCAAAGGATGGTACGGGGTAGCAAGAGCTGAGGCAGAATAGTGCTATAGTGTTGTGCTTGTGTGTAGACGGGCATATACTTTATGATGATGCGGAGTAATGAGACATGTAGTATCCTTGCGTACGGATAGATATGAACGTAGCGGTAAGCTTGTGTGGCTTGAAACCTACGGGTTGATAAGAGGATGAATCAGAGACTGAGTAACAGTATAAAGGTATTGTGAGATAATACAATGAGTAATACTGTTGAGAAGTGTTATTGTGAGTATGTGTGTTTATCATGTAATTGTGTTGAGAATGTGTGATATTTCTTGCATGTCGAGCGAGATAGATTTGTGTAATCACATGATAAGAAAATATGAGTGAAAAGAGTATAAGAGTAATTGTAGTTTGATTAATAGGATTCGTTCCTTAATAATCAAACCAATTACTGCCAATGAGAAAAATGTGTGAATGTCGAGATGAAAATACTATTTATTCGTATGAGACGATGAATAGTAGATTTTATTATAATGATTTTGAGTTCTTTTCTTGAGATTAATGAGTTAGTCGAATAATGAGATATGATCTCACCGTAGAGATTACGGTGTTAGATGTTATTATTTTGAGTCATGTGAAGAGATTACGATGAGCATTAAGTATGACCTAATTGTGTCATTCAGATGAATTAGATATTGCGGTGATAATGACGGAGAAGTGGCGAGAGGGAAAATCCTTACTGATGGTAGGTCAGGAGGAATATATGCAGTTGTGTTGAGAATTTATTGGATGATAAATTATCGAGTTTGATAGAGCTAATGATTTAGTGAGAATGTGATGTGGAATTGCCCACATAAGAGAGGATATAATGAGTGAGTACATCGAGAGAAACAACATGAGGTATGTTGTTAAATTGGTATGAAGAGGAGCCACTTTGGTGGAGGATTGTTAGTTGTATATTGGGTAAAAACCTAATATGTGTGTTGAGGTGGAAACAGAGATGAATGAGCTTTCGGAGAAGTTGCAATCAATTGTAGCGATAACACAACAGAAAAGAGTATTATGTAACCAAAGGGTCGAGGGTTAAATACCAAATTAGAGGAGACGTGAGTGAAACTCGAAATAGTTTCTGATATTTTATTATTGTTGGATTTACATCCTAGTGTTAATGAGTTATGCAACATGGGTGAGACAATTGAATAAATGTGTCTTTTATGTTGTATGAGTGTTTCTCCTACTCTAAACAATAAGAATGTGCAAGTCGGAGAAATCAATAACTAGCGTGTTGTTATTGGAGGAATAAATGGAGAGAGAAAATGAGCTTGAGATCGGTGAGACCATTTTTCTTATTGAGTTAGAGTAAGATCATTTTGAGAAAATTTGAAATAAAAGTTGAGTTCCAGATGGCTATATGAGACAAGTTGGTGATTGGAGTATCACTTGAGGAGTGAGGTGAGATACCTTGATGTCAATGATGCTATAGAAAAGTGTGTGCCCTGAAAGAGTGAGTATTTTCCCACATGGCAATGATGATAGCCAATATGGCTATAGAAATCATCTTACGAGAATGATGGCGAGCGTTAAGATTTTGCGGTCAAGATATCCCTTTTTGTTTCAAGAGATTCCGAGGACGGAATCTTTTGAAGGGGGTAAGAACTTGTAAGACCCATTTTTATTTTGAGGTGCTTACTAAGGTAAGTAGAGTTATTACCTTATAATTAGTATGGTTCTAGCTTTGAGTTATTAAGAGTTGTGTGGCAATCTTTTATGATTACCTTTGAGTGATGAGTTGTTTGATTTGGGAGAAGAGGTTAAAACCTTTCTTATGTACTAATCTTGGTGTGATTAAGATTAGTTAAGTTGATGTATGAGTTTGGGTGATTAAAACCCATTTGGAAGAAATTTGAGCCTTAAAAATGCCAAAAATAGCTTACACGGGTCGTGTAACCTTCGGTAATTTTGTGTTTGCTGGTTACTGTAGCAAAACACGGGCGTGTTAAATTTAACACGGGCACTGTAGCATCACACGGACGTGTTAAATTTTACACGACCGTGTTACGCGAGCAGACCCTTTAAATATGCAGAAAACCTCATTTCGGGAAAAATAGTTCCCAATTCGATTTCAGTGCATAAAGAGGCGATTTTCTGTCAAATTGAAGCTAGAGATTCGTGGGGAAACATAAAGAGACTCGAATCTAACTCCGCAAACGCACTCTTGATTCCTAATTCATCGAGGTGAGTGATTTCTTCGTTTTGGGGGTTTTGAAACCCTAGTTTTGATTTCAGTGTTTTAGCTATATATTGCTATATATGTTGTTAGTAGATTGTTAGTGGATGCCTTTAGAGTTATTGGTGAGAGTATTGTCGAGTTTCTACGGTTGAATGAGTAGAACCGCGGATTTGGGTGTTTCGGTAAATATAGAGTTGATATTTATCGCTTATACTCCTTTTTCCTCTTTTGATTTATACATCTTCGAGATAGATGTTATTGAGATGATTGTGTATGTTGGAGAATTGATTTAGACTATGGTGTTATAACCAAGTCTAGCGAATAGGAGCCCGGTACGCGAAATTTGGGGGTTCCACATACTGAGCCAATATAAGGTGAGTAACTATAATTCATTCTTATGATTGAATTGTGAATTAACATGTTGCTATTGATTTTAATTGGTTGAGATAACCAAATTTACAAACTGAGAAATAAGAGTTATATCTTGTAGTATGTAATATGTATGTTGTACATATATGTGTTTTATTTTGATATTGCAGTGGCTAGAGTTAGAGAGGTTCTGTTATCTGTAGATAACAAGAGACGAGTTATAATCTATATTGAGTATAAAAGTAGAGTACATGTTAGAATGAGTGAGTTAAAGAGTCTTTGAATTTTATTACTACAATCATTATGGTTGTTCTAATTTAGTATAAGAGTAGAGTATATGATGTAGAGGTTGAATTAAAGAGCCTTTGAGTTAAATTGTTATAGTTATGAGAATTGCATATTATGTATTGCTAATTGTGACAATGAGTACTGTTGAGAATGTGAATGAGTTTACAAGCAGTACCAGTTATGGTACTTATTGATGAGTTGATGTATACTAATAACTAGCTGGCGTTGTAATCAAAGGTGAATTGCAGGTTTCAGCTAAAAGAAGGAGGTGCTTACTTGCTAATGAGAATAGCAAGAGAGGAGAATGAGAATGTTCATGGAGAGACATATGTGGATTATATTGGAGATTACTCACTAAGCTTTATAAGCTTACACTTGAGTGTTTTGTTGTTTTGCAGGTATCTGTAGCTGTGATAGGGGAAGGCATGTGATAAAGAGAGATGGACAAGTTTAGAGCCCATCCTTTAGTTGTAACGCCCCAATTTCAAAAATTTTAAAAAAATCATTTATTACCAAGGTTCCAATAAAACATTTATTCCAAAACGTAAAACTTTTCAACACAATACTTAAATTTAACAGCGGAAACATTTGAAAATACTAAATATAGTTCATTGACATCAATCCTTGGAATGCGATGCGCTGCCGTCAAACCTTGCTCTTCCCTTTGTCCTTTGAAATACCTGAAATGTTATAAAACAACGGGTAAGCTTAAAGCTTAGTGAGTTCACAAGTTACCATACATGCCCACACATTAAACAACCCGTCCTCGTGAACGACCCGACCCTACCCGCCATACAACAGCTACGGGCGTCCATCATACAACAGCTATGGACACGGGAAGGTTCTACCCATCATACAACAGCTATGGGTTCCCGGTTATGGCCCAGCCCATCATACAACAGCTATGGAACAAGGCGATAGTCCAACTCGCCATACAACAGCTACGAGGGGACACGCACAGTACTGAGCCCAACAACAAATAACCACAGATATAGAGCAAATCATATAACTGTAAACAACACACAAGATGCCTAACATGCAACATCATATAGTATGGTGAGGATACTCACCTGATTTGAAACCGCACAGATATTCTCTAATATCCCCACTTAGCTCGTCCACACACCTAAATCCCACACACATACAACATATCAATTACTGACTAGGCTCTTACAGACCTGTCTAAAGGTTAGACTCACTATTTGCCATCAAACCGTGGTCAAAACTAAATTTCTGTTCAAACAGTCGCTCGCCGCGGCGTGGCTCCTCGCCCTACGCGCCGCGGCTACTATTGCACAATTACGGGGTTTCAGCCGAGTCCGCGCCGCTGACATAGCCAGTCCGCGTCGCGGCTCGTAACATTCCAAAATGTTTTTCAGCGATTAACAGTACATCAATCGGCTAGGGTTCCTTTCTACACCCTTCCTGGAATCAGAAACTACCCTAAGGTCACTTCCTTATGGACATGCAAGTCCATGCATGTCCTTGGTTCAAACCCTAAGTGCTACAAATCGTCTAAAGCTACAAACCAACTGGTAACACCATATGACGGGATAAAAAGAAAGTCAGAAGAGTAAATCTTCTTACCTTACTTCTGAAGGACGGAGTGATGCCCACGACCCGTCCTAAACCTTCTCCCGCGTTGGATCTCCTTCTTCTAATCTCCCAAAACCTTCAAAGCCTCGAGACCAAAGAGTATTTGCCGAAACCAGACGCCTCTACTCTAGAAACTCCCCAAAAACCCGAACCCTAGGGCTGGGGTCCTTTATATAGGCGTTTAAATCCGAATTAGGGTTTTTCATGACTACGGCGCACCGCGCCGCGGATTCTTTCGAACCGCGCCGCGCGCACAAATCCTACGCGATTCTAGATTCTTCCTAAAGCCGCGCCGCGGATTCCTCTGGGCCGCGACTCGGCGGAACGGGTCTTACAATTCTCCCCCACTTAACTGGATTTCGTCCCCGAAATCCGTGCCGGTAAATAATTCTGGATAATGCCTCCGCATTTCCTCCTCCGGTTCCCAAGTCCATTCGGACCCTTTTCGATGTTGCCACTGAACCTTAACTAATCCTATTGTTTTATTCCGCAAAGTCTTTATCTTCTTTTCAATGATGGCAATTGGTCGCTCCACATAATTTAAACGTTCATCTAATTGAATATCCTCCAAAGGTACTATTGTGGATTCCTCGGTCACGCACTTTCTGAGCTGCGAAACGTGAAACGTGTCGTGAATCTGACTAAGTTGTTCGGGCAGCTCCAACCGGTAAGCTACCTCACCTACACGGGCGACAATTCGATATGGTCCAATGTACCTAGGGCCAAGCTTTCCTCGCTTCCTAAAATGAATAACTCCCTTCCAAGGTGATACCTTTAGAAGAACATAATCCCCAACTTGAAACTCGAGATCGGACCGTCGCCTATCCGCATAACTTTTCTGTCGGCTTTGAGCGGTCAACAATCTCTCCCGAACCTTCTGAATTAACTCAGTTGTCTTGAGCACTACCTCTGTACTACCCAATACCTGCTGGCCAACCTCGCCCCAGCAAACAGGTGTCCGACATTTCCTTCCATACAACATTTCAAAGGGAGCTCTGCCAATGCTCGCGTGATAACTGTTATTGTAAGAAAACTCAGCTAAAGGGAGATGGGAATCCCAACTCCCGCCAAAATCGATGACACATGCCCTAAGCATATCCTCCAGCGTTTGAATCGTCCTTTCACTCTGCCCATCCGTCTGAGGATGATATGCTGTGCTGAAATGAAGGCGAGTGCCTAATTCCTCATGAAACTTCTTCCAAAACCTAGACGTAAACCGGACATCCCGGTCGGATATCACCAAGACCGGTATACCATGCCGAGAGATAATCTCATCTGTGTAGACCTTAGCCAATTCCTTTGCAGAGTAAGTCTCTTGGATGGGGAGGAAATGAGCACTTTTAGTCAACCTATCCACGATAATCCAAATAGTGTCCATATGTCGAGGGGTTCTTGGCAACTTCGTGATGAAATCCATTGTGATATGCTCCCATTTCCATTCTGGAATCTCAAGAGGCTGCAACTTACCATGAGGCCGTTGGTGCTCTGCCTTGACCCTACGACAGGTCATGCATCTTTCGACAAACCAAGCTACTTCCCTCTTCATGCCTGGCCACCAATAATATTCGCGTAAATCCCTATACATTTTAGTTGCTCCAGGGTGGATAGAGAACCTGGATTTATGTGCCTCCTCCAATAGGGTTTGACGAACCCCGCCCAGCTTCGGTACCCAAATTCTCTCGTGGCGAGTTAACAAATCCCTACTATCTTTGACCATAGCTGCCAACTGACCCACAATTCTCTCACCTTTCTGATTCTCATTCTTGCTTGCTTCCACCTGGGCTTTCCTAATTAGCTCAAACAACGGTGTCACAATTGTCATCCTTAGACAAATACCCCGAAGGGGTGCACCCGAAGCCTTCCGACTTAACGCATCCGCTACCACATTGGCCTTTCCAGGGTGGTAGTGTATCTCACAATCATAGTCTTTCAATACATCCAACCATCTTCTCTGTCTCATATTGAGGTTTGCCTGATCCATCAGGTACTTCAAACTCTTGTGGTCCGTGAAGATGGTGCACTTCACTCCATACAAATAGTGTCTCCAAAGCTTGAGAGCGAAGACCACCGCTCCCAATTCCAAATCATGAGTAGGGTAGTTAGCTTCATGGGGCTTCAACTGTCGCGAGGCGTAAGCAATCACCCTGCCTCGTTGCATCAAGACTGCCCCCAATCCCGTGATAGATGCATCGCAATAAACTACCATGTCTTCCATGCCTTCAGGCAACGTCAAAATCGGAGCTTCACACAATTTCCGCCGCAAAGTCTCAAAAGCCTGCTGCTGCTCCTCACCCCACCGAAAAGCAGCGCTTTTCTTAGTTAGCCGAGTCCAAGGTACCGCAACCTTTGAGAAGTCTTGGATGAAACGACGATAATAACCAGCCAGACCCAAGAAACTTCTAATTTCAGAGGGAGTCTTCGGAACCTCCCACCGCATCACGGCCTCCACCTTAGCCGGGTCTACCATAATTCCTTTCTCATTGACAATATGACCCAAAAACTGGACCTCCTGAAGCCAAAAGTCACACTTGGATAATTTTGCATAAAGCTTCTCCTTCCTTAAGGTCTCCAATACCTCTCTTAAGTGCTGTTCATGTTGCTCCCTGCTCCGAGAGTAAACTAAGATATCATCAATGAAAACTATAACCGACCGATCCAACATCGGTCGACACACCCGATTCATTAAGTCCATAAAAGCTGCAGGGGCATTGGTCAGTCCAAACGGCATCACTACAAACTCGAAGTGGCCGTACCTCGTCCGAAAAGCCGTCTTCGGGATGTCTTCCTCCCGAACCCGCATTTGATGATATCCTGACCTCAAATCAATTTTCGAAAACCACGAAGCGCCCTGCAATTGATCGAATAAGTCGTCGATGCGAGGCAATGGATATCGGTTCTTCACCGTAAGCTTATTCAGCTCACGATAATCTATGCACATCCTATTGGAACCATCCTTCTTCTTAACAAACAAAATAGGCGCTCCCCATGGTGAGCAACTGGGTCGAATAAATCCCTTATCTAACAATTCCCGAAGTTGAATAGACAACTCCAGCATTTCTGGAGGCGCAAGACGATACGGTGCTTTAGCTATCGGAGCTGCACCGGGAGTTAAGTCAATCTTAAATTCCAGCTGTCTCTCTGGCGGTACACCAGGCAGGTCCTCGGGAAAAACATCAGGAAAATCCCGAACTACTGGTATATCACCTGCTTTCTGCTGTGGCTTCTTTTCTCGTGTGTCTACAACATAAGCCACAAATCCCGAACCTCCATGTTGAAAATGTCTACGTGCTCTAGCAGCTGAACAGAAAACTGCACCTCGATTCTTTCTCTCGCCCTGCACAACCAGCTCTCCCCCACTTGGGGTTTGAATCCACACTCGCTTGTTCTTACAATCGATCCATGATTCATGCTGACCCATCCAATCCATACCGATGATGACTCGAGAGTCACTCAACGGTATATGGATGAGATCAATCGGAAACTTTATTCCTTGAATCACTACTTCGCATTCCCGATAAACACTAGTCGCTTGCACGGTTTTATCATCCGCAATTTCTACTTCTAACGGCCGATGAAGAGTTCCTAAAGCAATACCGAAACTCTTTCCCAACGCGGCAGACATAAAAGAATGACTAGCACCCGAATCAAATAGTGCAAAGGTAGGCATAGAGTTGACTAAGAATGTTGCTAATCAAAGCATAATAGACATATTAATTACACACACCACAAACACGAGGCAAGTAAAGAAAGAGTACCCGTGACGACGTCGGGCGCATCCTGTGCCTCCTCGGCGGTCATGACGAATGCTCGACCCTTGGTCTTAGGGGCTTCCCCTTTCCCCTGCCTACCATCGGTAATCCGGAGGGTAGTGGGTGCTGGATTCTGAACCACTCCCTGAGTCAGACGGGGACATTGGGCCTTGAAGTGGCCTACCTGATTACAATTAAAACAAATCTTGACCTCTTGCCTACAATCTTTAGCATAGTGGCCCTCCTTTCCACACTTATGACATATTAACACCCAGCAACGCCCTTCATGATTCCTCCCACATTTCCCACACTTACCCTGGCTCCTTTGCCCTTGCTTTCCCTGATCCGACCCTCGAAATTTCTTCGACACCTGCTGAGTTTGAGTAGGCGCCGGACGCTTCTGCTTTTGTTGGGTTTCCAGTTCCAACTCTCGGACCCGAGCAGCCGCTATCATATCAGTAAGAGTTTGGTGCCTAGCAGCAGACACAAACTCCCGAATGTCTGTGCGAAGCATCGCCAAGTATCGTGTCATCCTCATGTGCTCGGTTGCCGCAAACTCTGGACAGAAGAGTGCCCGTTCATTAAACTTCTTGGTGATTTCCGTCACCGTCTCAGTAGTCTGGGTCAGATTTAAGTATTCCTGCGCCAAGCGTTCCATTTCCACCTGTGGAACATACTCCAATTTGAACTGTTCCTTAAACTGCGGCCATGTAATGGCATCCAACTGAGCAGGGGTGAGATCTTTCGTTCGTATCTCCCACCAATCCTTCGCACCATCTCTTAAAAGATTCGCCGCAAACGTTACCTTGGAGTTCTCAGGATAGGAACATGTGCGGAAAGCACCCTCCACCGCGGAAATCCACTGCATGCTAACAATCGGATCCCTGCCCCCATCGAACATCGGGGGCGAACAAGCCGAAAAGTCCTTATAACTTCCATCCCTAGCACGATATGTGCTCTGAGTAGCTAGTCGTTCCTCGAGCATTGCCCATAGCTCAGCCTTAATCGTACCAAAGAACTGAGGTATCGCAGCCAGCACTTCTCGCGAAACCTCCTCCGCTATCAGGTTGCGGAGATTTTCATCAGTCGGTCCTCCCCCACTCGAGGCACCCGCATCTGGTCCACCGTTACTTCGAGTGACTGCCATTCTGAAATGCGCAACAGTTTCAATATCAATACCCGGGTCATTCCTATCTACCCAACTACTTGACTTTCTAGGATTTTGGTTGACTACTCTTGACTCAAGCGTGAATCCTGTGCTTTCGGTAATACTGGCCTGGTGCTACCTTCCACACCTATTTGCCCTTGTTCCATGTTCGTCAATCATCGTCCCAAAATGTCACACACATACTAAACCATTTTCTATGACTCCTGCGGTCAGGCACCGTGGTGTCTAATCTTTTGATCTAACTCTTCATCTCATACGCGCCTAAGAGAACTACTGCTAATGTCGTCAAGTCGCCTCACAGACGCACAGCCGTATACAATCGGGAACAAGATAGACGTTTGAATAACTGATCCTACCCTAGAGTCACAACCAAACAAGGAACAGCCAGTAAGGCCAGACCAAGAATTCTCAGGCTATCTTCCCTAATTGTATATAACCTACCAGCATTCACTAGACAACCTAACGACAGTAGCATAAAATTCCAAAGCAGTACATATGGCACAAAACAGTCTACAGAGCATATTATCCAGATAACTTTACATCCTAGCACAATAAATTTTATCACATAACACAAACTTGGCATGGGTAACTGGGAATCACAAAACTTACTTGAGCTCGGCTGATGGTTCGCATCGCATCTTCTTTTACTTTAACTTAACCTTCCAAAAAATATTTTCTTAACAAAATCGCTCAGTCCTAAGTTTGAGTTTGGATTCCCAATACAGTTCATCCAAATCCCTCAAACCAAGGCTCTGATACCAATTTGTAACGCCCCAATTTCAAAAATTTAAAAAAATTCATTTATTACCAAGGTTCCAATAAAACATTTATTCCAAAACGTAAAACTATTCAACACAATACTTAAATTTAACAGCGGAAACATTTGAAAATACTAAATATAGTTCATTGACATCAATCCTTGGAATGCGATGCGCTGCCGTCAAACCTTGCTCTTCCCTTTGTCCTTTGAAATACCTGAAATGTATAAAACAACGGGTAAGCTTAAAGCTTAGTGAGTCTACAAGTTAGAATACATGCCCACACATTAAACAACCCGTCCTCGAGAACGACCCGACCCTACCCGCCATACAACAGCTACGGGCGTCCATCATACAACAGCTATGGACACGGGAAGGTTCTACCCATCATACAACAGCTATGGATTCCCGGTTATGGCCCAGCCCATCATACAACAGCTATGGAACAAGGCGATAGTCCAACTCGCCATACAACAGCTACGAGGGGACACGCACAGTACTGAGCCCAACAACAAATAACCACAGATATAGAGCAAATCATATAACTGTAAACAACACACAAGATGCCTTACATGCAACATCATATAGTAAGGTGAGGATACTCACCTGATTTGAAACCGCACAGATATTCTCTAATATCCCCACTTAGCTCGTCCACACACCTAAATCCTACACACATACAACATATCAATTACTGACTAGGCTCTTACAGACCTGTCTAAAGGTTAGACTCACTATTTGCCATCAAACCGTGGTCAAAACTAAATTTCTGTTCAAACAGTCGCTCGCCGCGGCGTGGCTCCTCGCCCTACGCGCCGCGGCTACTATTGCACAATTACGGGGTTTCAGCCGAGTCCGCGCCGCTGACATAGCCAGTCCGCGTCGCGGCTCGTAACATTCCAAAATGTTTTTCAGCGATTAACAGTACATCAATCGGCTAGGGTTCCTTTCTACACCCTTCCTGGAATCAGAAACTACCCTAAGGTCACTTCCTTATGGACATGCAAGTCCATGCATGTCCTTGGTTCAAACCCTAAGTGCTACAAATCGTCTAAAGCTACAAACCAACTGGTAACACCATATGACGGGATAAAAAGAAAGTCAGAAGAGTAAATCTTCTTACCTTACTTCTGAAGGACGGAGTGATGCCCACGACCCGTCCTAAACCTTCTCCCGCGTTGGATCTCCTTCTTCTAATCTCCCAAAACCTTCAAAGCCTCGAGACCAAAGAGTATCTGCCGAAACCAGACGCCTCTACTCTAGAAACTCCCCAAAAACCCGAACCCTAGGGCTGGGGTCCTTTATATAGGCGTTTAAATCCGAATTAGGGTTTTTCATGACTGCGGCGCACCGCGCCGTGGATTCTTTCGAACCGCGCCGCGCGTACAAATCCTATGCGATTCTAGATTCTTCCTAAAGCCGCGCCGCGGATTTCTCTGGGCCGCGACTCGGCGGAACGGGTCTTACATTAGTTGTAATAGATTTATTTGTAATGCCTGGTCAAGTTTGTAAGGACCTTTTGTGTAATTATTTATGTTGATAACATCTTGTTTTCGTGGTTTGAGTACAAGTATACCCTTTTTAATGTTTTATTGTTTTAAAATTTTTGGGTGTACTTTGTATGAGAAACCGGGCGTTACAGATGTCCAACAGACCTTCACCTCTTTCAAAGGACCCTTTGAAAGGTGACTTAGTCATTTTGCCCAAAAGACAAGATTCGCATACATCATCCGATTTGAGGTCGAATGATTCCAACACTCCATCCTTTTGGAGTTGGGCGATGCGTTTCTTGTTAATGTGCCCAAGACGACAGTGCCACAAGCACGCCTTTTCTACACCACTAGAAGAATCAATATAATTTACACTATGTCCTAAATTGTCAATACATTGTATCGTTTCATACACACCATCACAAGGTAAAGCAGTAAAAATAGAAGTACCATTTTGAAAAATAGAAATTGAACCATTAATATTATCAAAAGAAAACTAGAAACCTTGTCTAAACAATGCATGAAAGGAAATAATGTTTCTTGCCATTTCTGCGAATAGAAACAATTCAAAAGTTCTAAACAAACACCACCACTAAGCACTAAACTATAAATTCCGATCTTGGTAACTGGAGACGATCTCCTATTTCCCATGATCAGGTTCAGTCTACCGTGCTCCACCTCCCTGCTTTCCTTTAGGCCCTGCAAATCAGAACAAATGTGAAAATCACGTCCTGTATCAAGGACCCAACAACTGGAAGATGATGAGTTTTTAGAGATAGTATATATACCTGCTGAAGACGGCTTCACTTTGCCATCTTTCAAGTCTTGCAAATATCTCGGGCAGCTTCTCTTCCAATGACCCTTTTCCTTGCAGTAGAAGCAGTCAGCTTCCTTGGGGTTAGCATTGTGAGGAACGCAAGAAGACTTGGGTCTCGAGCCGCTGCTGGATGATCCAACATGGACCTTTTCCTTCCAATTCTGATTGGGAGGGCCCTTTCTCTTCTTCCCCTTTCCACCACCAATTGCCAAGACAGGCTGGCTAACTGAGGGTATACTTTTACCCTTCATCCCGTCTTTAGCAGTACGAAGCATGCGATCGAGTTCAGCCAAGGTGGCTTGATTGTTGTTCAAATGATACGCCAGCGTGAACTGGTCATAGGAACTCACTAGAGAATTTAGCACTATGTCTACAGCTAAATCCTCGTGAACTGGCATCTCAAGCTTTCTAAGCCTCTCCACATATCCTTGCATCCTTTGCATGTGGTTGCAGATGGACTCTCCATCCCTTGGCTTCCCGTTGGTGAAGGCTTTGACCACCTCGCGCCTCTCGATGCGCTCCTGCTTGCGGAACTTTTCCGCGAGCTCTTTGTGCATCTCGTAGGGCCAGTAGTCTTCATAAATTCTCTGCAATTCTGGGTTCATAGTAGCTATCATGATGCAAGCCACTTTGGTTGCATCATCAGAATGTTTTGTGTATTGGGTGAGTTCTTTGGGAGTAGCAGTATCAGGATCAATATCAACAAGCTCAGTTTCTAGAACATACTCTTTATGTTCAAACCTTAGAGCCATCTTGATGTTACGGATCCAGTCATTGTAGTTAGTGTCGTCCAACGTCACTTTGGAGCACAATGACAAGATAGAGGTAACATTGGAGTTAGAGTGGGGGCGGGTTGATCAGCAGAAGACATCTATAAAAGAAGGTAGTTTGAATTAGACACGTATATAACCCTTAGTATTAACCCAATAATAATAATAAGGCTAGGACCCAACTATAACAATTCAAAATATAGAAGAGGGATGTCGTAGTCTAATTGTAAATTTTATAAAGGTAGGCGAATGACGATTCAGCCAATTCCACCGTGGAAAGATAATTTTATTAAAATGGAATTCCTAGTTTCTTTTGAGATTTATTGAACTGTTCAATAGCATGTTTAATCTCGGATGTGCCCCACTGTTTGTGACTGGGATACCGAGGATCACAAACCGGGTGTGAATAACCATGCAAATTAGCTTGGTACTCTTGGGGTCAGTTGTCATCTCTAATTGATGTGCCGGTAAACCACACACGCTCCATCAACAATGACAACACCCGAGAAATCCATTGCTACTCTTTATGAACCCCCAATTGGCATGCCGGTAAACCACACACGCTCCACCAATGTTTCATAAAGTGCAATGTGCAATTTCATGGGTTAGCACCAATTCACATTTTTCCTAAAGTAACTAGATTGAGATTTTATTAAATTGTTCTGGTACTTTGAATAATATCATTATACTTTTAATGAGAATAGGTGGTCATATCAAACCCGTTCGGCTAACGACCCTCCACTGATCAGGCGAGCGGTGGGTGAGAGTGGACACCCATTAGACAACCATTTTATAGGCAGTCTCCTTATACCCACTTTATAGATCAGCTTCGTGAATGAGGCCTACTATTGATTTGACTAACCATTAAATCTTATATATATATAATATTAACTTTTAATTATAATATATATAAGATGAATTTTAAACTCTTTAAAATGTTTCTGGTTTATCTTTTAATTTATTGAAATTTAAACTATTAAATTTAAAATTAAATTAAACCTTTTATTGATTTAATTCATCCTTTAATTAAACAATTAATTAAATTCAAATATTTTAGACTTTTAAAATATTCCTAGTTTTAACTTTTAATTTTCGAAATTTAAAACAATTAAATTTAAAATTAAATTAAACCATTAATTATCTTTTAATTAAAAAATTAATTAAATTTAGATAGGTATCACAAATTAATCAAATTAAGTTAAACCTATCTTAAACCCCCCTAATTTTCGATTTTACAAATAATGGGTTTAAGGTTTATCCATTTAAATAATTAAAGTTACCAAAAATAGAATACATTCTAAAACCCTTATTCCAAATTGCCAACTAGGAGGGGAGGGGCTAGGGTTTTCAAAACCCTAACCCTAAATCGATTAAGGCCATATTAAGGTTTAAAGGCTTTAAACCCTAATTTTTAGGAAAACAATTTCAACAGTTTAACAAGAAAACAACCAAAAAGCTCTGATACCACTGAAGGGTTTTATGCAAATCAATTAACTAAATCCTAAGTTCACATGCAACCTATGAGGATCTATGTTTTCTTCTAATTAAACATATAACAAAATCCTAAAGGCCCAGAAAAATAAACTAAAAGAAGAGAATTAAAAAAAAAACTAACCTTTTAGTGTTTCTTGGAAGCAAAGCAACAGAAATCTCTTGCCTCAAATGCAGTCACACCCAGGGAGCAGGTAGGTCACGAAATCTACAGAGAGAGAGAGGGGATATATGGCGCAGAATGAGGGTGGCCAGGAACCCTTAGAGATAAACCTTTTTGAATTCAAATGAGATAACCATTTATCATTTAATTCAAACTCTTTTTATCCTTCATATATATCTCGATTTCAAGGATAATTATATCCTTAAAATCGCCAACTATCTAGCCTTCCAGAACTGTCACTACTCAATTATTGAATAATTACAATTCAGCCCCTGCACCTTTAATTAATCCAATTAATCACCAAATTAATTTCAATTAATTCCAGATTAATCTCTAATTAATTAATATAGTTTTTAATTAATATATTATCACTTTAATATATTAATAAACCATATATTTAATTTCTATTGATTTATTAATCAGATAATAAATCAATCTTTCTCTCTACCGAACTTTCTACCAAACCTCCTGCTATGAGGGCAACCCAAATGGACTATGCTACTATTAATTAGATAAATACTAATTATTAGTCATGGCTTAGACACATAATCCAACAATAACATTTGTTATCGACATGAATGGAAATAATATGTTACATCTAGTTGGGATGATTGTAAATTAAAATGAACGTGAAGATAATTCAGGAGTCTATAATATACAACGTGAAATGTTATGGTACAAGGTACTTTTTTTCCTAATATTCATGATCGTTTAGCTTTATGTGCCTCTTTCCTCCTTTCTTGATAAACGGTACTGTTATACAAGTAAAAACTACTTATACATATATGTATAGGGAGAAAAAAATTTACTTGTCCTTTTCTGTTTTTTATATTAATACCTTAGATAGGGAAGTATTTTAACTAATGGAATGTTAAGAAGCCTTCTTGTTATATACATCATTTGTACAAAAAGAAATAGCATAGATATTAATAAATTTATACCAGAATAACTATAATTAAATCATATTATGAAAGGCTCATATAGTCAACTCTCTAAGACAGCAGTACTTACGCGATGTACTTGTTCGATACTTATCTCCGTAGTTGTTTCAAGTAGCATGCTCAAAATTTATGATGCAAAGTCTTTTTTTTTCATGTGACATCCTTTAAAAAATTGTTTGTGCAGGAAGTAAAATATATGATCCCTCCTTCTTATCGGGAAAGGAAGAACAAAAATGGTCAAACACCAAAAGAATTATTCAAGAGGGAACACGACTATCTCCTCTCCGAGAATGAGAAGTGGATGAAAGACACAATTAACCAATTATTGGTGGTTGGTGCAATCGTAGATTCCATAGGAATTTCAGCAGCTGTTGCAGTTCCAGGTGGATACAACCAGAATACTGGAATGCCTATGCTTGTTCACAATCGAGCATTTATAGTCTTCTCAATATTAAATCTCATCTCCGTTGTATTCGCTGCCTATTTGGTCCTCATATTCTTATCCATTTTCATATCTCGTTATACTAAAAATAACTACTTGGAATCATTACCCCAAAAGTTAACGCAAGGTCTAGCAACAATTTTCTTTTCAATCATAGAGATGGCAGCCTCTTTTTTTGTCGGTTTCTTCTCCTTTTTTGAGGAAAGTTTATTTGGGTGCCACTTTTTATCAGCATTTTTATTTTAATGCCAGTCATTTTTTATGTGAGACTAAATGGAGGTTTATCGTTCAACATATGGTTCTAGGAATCTCTTTAGGCCAAAAAAGCGTAGGTTATACCATCAAATCCAAGGTTTTAGTCATTTAAAATTAGGACTGTAAATTTTATTTCAAATTGTAATTGTAGATGCTGAATTCAAGTAAAGAACATATTATTTATGTTTTCATTAATTTTGAACGCGAAATATATTTATGCACACCAAGATGTTAGTTAAAAGAATAATGTAGTTATATAAATAGGTAAGTCCATCATACTTTATCTACTTTGAGAGTACAAAATCTCGAGAGTCTCCGGAATCATCTACCTTATATATAGTTATCGTGGCACAAAAAAATTCTCATTAAAAACATCCACTACGTATAGCTCCAAGATTTGTAACCATGGTGAAGAAGAGGTTTATGGCAATTAGGCCAATTCTAACTAAAACTATTTAGAGTTTTATGGATTGTCACATTAACATTCAACTTTTTCATACAACTCTACCCATACAGTCACACTCTATAAAATATTAGGAGGGCGGTCGAATACAAAAAAAATCCAGAATAACTACGTAAAGTTGCTACATAATCAAATTCCGTAGATATTTTACTACAGAATATTCTACGGAATGACTATCTGTAGTTATATTGTTACGAAAATTGCTACAAAAAAGTCATCGCTAACAACGTAACAACTATGGAAAATTGCTACGGAAACAGAATTCATAGCTAGTATCCTACAGAAGTTGCTACTGACGTGTGCAGTTGTTGATACGTTCAAAAATAGTAAAACCTCACAAACTCTATTAGCTATGATAACTAAGGATCGAACCAAGGAGTTCGTGGTCGGGACTTTGTGTCTATAATAATTCTTCTATAATGTCACTCTATAGCGGACAATCACTAACACTTGGAACAAAAACCAATTGTAACAAAACAACATGAAACTGAAAATAAATTTCTTTATTAAAAATCGCAATCGTAACAACTGATCAACTACCACTAACTAACTCTAACCAAACTACAGGAGCAATTGCTTCCGGAGATCTAAAACTCAACACCGAGTGATCAGAGAATTCCCTAGATCCGGGATACCCTGACATCGAGTTGATACAAAAACGATAAAACGGCTAAAAAGCCAAAAACAATGAATCCCTATCCAAACTAATGAAAGAAACTAATAAATAACAATAATGAACATTGAGATCCAGATAATTATCTATGGATTGCTGTAAAATGTCGTCTGAATGCCTCTATTTATAGGTGCAACACCGAACAGTTCGAGTCGCCAACACCCTCTTTTGTGTCGCGAACTCATAGATTTCCCGATATCTCGTAGATTTGAAATTTAAAAATTGAAATCGGATTACGATATCATCTCTTCTTAGCGTCGCGATCTTCAACCCATATTGGCGCGAAGTATTCTGTTCTTATCTTATCTTCCAAGGAAACTGAGTGTATTCAGCTTAGTTATAACAATAATTTAACTAAAATACACTAAACAACGTGTAAATAATTCAATATAAAAGCGTGTTATCAACTACAAAATGAAAATGCGTAGCTAGTTCAACACAAAATTTGTTACGGAATCTTTAATATTCGTAGCTACTTGGTTACGAAATTGAAATTGGTAAGTATTTTGTTATGGAAATTTGTTACGGAATAAAATTGCATAGCTAGTTGGATACGTAATTCAAATCCCTAGCTATTTTGTTAAGGAAATTTCCTACGGAATAAAAATTCGTAGCTAGTTGGCTAGGAAATTGAATTTTGTTACAAAAATTTGCTACCGAATAAAAATCCGTAGCTGGTTGGCTTGTAGCTATTTGGTTACAAAAATTTGCAATATACATCTATTGGGTTGAATATTTCAAATCATAACCTTTTGTGTCCCTACCCAATGAGCCTACCCAAAGGTGTCTTGAATTTGTATTAATTAGGGGTGAGCCTATAAGACCATATATTGACCCCGTATCCATACCCATGGTTGCAAATGTCGCTAAGCGCTGCCAGGTCGGTGGACTAGCGAGCAGCGAGTAATCGGCTAGCGGGGAGTACTCGGTGAGCACTTATATATATATATATATATATATATATATATATATATATATATATATATATATATATATATATATATATATATATATATATATATATATATATATATATATATATATATATATATACTAGGTGCGTACCCGCGCAATGCGGCGGGCGGCAGTTAGTTTTCTCTCGACAATTTGTTTCTTATCGAACGACATCAAATAATTTCTTTTGAACAAAATGTTGTCGAAATGGATCTTTGAACTCTTAAGTATGTTTTATGTAAAAATCATCAATGTGGTTGCTATGAATAGTTACTTTCGATGAATAATATTTATTTTGATTATTTTTTTAGATAATTATCATATACCCGACAACACGTAATGTGGCAGTACACACGCAAAATGTCGAAGAAGAATAATTTCATTTCGTCATAGGAAAACATTTAGTCAAATAATAAGAATAACATCATTAATATCGAATATCAAAAGGTATGGTCATTGCAACCACTTTAATATTTCAGTTAAGTGAACATACAAAAAAAGACTCGATCAATGGTGGGATGGATGAATAAAACACATATCTAATCTCAAGTGAAAAATGATAACAATGGATTTCTAGCAACCTTGCAAATTCATTTGAATAAATTTGTCGTCCAAAATCCAATTTGATTTCAATTTTTAAAATTATGAATGAGAAACCCTAACTATTGAGATAAAAATTGTAACGTCCCCGTACATGAAAATTGTAACGTCTTACGTTTAGAGAATGATGAACATTAACACAAAAAAAAAAATGGACGTCAATAAAAAACCTAACCATTAGGATGAAAATTGTAACGTGCCCTTATATAACAGTTAATCTTTGAATAATTACTTTAGGAATAATGGTCAAAACAATAATTAATCTTTAAATAGTTACTAAAACGGAAACAATGGTCGTATCAATTATGTTTTCTATAATTATTTGTCAAATATTAAATTTATTGGCAATGAATGGCCGCAAATCGGTGTCTTCCAAACATTCCAGAAAAAAATGGAAATAATGTGTAATAGATTTCTTTAAAGCCTACAATAACAATTTCAATAAACTGATGATAATAATTGATGCTTAAAACTATACTATACAACGATCATATATTACGGCTAAACATTATACAAAAAAAGGAAACAGGTGAAAAATAAATGGTACCCTAAAACATTAAAAATGTCCTGCTTGTTTTGGATTGAGACAACCATTGGTATTAAATTGGATCGTTGTATATTATAAAAACGTTATTGCATTTTGGTTGGTATGTTAAAGTCTTTTTTTTTTTTTTTTTTTTTGCAATTTTGGTCACAATTAAAAAATATATATTTAGTTTGATTTTATAGCATTATTAAACTGCTACTGATGGCGAGTGACAAACATAAATGGTGCCGGATATGAAAGTAAATAACTATAATAAACAATTAAATGAAAGTTAGTTGCTATAATAAAGTTTTAACTAAAAGTAAGTTGTTATAGTAACAACTACAAGAAAGTAAGTTGCTATACTAAATAATTAAATGAAAGTAAAATTAACAATTCCTGTAAACAATAAATTGATTGAAAATGTTCTAGAGTTCAAACAAAAAGTGAATTTAAAGGACACAAACAAGCAATTTAATTTATCACACCTCATACATCTTCAACAGAATGGAGCTAAAGAAAATCTGTAAAAACAAAAAACATAAGTTCAAATAAATGCAAACCCACAAATATTTGGATATTACTAACCTGAGATAAACATAGTGGGCCTCATACATCTTCAAGCGACATTTGTTTTATCTAAATAAACCTCATAATTAGACAACCTTTTTCTGCATTAAATTAGTCTCGGCTTCCCTTGTTCGTTTATTGGGCCAAAAAGCAGGTTTATTATACTCTCTATCAGAATAATATTTGGATCAATGTTATGTGTGATCGTTACAGTCATAGCAAACAACAAAGATCATATAAACATAGTAAAAGTGACTCTTTAATCTTTGTATTACAAAGATCATATTAACACATTTGGCTTGTGCACCTGCCATGACATTAGCTCCAAAATCACCCCAAGAGTAACCTGAAATACAAGAAAAGAGAAATTAGGTTCTTAAAAGCTTTAGTACCTGCCATGCCATTTGTACATATTTTTACTTTTAGTACCAAACTTTTTTGGTAGGATAATGAAGAACATGAACTGATGATATAACATTGTAATTTCCTTTCTGATGCAGCATTGTAATTTCCTTGTAAGTCATTTTATACACATAGAAAGGAAGACACATTTGTGTCTTCTAAAACTTCATCTTTGCTGAGAAAAAGGTCACATATATACAAAAAATTTACCGGAAAGAAAGTTTTTCAATCTAAATAAATAAATTAAAAAACCATTGAATATAAACCATATAACAACTTAAATACTTGAATAGGCGACAACCTTTATCAGATTACGCAGCACACAAATAACCTAAAACTTTATCTCGTCCTATGCTTCACATTTAGGTACGATTCAGACCTAAAATGCAATCAACAGATAAAGAGAGGTTATTATTTTCTTGTGGTCTTGCTTCTTCCTGTCCCTTCCTAACCAAATCTGGAACTGATCAGAGCTTGGGTTTTTTTTCAAAATCTCCAAGTAACATAGAATTAATCTGCACGAAATATTGAAAGCCATGTCAATATTATAATAATCAGAGCCTATCAATCGTAAAAATGAAAAGCATACTTACTGACATATCTTTTTACACAACTATCACGCCTTCAAATATTTTTCTGTCTTTCTCGAGAAGCATGGTTACAACCATGTGGAACCCATTACCCTTGCTAGCTATGATCTTGCAGCTTTTGAATAAAGAAAGATAAGCCCATTTTTTCCTTTTGTTAAATAAACTAACCAGAAAGTGATACACATGATTTACTTTACTGCAAGACACATCGGGTTCCCCATATCCATTTTGGTTAGCATTCTTACGCTCCATCTTTCCCAAGAGCATGCTTCTGACTCCTCTCATGAGTTCCGTCAATTGACTTCTGACTCCTAGACCTGTTATGAGTTCCGTCAATTGACTTCGGACTACTCTCATGAGTTCCACCCGATTTGAGTTTCGGAAAGTTAATTATAAAAAGAAAAATTTAGTGTTTAGGTAAGAAATTCACTTACGAGCTTCTCCTTGATCGCATTTCCAAGTTCAGAAACTGAGAGGAGGGATTATACCCTTGCTATAAATCTCGGTGGGTGGTGTTTGTCTGTTGTGGCAAACAACGAAGGGTGGTAGAGTTGGCCCATGGTGGTGACGGCGGTCTGGTGGGTGCATCCGGTCTGTGGCGGCACAGTGGTGGCGCCTGGTCGCTAAGATTTGGGTTTTCTATAGAAAGGGTTTGGATACGGGATTTAGCAAATCAAAATAGTCTAGTTCAATTGTTCAAGAAGTTTGGTTGTCATTTGAATGAGAACACGATTTGGATGAGTGCAGGCTGGGAGGAAGAAGTCGAAGAAGGGGGATGAGATACGAGAAATATGGGAAATATAGCGGAAAGGGTTTACGTGTGCAGATCTAGCAACGGCGGTGGTTCGGTGATCTGTTCGTTGACAGAAAGAGAGAAATAGATTGAGTGGTGACAGTGTTGTGGTGAATGTTGTTGAGACAAAACCAAATACCCAAACACAAGCAGATTAGATAAAACCCAGTTGATGATCATGAGATATAAGAGTGAAAGGGGAAAGAGTTTTTGGCTTACCACTTCCACTCGAAAGCAACATCGACAGTGGAAAGACTTGATTCATATATACCCCCAAAATCAGGATTTTTGTTATTTGGCTGGAGAAAAACCAAGAAAAGTCAGTAAAAAGAGGGTCGGAGGCACACAAATATCCCACTTTAGATCTGCGGCTAATTTCCTTTTCCTGTAACAGATCTGGAACAAAAAGGAAACAAAAACAAAAGCATAAATTCAAAGATAAAGAACAGATAATGAAACACCAATCATTTTTAATCTAAACCTTTGATTTTAGGGAGAAATGAGCAGAGAATTAAGAAGGAGGTTGAGTCACGCCCTTTTCTAACCATATACACAGTTAACGAATCAAGCATGTAGAGATATCTTAAAACAATATGAGGAAGGAAGCTGATGCCTGATACATCCATACGTAGTTTAGGGTTTATAACACACACAGAGAGAGAGAGAGAGAGAGAGCGCGCGCTTCAGATCTCGTAATTATCGGAAGCGATAGATAGCTAGTATTGAGACAGATCTTTTATAATATTATATTTATGGCAAAAGCCAGCATTTAAGGAAAGCGTGTCGACTGTGTTGATTTTCAAATTTCAAAATTTTAAAACTCAAATTTGAAGAAAGCATCTACCGCCCAAAATCTTTTTCTTTCTTTCATAGCATTGAACACTTCTACTATCTTAATTTTTAAGACAATAGTGCATTAGAGGGTTGTAATTTATATATGGTTTATAGTATAGTATAGAAGTATAGATATATATATATATATATATATATATATATATATATATATATATATATATATATATATATATATATATATATATCGAAGGGTTCAATTGAGAACTACTAAAAGGTTAAGAACCGTGAGAACCACTAATTCACAGTTTAATAAAGTTGTATTTTTATTTTTAATACTTGTTTTTATTTATCAAAATAAAATTACCAAACACATAAAAATATATAATTATCCTTCCTTTGCTATTAGATATCAATATTGATGTGTTTTAAAGAAAAATAAATTTTACGTTATAGTATTCAAAGTTTAACAACTAGAAATTTTATTATATCGTGAATATTGTAAAACGTATTAAAAAAATAAGAAAGTTTATTAAGTTTAATGTATTTTCACATAATAAACAAGTGTGAAATAACAAAAAAAAACATGATTATTAATGTGTGAATATCGGTTCTCACGGTTCTTAACCTTTTAGTGGTTCTCATTTGAACCCATTCCTATAATATATATATATATATATATATATATATATATATATATATATATATATATATATATATATATATATATATACATATATATATATACATATATATATATATATATATATATATATATATATATATCTATATATATATATATATATATATATATATATATATATATATATATATATATATATAGGCAAGGGTTCAAATGAGAACCACTAAAAGATTGAAAACCGTGAGAACCACTAATTCACAGTTAATAACTACAAATTTTATTATATTGTGAATATTGTAAAACGTATTAAAAAATAAGGAAATTTATTAACTTTGATGTATTTTCACTTAATAAACAAGTATGAAAAAACAAAAAAAAAACAAGAAAAAAAAAACATAATTCTTAATGTGTGAATATCGGTTCTCACGGTTCTTAACCTTTTAGTGGTTCTCATTTGAACCTATTCCTATATATATATATATATATATATATATATATATATATATATATATATATATATATATATATATATATATATATATATATATATATATATATATATATATATATATATATATATATATATATATATATGCTTTTTTTTTTTATTTTTTTATACTTGTTTATTATGTGAAAATACATCAAAGTTAATAAATTTCCTTAGTTTTTAATACGTTTTACAATATTCACAATATAATAAAATTTGTAGTTACTAAACTGTGAATTAGTGGTTCTCACGGTTTTCAATCTTTTAGTGGTATGAATCATGAAGTTCAAAAAAATTTCGTGTTCTTGTTCATCTTTGTTTTGTTCAGTGTTCACCAAAAAAATTGTTTAACGTGGGGTCCAAAATTTTACAAATAGGTGTTCGGTTTTGTTTAAAATTTTTGGGTTTGGATGGGTTTAAAATGGGGTTTGGGATTGGATTTAAAGTATTGGGTTGATGTGGTCCGAATTGAGTTTGGCCCTAATTGGGTCCGAAGGGATGTTGAAAGCCGGATTTGGGGTCCGATGGGTATATGTTTAACCTTAAATTCAAAGTCAACAATGTCTTAGTATGCCATCCGATTCATCCCTTTCAGTTTGGGTCATCTTAAAAAAAACCCCCTCATCATTAAACTATGATGTCCCATCAATTTAGGTTATATATATATATATATATATATATATATATATATATATATATATATATATATATATATATATATATATATATATATATATATATATATATATATATAGAGAGAGAGAGAGAGAGAGAGAGAGTTAGTATTAAATACATTTGGTAATTATTGTGTGATTGTGAGACCAATTGTAGACCATTGGATTAAAAAAATGTGTGGCTTTGATGATAGTGGCAATTCTGTAAATAAAATAAAAGAAAATTTAATTCACCGATTAAAAACGTGATAATAAGGGTATTAATGTCAATTAGTTGTGCCTATAAATTAGGAATGAATTATGTTAAAACAAAAAGGCTACGATCAGTTACGACAATCAGTTACGTAAAAAAAACAAGAACATTACAATTATCTTCTTCTTCCAAAAAACAAATCAGTCACGTAAGAGTGTATCGATGAAGAAGCACAATGATTATTGTTGAATTAAAGATGCATTCTCGAAGAATGAACGTGTAAAACAAGAAGTAAAGATGCATTCTCGGAGAATGACGTGTAAAATTCATTTTTGAAGAATTGTTTTCTGGGTTAGGAGTTTTGCAACATTATTCATGAGTGAATTATAAGCATTTTTGCATATGTATTCTCAGAGAATGGTATGCTGGTAAAGAATCTGTAAAAAAAAAAAGGAAGCTGGGAAAAGAAAAATATTGCATTCTTAGATAATGTGTTGTGTTATATAACAAAAAGAAGAATACTGAATTCTTAGAGAATACAAACACTAAGATACAGGAACTAAACACAAAAACAGGAAAAATGAGAAAAGGGAATACGGGAAAGAAAAGCCTCATATTATCTGAGAATGCCTCATTCTCTAAGAATGTCCCATTCTCTGAGAATGCATTCTTGGAGAATGTAAACTAAAAAAAATTGAACTGCTCACACTTTGTCTTCCACTGTCATCCATCTTCGGTGAAGCATTTCATCGAACTAGTTAAAGGCATATTCAAATAGAACCTGATTCAATGGCAATCTGAACCCAACGTAAACCTTCCGTCGATGCAATCAGTTGCTGAACCTTTAATTGTCGGTTGCGGCATGGATGTGGCCTCGATTAGCTTTTTTTTTGCAATTGTCGGTTCCACCGTTTTTCTCTCTCTTCTTCGCGACATCTACGAGTATTGCGGCATGGATGTGGTCAATCGACGATGAGTTGGCTGATGATCGGTGGGCAATCGACGACAATCCACCACCGAAGAAGCGATTTTGTTGCTGGTAGTGGTCGACGGTGGTGGAGTTGGTCCCTGTGGTCGCGATTTTGTTGCCGATGGTGGATTCCGACGACAACGATGGGTGCAGGTTGTCGGAGAAGGTATAAGGGATCAATCGGTGAAGTTAATTAGGGCTTGATTTATGTTCGCATATAAGAAGGGAAGAAGGGGAGAGAGATGGTTAAATGTACCATTATACCCCTTATAAATGAGTGGACCACAATTAGTCCTACAATCTCACAGTATTTAGCAAATGTATTTGAACCTACATCTATATATACATATATATATATATATATATATATATATATATATATATATATATATATATATATATATATATATATATATATATATATATATATATATATATATATATTAATTATGATATTTTTTAATTATTTTTTTTTTGTAATTTGATAACTATTATTAATTGTTTTTATTTAATATAAATACTTATTTTGGTATTTATAATTTAAAATTTATTCTAACTTTTTGACGTTTAGTTCGAATATGTTTTCTAATTGTTTGTTTAACGTTTTGTTTGTTGGTATCATTTAACATTGTAATTTAGTTTTTTTTTTCTAATTTTTGACATTTTGTTTGAATACATTGTTATATGTTTTGTTCGTTTATATCAGTGGAAAGTTATTAAATAATGTTGATTAGACTTATAAGTTTGCATTTTTTAATATTTGACGTTTTGTTTGAAAACATTTTTATATGGTTTGTTCGTTTATATCGTTTATATGTTTTATTCGTTTCTAATTTTTGACGTTTTGTTTGAATATATTTTCTAATTTTTATAATTTTTTATGTATTAATTTTCTAATTTTCTAATTTTTGATGTTTTATATCGGTGGAAACCACAATTTCCATCATTTCTATCACTCATATAAAACGTAAAAAAAATTAAAAAAATTAGAAAATTAATACATAAAAAATTAGAAAAATTAGAAAATATATTCAAACAAAACGTAAAAAATTAGAAGCGAACAAAACATATAAACGATATAAACGAACAAAGTACAAACCATATAAAAATGTTTCCAAACAAAGCGTCAAAAATTAGAAAATGCAAACTCATAAGTATAATCAATATTATTTAATAACTCTTCATCAATATAAACGAACAAAACATATAACAACGTATTCAAATAAAACGTCAAAAATTAGAAAAAAAAAATACTAAATTACAATGTTAAATGATACCAACGAACAAAACATTAAAAAAAACACATTAAAAAACATATTCGAACTAAACGTCAAAAATATAGAATAATATTTAAATTATAAAAACCAAAATAAGTATTTATATTAAATAAAACAATTAATTATAGTTATAAAATTACAAAAAAAAAACAAAATAATTAAAAAATATCATAATTAATATATATATATATATATATTAAAAAAAACTCAAATTAATAGGACAATCAATGATGAGGGTTTTTTTTACCAAAACCCTTCGGTTTTCATTCGACTTGCATCTGTGTTCAGTCCTACGCTTCTCATCACCGTCTTCCCCTTTGTTCTTCTTCAACAGTTCCGAATAACATATCAGTTTCGATTGGTCAGAAGTGGTTAGGTCCGATTCATAATTTTTCTCTTTTCTGATTCAGTGGAAACCTGCGAAGGCAACAACCTACATCGAAGAAACATATTCCGATTTGGTCTCCGGTCACCTAAGGGAACCCCCTTTGACTCCGATAAAGTCCAATCATTCTATCTTCACGCCGAACACATTATCCACTAATCAGAATCGTATTTCACTTAGGCGTCAAGGTGTGTTCATAGTTTACCGTTTCATCTCCTTCGCATACGTCTTCCACTTCATCGTTTCTGATTTCATCCATCCGATGGCAACATCCGATTCCATCTTCAATCGGATACATCATCGCATTCTCCTTCATCTTCCTTTTTCGAAGGCCTTTGGAATCAGCACATCGCCGTTTTGATTTCATACCCGAATCCTATTCTACGCAAACCAGTGAAGTCACTGTACAACAACCCTTTGTAATCACCTTTTTCACTTTTCCGACTTTATAGTCATCATAATCACTTCATCGATTAACCCTTCGTCATTATCACCATAGTCAGCGTAAACACTCTTTTACCATTTTGACCCGTCAACTGAAGATCTGGAAGTCTTTACGTCGAATTATGAACATCATCGAGAGTTCATCCCCAAATTTATCATCAACATTGAAATTTCCAGTAAAACCCAATCTTTAAACAATCATTGATTCTCGATTCTATGTAATCGAATCATAAACAGGTAATTAATTTCATGTGTGATTTGGTGTTCGTATTTTCATTCTCGACACACCCGTTTTATAGCACATTAGAATCATCGAAAATTGAATGGTGAGAAATTGGAGCAGATCATTCGCGATTACCATTGAGAGATCCATTCAAACTATATTAAATGATTTGAACTTGAAGTTCTGAACTGATCGAATAGATTTGAAAACTTTGACAACCACGATATCTTCTAATGGAAAAAAGATTTTATGTCGAAGAAAATGAACTATTAGTTAACATTTGAGTAACTAATGAGTTGACATAGGCCAGGACTGAAAACCGACATCTGAAATGAATTAGGGCTTAGAATAAGTTGAATCAGTAAGGCTAAACGGAGTAATGGTGGCCAAGGGGGTCGCCAAGCCCCTTGACGAGCCAAACTCGATCGCCATCTCCACTCCCTTCTCGCTCGCCATGCTCCTCACCAAAGAAAATCGCCAAGCTGTTGACGAGATGCCAACAGCCAAAAAACCAGCATTTTTCCTTTGTCTTATTATCTCTTTGTCCATTGGCCACCACTCCCTACAAAATGGCCAACGCCTGCCAACCATAGTCTGGCCCACAAAAACCCTTTGGCCATCCGTTGGCCATTGGCCACCACTCCGTGTAGCCTAAACAACACATATTTGAGCAAAAGGATCCAAACACTAAAAGTCATATCTAAAAAATTAGGGCAGATGTGAACAGATCTGGAAATAAAGTTTTGGGGCAAATGAAAACTAAAGATTTGGGGCAAATATGAATAGTGAATCGGATTTGAATAATAAGTGAAGAACAATGAAAAACAGCTAAGGGATTCAACTTTATTCGAATGAATAAATGTGATGAACAGTAGATGAAGATAATGGACAATAACACAAAAAGATAAATAAATCCAAAAACTTACGAGAAACTCACTAACAATCCTTTAAACATTAAAACAATCTTCAAAAGTTGTCAAATCAAGATCGTTCCCTTGAAATAATCGTTAGATCTTCAAGGTATGGCTCTGATACCAATTGTAATGTCGGATTTGACGTGTGCGAAATAATAATAACGTGAAGATCGAAACAAATATCCAAAGTGTTAAATGATTGATATCAAATATGTGAGATGTACAAAATATCTTGCTCCAATCTCAAGGATGCACATAAACAAATACAATCTCACATTGCGAGCTCTACTTACAAATGAAATAAACATGACTATTTAAAGGTATGCTACAAATTAGAGCAATGCCCAACAAACAAGTTTTAAGGTGGCCCTCCCAAGCTTGCCAAAAAAATCACTCCATGAAGGGCTTTTGTACCCCAACAATATACAAACACATAAATCACCGATTACACATTTGCTTAATCCAACACACATATGATTCTACTAACTGATTGAAACAATGATTCTCTTACTAAAACTCGCCCCAAGGATAAAAAGATGTTGGTAAACAATGATTCTGCTTACTAAATTCGAATTGAAACCTCAATTAGAGAAAACGATCCAACACATATATGATTATGATACATCGATGTCGTGAATTTGTATGGTCCAATCGGAACCTGTTGCATCAATGTCGTGAATCGAGAAAACGAATGGAGCTGCAACTTTAAAACAAATCAAATTGGAAACTGTTGAATCTGTAATTGTGACTCGATTAAATCTACAATCGAGTTGCGTTGATTGATACCGAATCTGTAAACCGATTGAAGCTGTAAATAATTGGATAACATTTTCTCGTTGGGGAACACCCATTGGAGCTGATTGCTTGAATCGATTGGTATCGAGTTTTGATCTACAGGAAACAAAAGCAAGCAAGTCTTAATCTATAGGAAACAAATCAAGCAGATCGAGGTTCAAACGGCTGTAGGGGAGCTTTAATTGACTGACTTCGTAATCGAGTGGAATCGCTAATCGAGCTTTAAATGGCTGCAAAAGAGAAGCTTTGGTCTTACAAATAGCTTGGTCTTGGATATATCCCACATCCCCTGGAACAAAGAAATATGAGGGCATCTTTTGGTATAAATATCAGCTTTGTTCTTAGAGAGTTTCACGCATTAAACCCACAACCGGGTTAACACATTGGCCAAGTTTGGGCTTAATTTGGTCCTAATTTGAACCGAATTTAAGCTTAATTTGGACAAATTATTTAATATTTGGGCCGAATTGGTTCGATTTAGTCGGATGTTAACCGAGGTTGACCGATTCTGATTTTTTAAAACCAGTTGGCTAAACTCGCCAGGGTTAAGGACCGAGTCCGAGTCGAAGGCCGAGTACTCGGCGGAGTTTTGCAACACTGCACATACCAATACATACGTAGGTATAAGGAACGATATACGGTTATCACTTTCTACCATAGTATATGTAATCTGTTATTAAGATTTTAAAATATAAAAACAAGACATGCGCAACTTCCCTTTAATCGTAATTCAAGCTTCTATGTTGTTTTTAAATATAATTGTAGTGTTTTAAAATATTTCACATTTGTTTTCCCTAAAGATTCCACTCCCACACCATATAATTGTAGTGTTTTAAAAAAATCTACTTGTATTTTTTAAATGACGATTTACTTCCATTTTGATTTATAAAGGGCCAAGCCTAGAAAGTAAGTTGGTACTTTTTATCATGATATGTTGAATTTGTGGTATATGTAGAAGAAGCGTTGGGGACATAATCTTATACACCATGAACGGTTATTGTATACACAACTAAGAATCATAATAGTTGACAAAGCTAAAAAAATTGTAACACCCATCGTCAAGTGTAATTATAAGAACATCATCTTTAAACCCAAACGTTCTAATTCAATTTATAAATCATTACATTCGGGAACATTGGTCTGAAAACATCTCAATGTGGTTAAATTGACTTATAAACACATTTTCAAAATAAAATTTCGTTTGGTTTTGTTCGAAAGTCATTTCAGAGTTTAAGTTGCGGAAAATCATTTGGTCGCACTTTCAAACAACTTAGTTTGTAAAAGAGACATTTGGTTACAATTTGAATGCAATTACATAGTTCAAATGAAACCACATAAGTCATGGCCTTCTAAAAGTCCAAGCATGTGACATCCCGGAAATTTATACCTAGAACTATAAACAGTTAATTCACCGCAAACCTCTTTATAACCAAACCTTTTGAGCTTCAATGCATACTTTGGAAAATATAGTGTCATTACGATTAAAATAAGATACAAGATAAAATCTTACTTCCTATAATGGAATATCTCAAGCACAAATTGAAACCCTAGTTAATACGTCTGAAAAACTGAAAATATTTATTAACCATTTGTGAAACAAAACAAGCAATCTAACATCAGAGTACATGTTTCCCTGATTCCGGAAATATAAATAACATTCAAAACGGAGCTCATATGCAAAAGTTACGACTGTTATAAGAAAACAAGCCAAAACAAACCAGTGTAACACCGATTTTATTTAACTACATAAATCGTTTCGATCCGTTGAGGAACTTGCGCACCTCATATGGAAATTCCGATAACATTATTGGACTTAGACTATGGTCTATTATTGGATTCCATACTCGAAATATTTTTAGTAAAAATATTTATAAAAGTCAACTAATCGGATACTACGGATAAATGAATGCAATATTTAAACGCGATTTCCCGATGTTCTGCACCTCGAAAAAAATTATCTATTTAGGTTTCTAGAATCAGTGCACTCGGCTCAACAATTCTCCGGTCTCAAAAATAATACTAATTATAAAATCGGAAAGCATAGCGTAATGATTATGTAAGCGCTTACCTCGTGAATAGTGACGTGAATAGTGACGAATAGTGATTTTCAACCCTATAAATAAGATGCATCTTCTTCATTTATTTTCACCAATTCACCAAGCATCTAGCTTTCTTCCTCTCTCCCTTTGCCGCTTAAGTCTTCGTTGGTGTTATTTCGCGGTGTTTCTCGAACGCGATTATTCTCGAATCTAAGCTGAATTCACGCTTCAAAAGTGAGTGTTATGGCCCCTTTGTCTATGTTTTTATATATTATGGGGGAGAATACATGTGCAATATAAACATTTACCAATTTCATATCAAGTTTTATAAATGTTATTATAGCTTTATAAAATGTTTTCAATAAGCGAGTATTGTACACTATTACGTATATACTTATCAACATACTTGGCTTTTATAACAAAAACCATTTTGGGATGAGACTTGTATATCCTACATTTATCAATTGCTTAGATAGTGAGACACTATTCATAACTAAGTAGAAATACCTAGACCCCACACTACTATAACCGTTAATCAAGCAGAGCGAGATACATATGTATAGATCTATACGGGTTGACACCCCCACCTATGGTTGTTAGCTACAACTTCGACTTGCAAATCGATGTAGGTGATACTTATCTTTTTCATTACTACGACGTCCATGAAGCGTTGTAAGGGGTACATTTCAGTCGAATAGCTCGGTTATAGGACTCAACTATAAGCATTGATGGTTTTCTCATAAACGTACATATCATTTATAAGTATGGTATTACTTATGGTTTTCAAAAACTCTATACAATTCATTTATAAGTATGGTATTACTTACGATTTTCAACAACTCTTTACAAACTCATTTACAAGTATGATTATACTTACAAAAGGAATACTTTTAGTTATTTTAAAAGTATCAGTGTTGTGTTTAGCAGAAAGTCTGTAACTCTCACCAACCTTGTGTTGATCCTCAAAACTACATGTATTCTCAGGAAATCAATGAGACTTTCAGAAGATGGAAATCATCACGGATTTCAGGAAACCTAGTTTTGTTATATCTGTTAAGGCATTTCATGTACTCTACTATTATTATTTGTAAGAACCATGTATTCAAACTTCAAGATGAAATACAACTATCCTTTGGTTTATTGTTGTACTTGTACTGTATATTCAATTGCATGTGATCCAATAACTTAGTCGCACAGCCCGGCATGTTCCGCCGCCTCGGTCGGGGGTGTGACAGAATGGTATCAGAGCTAAATTGGCTATAGAGAACTCGTATCCTCGAAAGAGGAATACAACTATAGCAACAGGCTTCTAATAAAAGTATTATTATTAATTACACTACTTCTCGACTACTTACGGGTGAGGTGTCTAGTTTGAACTATCGCTTGGGTTTTGGATTCAGAACAGCTTTAATGCCAAAATGATCCTGCCCACCGGTACTTCTCATCTGGCCGATCCTTATTTGATAGTCTTGAGGTACAAAACAAAAACTAATAATACTGCAAACCCCACCAACAATATATATAGGAGTTATATATATACTCTGACCCGCGATGAGAACACTATATACAACTATAAATACAATGAGACTAAAACTCTCTAAAACATTTCGTACAAAGTATATTTTTAACATAAAATGATATTTTTATAAAGTAGAAGTACATACATAGTAGAACAGTGTCATAATCAGAACAATACAAAAGTAATAAGATGAGTTGAACACTACGAGTAGGCCTAGGTAATTATGTAATCATACCTAGGATAGATAGAGCCTGATCAACTATATTGGTCCAATGTGTGACTAACATGTACTTAGGAATAATCGTAGTGAACAACAAGTCTAAAAACTTACCAATAATCATATACAAAGAAACTCTAAAATAGAATATGAAGCTAAAATACTATAGGAATATTTTATAATACTATAGAACCATACATTTAGACACTTTATCTGCCCCTATCCTTGCACAGTCAACCTGATATTTTGATAATACCTGACCAATAACTATTATCGAAAACCTACCATCATTCCTACCAATAGTTCCATTAAACTAATATTGGTAGAAATTCAATCTGAAAGCCAAAGGCGGGCTATGTCACCTGCCAAGTCTTCTGGGTTCTCTTCACTTATGGTCTTGAGAAAATCATGGTTAAAACCACTCATAGCAGAAACAGAAGGCAGAGATTGCTGCTGTGTATGGGTCCCTGATGAAGCTTCTTCCCTCTTCTGAACCTTTCTTTTCTTGTAAACAGACTTAAAGGCAGCTTGCCTCAATCTCTTTGTGGTATCAGTTATCTTCGAACTGGAACCCTCAACTATTGCTCTTTTCTCGTTCTCTAGACCAAGTATTACGTCTGCTCTACTAGGATTATTATCCAATTCCTGTTGCATAAATACTTTCAGTCATTACAATCTCATGGTATTAAAATTGTGGAGAAAGAAATACAATTCTTAACCTGAGTATGGTTAATAAGAGTTTGTAGACTCTTAATCTGTCGTCGAGGCCAACTTTTGATGCCTAACTTCCTACAGCGTTGCTTCAACTGTGTTGATCCAACGTTGAGCTCCATTGCAGCTTGCAAAATGGGCTTGTCAAAATACATGGATATTGTTTCCTTACTCAACGCATGTCTAGAACCACTTCCACTGCCAATTACTGTGGTTCTTTGACTCAAAGAATTAAATACGGTTGTACTATTATTATTTGGAATCATTTGAGCATGATCCTGATTTGCTGATCCAAAGATAAACTTTGGTTCAGTAAAATTAGTACATGTTGTCGGTAGTAATGGTTGATTTTCAACCATGAACCCAGGATTTTTAAATCCCTCTAGATTCATTTGAATCATCTGAAGGTGATCCTGATATTGAAAACCACCCACAAACTCAGGCTTCGCTTAGGCGAACCCGATAGTGTCATCATGGATCGACTGTATTTGATCCTGATTTTGAATGTCAGTTAGAAACCCCTGATTTGTTAGACCTACTCCACTATGCAGTATGGGAACGTTCATGTTTAGATTATCATTAGTAAGATCATCTACGAATGGATCTGTGTATAACGTATGTTAGATAATCAAGCAAAACAAACATAAAGCTTAACAAAATGACTTAACCTGGAAGTATATATTGAGATTGCCCAACAGCGATGTCTTGATTTAAAGGCAGTGGATCTTCAGGGAGAATACCCATCAGAGGAAAAACTTCAGGATCATCTTGAATTTGATCCAGTGGTAATATATCTGGAAAATCTATACCTCACATAATTCAAAACAAAAATCAAAACGCTAGAGAAAGGAATAAGAAATAAAAAGGAGTTTAGGATACTATAATTACCAAACTCTAGTGGAGATATCTGATTAAACGATAGGGAGGTACCCTTTTCCCTTAAGAAATTCAGCTCAGTGTCTGAAAAAATTTCCATAGGAGATCTGTTTTCCATACCTCGATTTGAAAATCTGAGATTATATAAGAATAAACTAGTAGTAAAAAAAATGAGACTGAAAGGATCTTAGATACAAATGATGATACATACCCGTTTATATAATATCTTACAGCTAGAACTGAAAGGACAACCCCCATTATTACTATCGAAATTCAAAACATCTATAGTAGGTGCGACATTTCCATTACCCTAAGTGCCATTTTTTTCAACATTCGCTGCTTAAATCCGATAAGGACAGGATAATGAAAAGACTTTTTTTTAAATAAAAAAATGTATATCTCTTGATAGCGGAAATAGTTCAAAGAATTTTCAGTACTCATTTAAAAATGTGAATTTTGATGTGAAAGGTGGATTTCTTAGGACATGAAGTCAGCAAGGAAGGGATACATGTGGATCCCTCCATGTAACTCCCATTTTCCTATCTCCAAATTACACCAGTAAATACTCTAATAACCAAAAGGGTTTAATAATGTAATCAAAGTTAAGAAACAAAAGCACAAGCAGTTATCATAAACACGATTACTTAATACAAATATTTCCCAAAACTAGGTTACAAAAGACCATTTTTTTACAAAACTATACAAAAGAGCATGCCATAGTTCACAAAAAGTCCAAAAGTCTTGCCCCAAGTTAGTCATTCATCCCTCTGCAATCTTCTTGCCCTTGTCACCCATAATACATACAACATAACCATTTTTATCAGCTAACTAAGCTCAATGAGAAATAATTAAGACTTAGTAAATCATTTCATCATTTCTCAACGACTACTAAAACAAAACATTATTGATCTCAATCTCTTTAATTATCCCAGTCACTTAGAGTTCTCAATCACACCAAGTACTCGTTCATGATAGGAAATTCTCAACCTTGTATAACTCGTACAAATTGATTATCTCAATCAATTAAGATTTACAGTTAATTCAATTATATCATAATATAATCATAAATAATGAATTAGAACTATTCACCTGGCGTAGGTGCATCTCGTGGTCCACCTGTATCTTACGTACTTCTTTCCATCCTACGAGTATCAACTGTAAAATAAAATCACATATCATATCTTAAACATCCTCAGGCATTTCCAGAATACTTAACTCAAATGATTAAGAAATAAATAGCTAATACGAATCACAATTAGTGAATATCATATGCTATCAAACCGAAACCCCCAATTTCACGGGTTTACCAAATCAACCGTTAAAACATCACAATATTCGCAACGAGGACTCAATACAACATATATTAGCAATCCACTAACAACACATGAGATGAAATCGAAGCATACTTTCAGATTTGGACATCTTGAGTTTGAAACCCTAAAACTCAAAATAACAAACCTTGTGAATTAAGAACTAGAGAACGCATTTCGGGTGTTAAATCCAACCTCCACAATCTTTTACTACACAAAATCCTTGATCAAAATGACCAAATTTCGCACCTTTTGCTATGAAAATAACCTATGAGGATTTTGGTTCGTAAATGGGGTAAATGAGGAAAGCTGTCCAAACCCCACTGAAGCAGGTTAGCGACACCAACCTTTAAAGTTAGCATCGTTAACTTTTAAAAATCCGACCCGTGCTCCGAAACCCGACCCGTGTAAGTATACTTGACGCTACTGGATGCTACAGTAACTAGAACACGACCCGTGTGACTTCTACACGATCGAGCAGAAGTGTTATGTTACGAAATAATTTCGGGACGAAATTCCTTTAACGGGGAGGTAATGTGACATCCCGGAAATTTATACCTAGAACTATAAACAGTTAATTCACCGCAAACCTCTTTATAACCAAACCTTTTGAGCTTCAATGCATACTTTGGAAAATATAGTGTCTTTATGATTAAAATAAGATACAAGATAAAATCTTACTTCCTATAATGGAATATCTCAAGCACAAATTGAAACCCTAGTTAATACGTCTGAAAAACTGAAAATAATTATTAACCATTTGTGAAACAAAACAAGCAATCTAACCTCAGAGTACATGTTTCCCTGATTTCGGAAATACAAATAACATTCAAAACGGAGCTCATATGCAAAAGTTACGACTGTTATAAGAAAACAAGCAAAACAAACCAGTGTAACACCGATTTTATTTAACTACATAAATCGTTTCGATCCGTTGAGGAACTTGCGCACCTCATATGGAAATTCCGAGAACATTATTGGACTCAGACTATGGTCTATTATTGGATTCCATACTCGAAATATTTTTAGTAAAAATATTTATAAAAGTCAACTAATCGGATACTACGGATAAATGAATGCAATATTTAAACGCGATTTCCCGATGTTCTGCAACTCGAAAAAAATTATCTATTTAGGTTTCTAGAATCAATGCACCCGGCTCAACAATTCTCCGGTCTCAAAAATAATACTAATTATAAAATCGGAAAGCATAGCGTAATGATTATGTAAGCGCTTACCTCGTGAATAGTGACGTGAATAGTGACGAATAGTGATTTTCAACCCTATAAATAAGATGTATCTTCTTCATTTATTTTTACCAATTCACCAAGCATCTAGCTTTCTTCCTCTCTCTCCCTTTGCCCCTTTGCCGCTTAAGTCTTCGTTGGTGTTATTTCGCGGTGTTTCTCGAACGCAATTATTCTCGAATCTAAGCTGAATTCACGCTTCAAAAGTGAGTGTTACGGCCCCTTTGTCTATGTTTTTATATATTATGGGGGAGAATACATGTGCAATATAAACATTTACCAATTTCATATCAAGTTTTATAAATGTTATTATAGCTTTATAAAATGTTTTCAATAAGCGAGTATTGTACACTATTACGTATATACTTATCAACATACTTGGCTTTTATAATAAACACCATTTTGGGATGAGACTTGTCTATCCTACATTTATCAATGGCTTAGATAGTGAGACACTATTCATAACTAAGTAGAAATACCTAGACCCCACACTACTATAACCGTTAATCAAGCAGAGCGAGATACATATGTATAGATCTATACGGGTTGACACCCCCACCTATGGTTGTTAGCTACAACTTCGACTTGCAAATCGATGTAGGTGATACTTATCTTTTTCATTACTACGACGTCCATGAAGCGTTGTAAGGGGTACATTTCAGTCGAATAGCTCGGTTATAGGACTCAACTATAAGCATTGATGGTTTTCTCATAAATGTACATATCATTTATAAGTATGGTATTACTTATGGTTTTCAAAAACTCTATACAATTCATTTATAAGTATGGTATTTCTTACGATTTTCAGCAACTCTTTACAAACTCATTTACAATTATGATTATACTTACAAAAGGAATAATTTTAGTTATTTTAAAAGTATCAGTGCTGTGTTTAGCAGAAAACCTGTAACTCTCACCAACCTTGTGTTGATCGTCAAAACTACATGTATTCTCAGGAAATCAATGAGACTTTCAGAAGATGGAAATCTTCACGGATTTCAGGCAACCTAGTTTTGTTATATCTGTTAAGGCATTTCATGTACTCTACTATTAATATTTGTAAGAACCATGTATTCAAACTTCAAGATTTAATACAACTATCCTTTGGTTTATTGTTGTACTTGTACTGTATATTCAATTGCCTGTGATCCAAGAACTTAGTCACACAGCCCGGCATGTTCCGCCGCCTCGGTCGGGGGTGTGACAAAGCATTACATAAGTCATCCTTAATCATAAACCTGAGTACATGCCAACATTATTTAGGAAATGGAGATGTCTAGTGAGTCTACCCGGTTCAAATCGTTGAGAGTAGGTAATATCGATCACCATACTCGATTCAAACCCCAAAAACGTTTTAAAATACCTATACCTCATAGAAATGGTTTAAGGGGAAAGTTCGTCCCCAAAATCATCTTATTCAACATTGGTTCAAATACAACTTGAAACATCAAAATCATAATAAAATGAGTTAAGGATATTTTGTCCCAAACTCAATATGATCAACTTTATCATCATAAAGCATCATTGGTTTTTAAAAATATAATCTCATCATAAAAATGGTATATTATGCATGTAATGAATGCACATGCAATTAACCCAATCCCCATGTTCATCTCAAAAAGGTCCATCCTCACTTTGGTGGTTTGAAGGAGTTGTTTACCCTTCCATCTAGCTAGGCACTTGCAAACCACCAACACAAGCACCAGACGTAGGGTAGCTAGTGGTGATTATCCAGAAATCTAACCACACATATTTCATCTTTACATCTTTAGTCAAGTTTCCATGTATATGAGTGACCATAAAGACTCCCATCCTAAGCAATGCAATGCACATATAGGATGCAACGTTGGTTTCAAAACATCATTTCATCTTCTTTAGTTAGAATATAATCTTTCTAACACCTTTAGTTTAAAACTTATTTTCATCATAATTATTTCAAAGTCATCTTAAATGCATCATATAGATACATGAATGCCCACACATATACGTATAGAATAACACATAGCACACTGAGTGAATGCATAAATATCTTTATTAAAAGCAACACATATCAAAATAAGTTTAAGGGACATGTACTTACGTAAACTAACATTAATTACCAATGTGTTGTTAATGTTACGTATATTGCTTCTATGCTCACAAGACCTTTCAATCCCCACCTAGTATCAAATTCAAAGGGGTTACAAAGTGATTTGCATACTCTTCTACATCTTATTTAATGATTTAATGGTACGCACCCTCGTATATTTATCACCAACTAGAAACTATGTGAGTTGTTATAGGATCACAAGGGTTAAATTGTACTTTTTATAAAAATCTGGCCGAGACCCCCTGGGGAAAATCAATGCCAAAATAAGCCCGCCCGAGGGGCGAAATGATTATTTTCGGTGATTAGTTTCCTTTCGGCAGAAAGTGATTTAAAGCACACTCCCACTCTTGGTTTATGGTATACTAGTGAGTCAAAAATTGACCTGGTTGGATTTACTTATTCTGATTTTGCAGGGTGTTCACTTGATTGAAAGAGCACCTTAGGAGGATGTCAGCTGCTGGGGAATCGTCTCATCAGTCGGTCAAGCAAGAAGCAAGCTTCTGTTGCCTGTACAACTGATGAAGCTGAAGATGTTGTTTTTGGAAGATGTTACGCTCAAGTCTTATGGATACATAATCATCTCATGGATTATGGGTTTCATCTTACAAAGACCCCCATATGCTGTGACAACACAAGTGCCATTCTCATCTCTCAGAATCTAGTGCAGCATTCCAAGACCAAACACATTGACATTCGACATCATTTCATCAGGGATATAATTCCAAAAGAAAAAAATTGATCTCATCTACATTCCTATTGATCAGCAATTGGCTGATATTTTCACTAAGCCCCATGATGAACATAAACTTATGTTTTTCATTGGTGAACTAGGGATGCTCTATCAGTAATAATTGCTTTATAATTGTGTCTGGTTCAAATATTCATTCATATTCAAAGTTGCTTTTATTCATAATAAAATGTTTACATTGATTAATGCTTAAAATACTCTCAGTGTGATGGATTTCCAAAGGTACACTCCGCTTGTTTCTCTCAAAGAAATGGCACTCGCGTGGCACCTCCAGCTTCACCACAAAATGGTCATAGGCATCTAGCTCTATGCAACATTTCCACCATCCCTTCTGATACCAAGCATCCACAATAGCACCCACTTTCATCTCCATTATCACTGTTGGAGGGACTGGTCGAATGAGTCCCCATGGCACTTCTAGTTGCAAAGGAAGACCAGTGTCTTTATCTGTAAGCGAGTTAAAGCGGACACTATGTATCTCTCGTGATATCAAGTATATCATACCAGCATACCATGATCCCTTCAGTTCTCCATCAATGAATTTCACCTAAACTTGGTCTCCCACTTGAAACGCCATGTTATGAGTAAAGAAGTATGTTTTAGAATCGATGATGAAATGTATTCAAAAATTGTTCAAGTTCGTCTCTCTTATAAATAGTCTCCACATGTTTTTCAAGAATGCTCCTGTTTCGGTCCCCTTGACCTTCTGTTCAAAATTACTGATGGGACTTCTATGCATCTGTTAGTTCCAAGGAGATCTTATCCTTTCATTGTACAAAGATTTGACGGTGACCTCTCAGGGTCTAGCATGCAACTATGACATCTTTGTCCCCAGAAGCATGATGCTGCATGTGACCCAAGTCTCACTCTCACTAGCAAGACTAGCTTATGAGATATCAAAGAGCCATCCACTCACTTTAGTGCTCTAGCAATGTCTACTCACTGATGTGAGGTTGCCCAGTCCTACTGCAAAAAACTATATCAGGGCCTGAGTGATAACTTTCTTTTGTGCTTTACCAGACCCTGTCCCTGGAAGTATCCTACCGCATACAAAGTCTCATGTTCTGCTGAAACACTGAGCATAAACCCGCCTCACTCGCTAATCACCAGAATCGGTGTGTGTTGTATTTTCAGGTCCTATTTATGACAAAGGGTTCCTCAAAAGCTCTCTTCAGAGTATATTAACCACCCCTTGTCCCTAGAAGCTTGTTGTTGCATGCCTGCTCTGTTGCTGAGCCTTTAAACCCCTCCTTATGCTCAAATAATGTTTTCAGCACTTGAAGTACTGACAGGTCCTTGTATGTCAAGGGGTTTATCAAGCTAATTCTTGAGACTATAATTTTTCTTCCGCTGTTTAACTATCTTGTCTCATCTTTGGTGTTGATTATTGGTGTTTTCCAGCTGGATCTGACAATTACAATGTAATCATCACCATTTTGATTTTCCCGATTTTCTCTCCTAACTTTTCGCCTTAACCCCTCAACCATCATGTCTTACTTATATAAATTCTTTTTTTAAACCTTCTTCCTTCCCTCCCACGAAATATCTCTCTCACTCTCTCCCCAAAGCAAAACTCTTCTCGCTAAAACCCTAATTTTCTATATCTTGCAAATGGCTCCATTGTTTTCATTTAAACCTTCTTCTGGCCTTGTCAAAGCTGACACCACTCATTTATCTCCCATCCAGCTTCAACCAACAAATGTTGTTGTTGTGTTTGTTATTCCTCAAAAACTCACGAACAAGGGTTTCGAGCCGTTCATTAATTTCTTGCTAGGTCATCCATTGAACTTTGCTTTGACTGGAATTCCTGAGGCATTCCACCCTAAATCTCTTACTGAGTTCTGGTACACCTGCTACTTAATGAACATACTCAATCGATCGTGGACGCTATCTGCAATGGATCCTCATAAGCTTTCATTACTGCTGATTCTTTCAGACGATGGCTTCGTCTTCCTACATTTGTATTTGGGATTCGATCACATACTACCAATCGTGAAGCCTCTGATACAACTCTGAACGAATCCTTAAGTTGCATGATATGACCCCGAACGAATCATCAAGTTCCTTGATGTTATGAATCCACCGACCCTGACAAAACGCAAAGTTTAATCCATTTTAATCATTTTTTTCTACCAAGATATACATCAACAACCCGTCCTAAGTTCAGGAATTTGGTTTTGAGACCATCCTTTGTAATACCATTAGGGGTGAGCAAAAACCGCATTGCAACTAAAAAAACCGAAAAAAAAACCCGCACTAACCGAAACCAATTAACGGAAATTGAAACAAAAACCGCACGTGCGGTTTTTATGTTTCGAAAACCGAAATTTTTTGGTGCGGTACAGTTTTTAATTTTTAAAAAACCACAAAAAAACCAAACCGCGCCGCTTATATAACCTAACCACAAACCGCTTCATTAACCACACCAAACCACATATTTTGTATTAAATATTTATAAATAATTATTTTCTAATTAATCTTTACTTTTTAATCTATATCTATCTATATATCTTATAAAAGAAGCATATTTCTAAGCACTACATTGATTTGAAGCTTCCATGTCTTTTCATATTTCTAATGACTCTTCAAGATACAAATATAATTTTTTTTCTTTGTCCCACATTGATTCGCATACATATATGACATTCGATCTTTCTCTTATTTAATGCCACTTATTTGCTTCCACTATCCATCAAGTTTGATCATAATATGACTTTCAAGTCTAATATTAGTGATCATTTTATCATAAAACAAGTTTTTATCGTAAAGTTTTAAAGTATTCTACTAATTTTTTTAAACTTTTTTAAGTATTGAAACTCAAAAATATATTAAAATTACTCAAAACTTTTGAAAACCTGATTACGTTGAAAGTTTTTATGTCGTTTGGAAAAAATGAAAGCGGTGTGAACAATTCTCGACTCAAGATTATGTATATACATAAAAGTTTCATTTGTGAACGTTTTAAATATCTCATATAAAAAGACCATTCAAAACGATGTGATTCAACATTAATAATTTATCTTTTACCATATTATTTTGATTTTTTATTTGTCCCACATTACTTCACACATCTATCAAACATTTCATCTTTCCCTTATATGATACCACTAATTTGATTACATTATCCATCAATATTGATCATAATATGACTTTTAAGTAAGGCGTACTAAAAAATGACAATGATGTTGACGTTTTTTAGATTTACCGCAATATATGTACATAAAATTTTTGAATACCAAACGTTTAAGCATTGTTCAAGCAAACTTAGTTGAAATATATATATATATATATATATATATATATATATATATATATATATATACATATACACACACACACACACACACACAAACACACACACGCACTCACACACTAATAAGAAAATGTTATCGAAACAATAGTTTTAAGATAAATTATTTATCTTTTACTGTGACATCCGCCTAAAATGGATTCGGGTCAACCCAACCCAATTGGGAAATTTAATAAACCCTACTCAAGATTTACTTGACGCTAATAGGATCAAAACCTATACAATACGATATAAATTGACGTTAATAGCAAAATAGCATAGTATAACGTTATAACTATAATCAAATTAAATTATGATACCATATTAAAATCAAATCAAAGTATGATACTCTAATTAAATTAAAAGAGTCAAACTTGAATACTATAATTAAACTTCAAATCAAAGTATATTGTTATAATCAAATAATAACTTATTTTTTTATAAAACTATATTTTTATAAACTCTACATTAAATTTTATAAAATTCTTATATTAATTAGTGTATTACATAGAGATGCTTGTACTAGTGGGAAATTATGAAGACCACCTAAAATCAAAAGTTATTCCCATGGTCTCCCACTCACACCTCTCATCATCTTTCCTTTCATTTTTCTCCCCACATATTATTCTCATCACCACTCAAACCCTCTCTATCCTTTCTCTCCCTCTCAATCTCGAAATTCATCTAAGAAATATCAATTTTCCAGCCAAGAACAAGCTCTCATACTCAAATCTTCATCCCTATTGAAGCATTCATCAATGTATGTTGTTAAAAGTTCCAAATTCATACATGAAACAAATTAAATCCACCAAAATATCTAAAACTCATTTTATGCATAAACCTGATTTTTCTAACGATCCCATAAATAAAATAAGAAGTTCTGGAAATTTTCAGAAAATAACATATTTTTATTGAATTACTATAATTATTGCACTAAAATAAGTCAATAATTCACATAAAACACTTTTTGCCGTCAATAAATTCTGGGAATATTTTGGAACAACCCATATATTGAGTAAAGTGGATTTATAAAGTTTCATGCATTTATATTACTGTTTGATGCTTATTTTGTATTTTATTTTGTTGTAGATAAATAAAATTCAAAATATAGTTATGTATGTTACAAACTAGATTTTATATTTTTCGCACCTTATTCACATATTAAAGACTCCATGACTAAATTTACAGATTTTTGTAAGAATGTTTTCTTATTTTTCCTGATTTAATGTTTATTTAATGGTTTAAATTGATAATAAATAGCTACACATGTCCAAAAATTATAAAACCTTATCAGAATATCATATATAACATGGTAATCATAAATAAAAAGTCTAATTAATTTCTCTTAATATTTCCCTATTATTTATGATTTTATTGATTAGTTAATAATGAAAAACATAAGAAATACTTCCCTTAGTCCAACATATCCAAAATATTTACAGTAGGCTCAATATAATGTTATAAAACTATGGTTAATTTTCCAGAATTTTTAGGGATCATTTATTATTTTTCCCGAATTTTCTTGTTGTTTAATCATTAAAATACTAAATAAAAACTAAAGCAGTTAAGAAAAATATGAAAATTTTACAGTAATTACTATTTTATGAAATAATTATTTTCTGATAATTTCAGAATGTTTCATTACTTTTTAGTATTTAAAACCATTTTCCTAAATATCTAAGCATGTAAAAAAGCATTTTAATGATTATTTCATATAAATAATTGTTTATAATATATAAAATCTGTAAATACTTATAATTTGACTAGTTATTATTTTAATAAGAAATTATTAAAATATTTCCTAAAGTGAAAATATAAATTAATTAAGCAAAGTAATTAATTCAATTTAAAATTCATTTAACATATAAATACATTAATATTCAAAACAAAATTTGGATAATTGTTAATTTATCTAATATAATAATATGTGTCTAAATTATTTTTATTAATACTATATTCCCATTTATCGATTCCTAAACCAAAACTATTAATTATAATAGGTTCCACGTCGTTTTGACCCGAGCCGTCTATCGTACAACACGCGCATTCCTTATTGGACTAATGTGAGTAATCTACCCCATATTTTATAATTTTAAATACTTTTGGGGTGTATCATGTGGTTTTAATATGTTCCAACTTCATTTTATTATTTTTTCACCATTGAGACATTGTTGGGACATTTATATGTGAATCATTATTTGTATAATTGTTGTTTGTTTACGCTACATGTACTTGTAGTGCATTACCATTTTTAGTCTAATATCCATGACTATGCCCGTATTCTTGGGGTATGTTATGGACAATAATAGCGCTATTGGGTTGACCACCCCGCCTTGGGATGCTAAGGTGATTGATTGCACGTGGTTGAGTGTGTATGATGATTAGATACTCCATCCTATATATATACTTATATGTATATATAGGGTGAGGACTTATTGTTGTTGTTATCATTTGTTAATCAATTTTTGATTTATAAATTGTTATCTCAATAACACTTGTTTGCCAACTTCAAAAGAAAACAAATTTCAAATTATTCAAACTCACAATTTTCTTTAATAAGACTAGATTACTCACCAACTCTCGTAGTTGACCTGTTTTTACCCATGATGCAGATTTGAAGAATAAAGTTGATGAAAAGTAGGGTGTACCTTAGAAACCCACAATACTATTTAAATTTCATGTAATAAATGTTGTTGTATTTGGATTTGTATTTGTATGTTGTGGATTTTGTTTGCATACTTAGTACTTAATTGAATCTAATCATATTATAACATAGCCGTCATGAGACTTTGAACAATATATCACGCCTTGATCGATTCCGCCAAGGATCAGGGTGTGACAGATTGGTATCAGAGCCCTTGACTATATGGAATTAGGTTAATTGCCTTGACCTAGTCTATAGCCTCTAGGGTCCTCTCGTATGCTAGTTTATAAAATGCACACACAACTGCAAGCAATTCGCACTTAGAAAATCCTAGGAATACTTTTGTGTGCTAATTGCTCCCTTATGTGCTTACGTATTATTCCCGACACTTATATGTGTGCATACACTTGTGAATTTTCTCCTTTTCTCTTAAAATCACACACATACTCAAATGGTTTCAAAATAAAAATTTATATACATATATATTCCTTAGAGCTCATAGGAAATTAAAAGTCATCCACTCTAGTTGGGTAGGATCAAAGTAATGGACGCGTAGTAACTGGAAGGGGGAGGTGCCGGTAGCCCGAAAGTCCTGACTAGGTAAGCATTCGTATACATCCCAATCAACCGAGGGACCAGTTTGCTTACCTGGGGACCAAAGGCTAGAGTTCCCAAACCTATAGGCCAAAGCGCGTCATTCACATTACTTTTGAGCCATCAAAATACCCGACCTTATCAAACGTATCCGAAAGGATACACTCCAAAATGGCCAACTCATTGGACTATTAAGTTCCCTAATGGGCCTTGAAGTGGGAAAAACATGTGAAAACTTAGTATTGTGGGGGCCCACGCAATTGCTACATGCTTCACATTTAGTACCCATGGAAAGCCCAAAAGGTGCCCAACACTCCTAACCATGGCCCAACAAGTGTTTTACAATCATTTTACCCAACAATGTCTACAAACTTAATTTCCATAATCAATTTACAAATAACTCACAAGTCCATATGCGTGTTTCTCATAGATGGCATTACGACCCCCATACGCTGCTCGTAACAACCGAAGGCTAGCCGCCCTTATCGCTAAGGAGGTAGCGAATGTCATCCAAACAATTGCAACCCATCTTCAAACTCTTTAGCCGCAAGCTCCAGCAACCACTCATCGTTGCTCGTTTAAGCATTTTTGTAGCTGTAATCCGCCTTACTTCAAAGCCATAGATGGTGCCACCGCACTCCTCACATGGATCGAAGAAATGGAGAGTACTTTCATCCACAGCGAGTGCCCTGAGGACCTGATGGTCCGTCACGCTACAGGGTGCCTCCAAGGTCATGCTCTCTCATGGTGGAACCTAGAAAAACGGGCAAAAGGAGAGGGTGTTGCCTTGGGAATGACCTGGTCAAAACTAAAGGAACGCATGATAGAAAAGTTCTGCCCGGACAGCGAATTGCAAACTCTCGAGGAGGAATTCTGGAATCTGAAACAGGTCGGAGGAGACAACGCGACCTACACTAATAGATTCTATGATCTTTCAAGACTCCTACCTCACATGGTTCAACCTATGAAAACTGCAATACGTCGCTACATCAAAGGGTTACCGCGCCAGATCCGTGATTCGGTGACCAGCAGCAGGCCATCTACTCTGGAATCCGCTATTGAAATAGCAGGTCAACTCAACGAGGATAATATGAACGATGGTGTCCTCCCACGCAAGGGTTCAAAGATGACAACTGAAAAGCCGACCCCTGAGACCCCCTTAATTGTCAAGTCCGAGTCCTCACACCGACACGACAAAAAGAAGCGGAAAAGCCATCACCACAACCATGCTGTTATTACCCCTGCTGCTCCTATCACCCAAGTCACCCAACCAAACAAAAAGCCGTATACCGGACCTCACCCCCTCTGTAACCATTGTAACTATCACCATATGTCCACCAGCCCGTGTCGCCTTTGTACGACTTGTGGTCGCTATGGCCACTTGGCGGACACATGTCGTGCACCAAAAACTCAGCGACCATTCGCTCTACCCTCAAATCAGCAAACACAAACCCGGTATCCAACTGGAACATGCTTCAACTGTGGTGACCCCACCCATTTCAGAAACGTGTGTCCTAAGCTTGTCAATATCATTAACACTCAAGCCCAGGCAAATCCAACAATGCAGGTTCCAGCTCCCAAAGGTCGAGCATTTGTCATTACCGCAACCCAAGCACAGACCGATAACAAGGTCGTAAATGGTACGTTTCTCAGAAATGACTGCTACGCATCAGTACTTTTTGATTCAGGTGCCGACAAAAGTTTTGTGTCTTTGGAATTTGAACCCATACTTCACACACCTCGCACGATACTTGATGAACACTTTACCGTAGAAGTCGCCAATGGAAAAAACATTTCACTCAATGCAGTCATCCAAGATTGCACTTTCGATTTTTGCGGTCATAAATTTTCTGTCAATTTAGTTCCTATGGAACTTGGTAGCTTCGACATCATCGTGGGAATGGATTGGCTATCCCAAAACCATGCTGAAATAGTGTGTTACGAGAAGTTTATTCATATTCCTCTTGCCGACGGTCAAAGTCTTCGTATTTATGGCGAGACTCGTTCAAAAAAGCTTAGTCTTATGTCATGTACTCAAGCTCGATCATATCTACGTAAAGAATACATGGCTTTCTTAGCCCATGTGGTGGAAACAAAGGTCAAAGAAAAGAAGATCGAGGATATTCCGATTATACGAGACTTTCCCGACATCTTTCCCGATGACGTATCTGGACTCCCTCCAGTACGTGAGCTAGAGTTCTGCATCGATCTCGTTCTTGAGGCTGCTCCCATAACCAAGTCTCCATATCGGTTGGCTCCAACCGAGATGCAAGAATTGGCAAGTCAGCTCCAAGAATTAACCGATAAGGGATTTATCCACCCTAGTACTTCACCCTGGGGAGCCCCGGTTCTCTTCATCAAAAAGAAAGATAGTTCGTTTCGTATGTGTATCGATTATCGAGAGTTAAATAAATTGACCATCAAGAACCGATATCCGTTCCCTCGGATCGACGACCTTTTTGATCAGCTTCAAGGAGCTTCATGTTTCTCAAAAATCGACCTCCGCTCGGGTTATCACCAACTTCGAGTACGGGAAGAAGACATCCCCAAAACCGCTTTCCGAACCCGCTATGGCCATTACGAGTTCACCGTTATGCCTTTTGGCCTAACGAATGCCCCTGCCGCATTCATGGACTTGATGAATCGGGTATTTAAACCTTATCTCGACCGTTTTGTTATCGTCTTTATTGATGACATCCTCATTTACTCCAAGACAAAGGCAGACCATGAAAGACACCTTCGTCTAACTCTCCAAACATTGCAAGGAAATCAGCTCTATGCCAAATTTTCGAAATGCGAGTTTTGGTTAAATGAGGTACAATTCCTCGGTCATATTGTAAGTGACAAGGGTATTTTAGTCGATCCCGCAAAAGTTGAAGCAGTTAAGAATTGGAAAGCCCCACGTAACCCGAAGGAAATTCGGTCATTCCTCGGTTTAGCTGGCTATTACCGGCGTTTCATTTCAAATTTCTCAAAGATCGCTTTACCGCTTACTTTTCTCACTTGCAAGGGTACGCCATTTGATTGGGGACCCAAGCAAGAAGACGCTTTCCAAACCCTTAAACAAAGATTGTGTGACCCTCCGATTCTTACACTTCCTGAAGGATCCGAAGATTTCGTGGTATACTGCGATGCCTCCAATCTCGGTCTAGGTTGTGTTTTGATGCAAAGGGGAAAGGTTATAGCTTACGCATCGGGACAACTCAAAATCCATGAAAGGAATTATACAACTCATGATTTGGAGCTCGGTGCCGTGGTTTTTGCTCTTAAAATTTGGAGGCATTACCTTTACGGCACTAAATGCGTAATTTTCACCGACCACAAGAGCTTGCAACATATTCTTAATCAAAAGGAACTCAATATGAGACAAACACGATGGGTCGAACTCCTAAATGATTACGAGTGTGAAATACGCTATCATCCAGGCACGGCAAACGTCGTAGCTGACGCGTTAAGCCGAAAAGAACATGCCAAAGCATTTCATCTAATATGTTCTCCTATCTTGTCCAATCTCAGTGACCGAATTCAAGGAGCCCAACACTCGGCAATTACCGAAAATGACATGCCCACGGGAATTGATGGGGAGTTGGAAAGTAAATCTGATGGTATTTTCTATTATCAAGATCGTATCTGGATCCCAGATCGCGACAATCTTCGTACATTCCTGATGGAAGAAATCCATAAAACTCGATATTCCATTCATCCTGGCGCTGACAAGATGTATCATGGCTTGAGAACCAATTATTGGTGGTCGGGAATGAAAAAGGATATTGCTTTATTCGTGGCCAAATGTCTTACATGTTCCAGAGTCAAAGCAGAACATCAACAACCCTCTGGACTATTGGTCCAACCGGTAATCCCCGAGTGGAAATGGGAAGCGATCGCCATGGATTTCGTAACCAAACTTCCCCGTACCACCAAGGGACACGACAACATTTGGGTAATCATTGACCGTTTGACCAAATCCGCTCATTTCCTTCCCATCCGTGAAGATTTCAAGGTCGAACAACTTGCTCGAATTTACATCGACGAGATAGTTAGTCGGCATGGCATCCCTCTCAGCATCATTTCAGATCGTGATGGGAGATTTCTCTCTCGGTTTTGGCAATCACTTCAAGCAGCCATGGGAACCCGCCTCGATCTCAGTACCACCTATCATCCTCAAACCGATGGTCAATCTGAGAGGACAATTCAAACACTCGAAGATATGTTGAGGGCGTGTGTCTTAGATTTCGGAGGAAACTGGGACTCTCATTTACCATTGGTGGAATTCTCCTATAATAACAGTTATCATTCTAGCATCAAGATGCCACCATTTGAGGCATTGTATGGCCGTAAATGCAGATCTCCTATTTGCTGGCATGAAATTGGCGAGTCCCACGTGATTCGCGCAACAGTGGATTCTCCAATCGTTGGTCCTGAGCTTATACAGGAAACAACCGACAAAATCACTCAGATTCGCAATAACCTTCTCGCAGCTCGTAGCCAACAAAAGAGTTACGCCGACAAGCGACGCAAACCGCTTGAATTTACCGTGGGTGACATGGTCATGTTAAAAGTGTCCCCATGGAAAGGTGTGGTTCGATTTGGACGCAAGGGTAAATTGGCACCACGCTATGTAGGCCCGTTCAAAATCCTGAAAAGGATCGGACCAGTAGCCTACGAGTTGGATCTACCAATAGAGCTTAATAAAGTACACCCAGTATTTCATATAGCCAACCTCAAGAAGTGTTTAGCAGACGAGAACCTTCATGTTCCTCTCGAGGATATCCAAATCGACGAGACAATGCAATTTATCGAGAAACCCTTGGAAATTGCCGACCGAAAGGAAAAGCAACTCAAAAGAAGTCGCGTTCCCCTGGTCAAGGTAAGGTGGCAGTCAGCACGTGGACCTGAGTATACATGGGAGCGTGAGGATCAAATGCGTACCAAATACCCACAACTTTTCTCTTAAGGTACTCTCTTCTTAAATTTCGGGACGAAATTTCCTAAAGTAGGGGAGACTGTGACATCCGCCTAAAATGGATTCGGGTCAACCCAACCCAATTGGGAAATTTAATAAACCCTACTCAAGATTTACTTGACGCTAATAGGATCAAAACCTATACAATACGATATAAATTGACGTTAATAGCAAAATAGCATAGTATAACGTTATAACTATAATCAAATTAAATTATGATACCATATTAAAATCAAATCAAAGTATGATACTCTAATTAAATTAAAAGAGTCAAACTTGAATACTATAAATAAACTTCAAATCAAAGTAGATTGTTATAATCAAATAATAACCTATTTTTTTATAAAACTCTATTTTTATAAACTCTACATTAGATTTTATAAAATTCTTATATTAATTAGTGTATTACATAGAGATGCTTGTACTAGTGGGAAATTATGAAGACCACCTAAAGTCAAAAGTTATTCCCATGGTCTCTCACTCACACCTCTCATCATCTTTCCTTTCATTTTTCTCCCCACACATTATTCTTATCACCACTCAAACCCTCTCTATCCTTTCTCTCCCTCTCAATCTCGAAATTCATCTAAGAAATATCAATTTTCCAGCCAAGAACAAGCTCTCATACTCAAATCTTCATCCCTATTGAAGCATTCATCAAGGTATGTTGTTAAAAGTTCCAAATTCATACATGAAAAAAATTAAATCCACCAAAATATCTAAAACTCATTTTATACATAAACCTGATTTTTCTAAAGATCCCATCAATAAAATAAAAAGTTCTGGAACTTTTCAGAAAATAACTTATTTTTATTGAATTACTATAATTATTGCACTAAAATAAGGCGATAATTCACATAAAATACTTTTTGCCGTCAATAAATTCTGGGAATATTTTGGAACAACCCATATATTTAGTAAAGTGGATTTATAAAGTTTCATGCATTTATATTACTGTTTGATGCTAATTTTGTATTTTATTTTGTTGTAGATAAATAAAATGCAAAATATAGTTATGTATGTTAAAAACTAGATTTTATATTTTTCGAACCTTATTCACATATTAAAGACTCCATGACTAAATTTACAGATTTTTGTAAGAATGTGTTCTTATTTTTCCTGATTTAATGTTTATTTAATGGTTTAAATTGATAATAAATAGCTACACATGTCCAAAAATTATAACACCTTATCCGAATATCATATATAACATGGTAATCATAAATAAAAAGTCTAATTAATTTCTCTTAATATTTTCCTATTATTTATGATTTTATTGATTAGTTAATAATGAAAAACATAAGAAATACTTCCCTTAGTCCAAAATATCCAAAATATTTACAGTAGGCTCAATAAAATGTTAGAAAACTATGGTTAACTTTCCAGAAGTTTTAGGGATCATTTATTATTTTTCCCGAATTTTGTTGTTGTTTAATCATTAAAATACTAAATAAAAACTAAAGCAGTTAAGAAAAATATGAAAATTTTACAGTAATTACTATTTTATGAAATAATTATTTTCTGATAATTTCAGAATGTTTCATTACTGTTTAGTATTTAAAACTATTTTCCTAAATATCTAAGCATGTAAAAAAGCATTTTAATGATTATTTCATATAAATAATTGTTTATAATATATAAAATCTGTAAATACTTATAATTTGACTAGTTATTATTTTAATAAGAAATTATTAAAATATTTCCTAAAGTGAAAATGTAAATTAATTAAGCAAAGTAATTAATTCAATTTAAAATTCATTTAACATATAAATACATTAATATTCAAAACAAAATTTGGATAATTGTTAATTCATCTAATATAATAATATGTGTCTAAATTATTTTTATTAATACTATATTCCCATTTATCGATTCCTAAACCAAAACTATTAATTATAATAGGTTCCACGTCGTTTTGACCCGAGCCGTCTATCGTACAACACGCGCATTCCTTATTGGACTAATGTGAGTAATCTACCCCATATTTTATAATTTTAAATACTTTTGGGGTGTATCATGTGGTTTTAATATGTTCCAACTTCATTTTATTATTTTTTCACCATTGAGACATTGTTGGGACATTTATATGTGAATCATTATTTGTATAATTGTTGTTTGTTTACGCTACATGTACTTGTAGTGCATTACCATTTTTAGTCTAATCTCCATGACTATGCCCGTATTCTTGAGGTACGTTATGGACAATAATAGCGCTATTGGGTTGACCACCCCGCCTTGGGACGCTAAGGTGATTGTTATCATTTGTTAATCAATTTTTGATTTATAAATTGTTATCTCAATAACACTTGTTTGCCAACTTCAAAAGAAAACAAATTTCAAATTATTCAAACTCACAATTTTCTTTAATAAAACTAGATTACTCACCAACTCTCGTAGTTGACCTGTTTTTACCCATGATGCAGATTTGAAGAATGAAGTTGATGAAAAGTAGGGTGTACATTAGAAACCAACAATACTATTTAAATTTCATGTAATAAATGTTGTTGTATTTGGATTTGTATTTGTATGTTGTGGATTTTGTTTGCATACTTGGTACTTAATTGAATCTAATCATATTATAACATAGCTGTCATGAGACTTTGAACAATATATCACGCCTTGATCGATTCCGCCAAGGATCGGGGTGTGACATTTACCATAGTAATTTGAAGATTTTTATTTGTATCAAAATGCTTCGCACATATGTCAATATTTATCATACCACAGTTTCCAAAGTGTATTATTAATTATTAGTCAATTTATCATAAAAACATATTTTTATCTCATAGTTTCAATAGATTTCACTATTTTATTTAGCTTCAAAAACATTGAAACTAAAAAGATGAATATTAATTTGGGTTAAAAACTATTAAAAATCGATTAGGTTGCAAGTTCATAGCGGCATAGTTCAATATGTAGTGACGACGTTGATAACATTTTTTTATTTAATAAGACAAAAGAACAAATATATGAGGGAAATAGTTTTAGCATCGTTACTTATAAAGAGTTTCTTTCCATTGGAATTTCTTTATTAAACTATGTGGGATGAAAAACATACTAGCCTCTTTACTTATAGATGTTTGATTTCACTTTAATTGTGTTTCTTAAGCGATGTGGGATAAGAAAATGAAATAAAATAACACACTATAAAAGAAGGTTTGAACCCACATCGTCATGATAAACCAACTTAAGAAATTCTTTTATTCTATAAATCAATGTCCTTCTCAAAGTAAAACAATTATATAAATGATTAGTCAGCTTTTTTTTTTGTTGGAAACATTTCCAAATATTAAGTTTCATAGAAATATATATAGTAAAAGTTTTATATATTCTATTTTAATGAGTTCGAACTTTAAAAATACAGCGGGGTTGATCTCGATATGAACTATGTATTTCTTCATCATGTTGCACAAAACAGCATGTACCATATTATATAATCCAATTTTAAATTTTCGTGATACAGTTTGTGTTTTTCAAAATCTCAAATCGCATAATTGGTGCATGTGCGGTTTTGACTATATATCGTACGGTAAACACCATTGAAATATGTCTCTATTCTTACCAATAAAAGCGTGTTATTCAAAATAATTGAGTGACAATGAAAGCCTTTGCAAAAACTATAGCAAAATACATACAATATCCATCGATTTTATCAATGCACAAAGTGTAGGTAGATGATATTAAAATCATGTAGTTTGGGATAACTATTTATCTTGAACCATATTAATTCTAATTTTATTTCATGAATTGTATTCATTTATTGTAATTTTTACAGTTTTTTGTCTACAAAAATTTCATACATGTATCTATTATCATATAATTGAAAATAATAAAGACATTTTATATAAAATTTTTAAAAATGGTATGATAATAACATGTATTTGTCTATATTTTAACTATATACTTTTCTTTATGTGCAACGCGCAGGCATTCGCCTAGCGTTCCTTATAATCTTGAAAACAATTCAAATTCACTTCGGTCTTTATTATTATTATGTACAGAGGTTCCTTATCAACTTGACCAAGTAGCGAGGGAAGCTAATAGCCAACCAAAGTCGTCAACTTTCTTAGGTTTAAGAAACAACATTCTCCCATTCGAACCTCCAAATGTCCCCATCCCTTCAGATGACAATATTTCTAAAAGTAAGTGATAGTTGTGAAAAGACAGATACGCCCTTTGCAGAAATTCATCTTTATTCTTTACCACTTCTCTCAAAATCGTAAAAAAATGACACGCGGTTATAAACCACAGAAAAAACCGCACCAATGACACGCGGTTAATAATTGCGGTTATAAACCGCAGAAAAACCGCACCGCAGCCTAGTAAAACCGAACCGCAAAAAAACCCGCAAAACCATACCACAGGAAAAACCTGAACCGATCGGTTATTTGGTAGAATATCAAATGCATATACACTAACTGAATGCCAAATTTATTATAAAGTAATATTATCTTAAATAATAAAAGTTTCAAGTCAATTTGATTTGAATTGATGCGTAACAATAAAATTCAGTAACTATAGTCATTTTTATTTGATTTATTGAATAAAAATATCATTATATCTAAGAAATGATTACACTTTTATTGTTTACTGTAATACCACTTTTATTCCCTTCGCAGCAGTTTAATTTGCTGTTATTTTGTACATTTTTAGATTATGCATCATAATAAATTGAAGGATCTGTAACATAAGTTTTATGGTTAAAGGTTAAAAACGTAACTTTCAAATAGTTTAAAAGGCTAAAAGGAAACTAAGAAATAGACGATGACTATGATCGATGACGTAGGGCAACCAAATTCAACGAATATTTGCAACTCAATCAAAGAACCTACTGGCTTTTTAAATATACGAACCAATTTTTAAATCCCACAATGACAGATTTGATTTACTATGGTATATCTCATTCAATTAATTTATTATTTTACCATTCTTTTCTTCTTTACAAGCCTTATTAAATTATTTTAGTACGTTCTATATATCTGCTTTTACTTTTTGAAGATTTTGGTTCACATTGTTAACATTTACATATATTAATTTTTCTATATAACTGAAATTATACATAAAACTAGTGGGTTGCCGTGCGATGCACGGCTGCTCGAGAACAGATTTTTTTTCCTCATTGTAAGCAAGCGTTGATGCAAGATGAAGATCATTTGTAGCCTCTCCCATTGACCAAGCATTGACCGTACAATCCCACGTGATTTTTAGCCTCTAGCAGAATCCGGATTTATCTGCAAATCAAATACATTCGTCAAATGTGCAAAAAAAGGGATAAATGCAAGAGATGGCAACGTACTTTCATTAAAATATGCAAAATGCAAGAAACAACTATGTACTTTCAATCATTATGGTATACCATCCTACTTTCTTTTCTTTCTATTTCAACATCATACTTCCAATTTTTTCAGATCAAGGCGTTGTACTTTGTAAATCTAACCAATTATAGCATTACACTTTCAATTTTTTCTTATTAGGACATTATACTTTCAAAAACCTATCCAAAGCAAATATAAACCGGTACATGTTGTTTTTAATAAAGATTAATTTAGATGACTGAACATATAAATTTTAAATCTTTAAAAAAGTTCTTACCTCGAAGCTTTCTTTCGAGTTCTAGTTCAGAGCATTGTTCAAAGTGGATTTGCTTAATCACAGGAAGCACAGAAGACAGAAGACAAAAAATATGTTTCAATTTTTCTTGGGCAGGTACTTCCCGTATTTTTTCCTACAAATTGGTAATTCGTCAAATGTGCACACAAAAAGGGATAAATGCAAGAAATAGCAACGTAATTTCGTTAGAATGGGCAAAATGCAAGAAACAACCATGTACTTTCAATCATTATGGTATACCATCCTACTTTCTTTTCTTTCTATTACAAAATCATACTTCCAATTTTTTCAGATTAAGGCATTGTACTTTGAAAATCTAACCAATTATAGCATTACACTTTCAATTTTTCTTTATTATGACATTATACTTTCAAAAACCTATCCAATTATACCAGTGAAAATTGCTTTGTATTTGGATGATAGTGATATATTTGGTTAGATTTTTCAAAGCATAATGTTGTAATAAAAAATGAAAACACGACGCCATAATACACAAATCAATGAAAGTACGTTCCTATTTCTTGCATATAACCCTGTTTGTCCAACCTTTGAGGATTTCACTGAAACATAGTAATCTATTTCTTTCGCATAAGATATCTATACATAAAAATGAAATAGAAACTAAATAAAACATCTGATCATACTTTTAATTAAGCAAAATAATTACAATTACACATTTCATACAATTCTAAGACAACTCAAACTCTATTTGACATAGGGTCATTTTTTCATCATAAATAGTAAGAAAAGAGGACGTATATGATCATTTTTTCACCTCAGATCTGCTGTAAAGGTTATAAATAATCATTTGCTTGCATAATACATACATGCTTTTGGTGTTGCGTGGTGCAAATGAGGTTCCCAGTTCATCAAATACCACCCATCATCATTTCATCCTGTGATGGCATCATGCAAGTAAGATGCTATAATAAATTAACAAATTAAAGTATGTTGTTATTTCTCCCATTTAAAAACAAAACCAATTTGAGTCATAAACTAACCTGATTACTTTTAGTATGGTTCCATCTAATAAAGGAGACGATGGGATACCTCATAAAGGGACCCTATGTGAACCGGCCAAAAACAAAGAATATATGAGATTTTACCATAATGCACAATGAAAGCCATAATAATTGGGCTTTTACCCATTTTTTTCAAAATTGTATATTTAGAATGCAACTAACTTAATTTTAAAAACCCAATACAGAAAATTCCTTTTAACCAAATTAAGTTTCACTGAAAATTCAAATTTCAAACCAAAAGTGAATGTAAGAAATCGCTACATTCAAGACCCACAACCACCATTTGATCAAAAAAAGCTAGGCCTAGCAAAAACGTTCTTCTCGAAACTTTTGAATTTATTATTTCCAGAGAAAAAACCGTCAATTCCAATGCAATGCAGAATTCAATAAGCACACCATTGCACACTGTTCACCGTCTTTCCATAATTTCTTTTTATTTTGACGAAGATGAAGTACATCTACAAGTAATCCTCAAAACAATATCAAAGTACATTGCTGCAATCATACAATTATTTTCAAAAGTGATACAGGCCAAAATAAGAATAAGCAAAATTCATTGATAAAACTGTATTGCCCCTAATAAATTCTAAAAATCATTTTGAACATAATAACATCCTATCAATTTTAGAGAATCTTTTTACTTAAATAGACACAACAATTCCAAGTCTAATACCAATAATAATGAAGTTCACTACTATTTTCGATATAGACTCGAAGTACATCGTACCCATTTCCACAGTTTAAAAAAATATATTTCAAACCATTAATCATTTAAAATCATGAAAAAAAGATGTCAAAGAGAAGGAACCCAATTTAAATTACCGCAATTGAAATGTGTGCGTTTCCAAATACAAAAAGTGTCATGTTTCTTCTTAACTTAATAAATTAATGGATACATGACTTAATCCGTTAAGTTATACACGATTGTTTTTGTGGCTTGATACAAAAGGAAAACAACGTAACATGAGAAAGTCAGAGAAAAGAGGCATTCACCCATTGAATCCGACCATTTTACAAATATGATCTCATTTATTTTTCTTTCATTTCGTTAGATGTTGTTATTTTCTCATATATTGCTTTAAAGTTTATATATATATATATATATATATATATATATATATATATATATATATATATATATATATATATATATATATATATATATATATATATATATACATCACTTTATCAATACAACCCTCAATACAAAAAGAAACAGTTTGTGGATGTGAATATACCTGCATGGTTCTCAATCATGATCGAGTTCGGTTACATTGGCATGAAGAGCCTTTTGAACATCTTGAAGGTTCATGTAATCATAGGTGTAGTAGTCGCTACAACGATCAATATTCTGCCACTGTATGCACCAAACATACCCAAAGGGTCAATTTTTATGTTACAAAGAGCATGTTGCAAATTAAATTAATATGTTTTGTTAACAAATTTGTTAAATAGTTAAGCACATACCGACGTCTTTTTCGGTTTGCTAGTAAGGTTTCCATCAAAGCATAAAGGAGCATAATGTAATCATGAAACAAATGTTGAGCATCACATATGCAATTTGCATTCACATTGAGCTTTACATCTGCAAAGGAAAATATATTTAAGTTTCTTAAAATCGATTCAGTACAATCAAAGGATCTGCAACCAAGTCCAGAGCCTGATTACCGTTAACCAAAATTAAATCGTAATGAAACCTGTAATCCAAACGAAAATGACCAAATGAGCAAAGGTTGAAATCATAATTGCCTGAAACGATCTACAATCAAGTCGTAATCGAACCTGTAGCTTCACATCTACAAATGAATATATATTTAAGTTTCTTGAAATCGGTTCAGTTTCAATCAAATAATACACAACCAAGTCCAAAGCCTGATTACCGTGAACTGATGATTGAACTTGATTACATCGTAATTAAACCTGTAATCCAAACGAAGATGAGCAAATGAGCAAAGGATGAAATCATAATCGCAAATGAGCAAAGGTTGAAATCAATTTACTCCTCCGCCGCCCAATCACCAGCATCCACAATCGCAGCATCTACGTATCCCCACCACCGTAAGTCGCTAACTTTTGCCACAATCAGAGCAAGGGAGGTCGTAAGTGTAAGAGAGATATAATCCACGTTATACATAAGTTACATAAACATCTCCAAATCAAAATCACTCATGGAAATTGAATCGGAGACACCAAAAACTCAAGTAAATACAAAAATTATCACCGACTTAGACACAATCGTCTCTATCCGATGTTTCCTCGAGACCTTGTTAGCAGCATGTATCTTCTCGTCGCAAGTCCAACACAACGCCGCCTCGCCGGACCGTCAAATGGAACATTCTTGAGGAATCTGGAAGCGATTCTTTCATCTCCTTCGTCGATTGGGAAGGATCGATGGAGTGGGAAGGACGATTAATGGTGAGGGACGCTAGATGTAGGGAGTGGGAAGCACGATCGATGGAGGAAGCGGTGGAGAAACATCCGGATAAGGATCCAGACAGACCCGAAGATGGATCCATAAGCCAGAGGTGGATCCGAGTGTCACAAGGGAAAAAAACGTAGCGTTACATACCAAAAAATGACGCAAATTGATTAATAGGATAATTTTCACGACATTTGGTAATTATTTATAAGATTTTAAAATTTTCGTTAATATATTTTGATAACTCAAAAACTCTTTGGAACCCGAGAACTTTTTTCTTAATAATGTCTAAAAGAAAATACCATGTTTATATATATACTAGGCGATGTCTTGCCGTTGTGCGTGTTAAATTACGTAGATAAAACTTTGTCATTGATATTAACTATAAAATAACAATTTTACTCTATATTGATATATAAAATTGTAACCATTTTGAACTATATGATAAGATAAATTTCTATTACAATCTTATTACTTGATTGCCGTTACCCGCGACTTGTACTTGAATACAACTAAATATAATTCTCGACTTAGAGCTATTTTTAACTATTGTGTTGATTAGTTAATTTAAAGTTTACTTAATTTACCATCTTTTAATTTTATCATAATTATTATTTATAATAACAACCATTTTTAAGGTAATGTAATGTAATTTATATTTTTATATTGCAGTACATTATTATTATTATTATCGTCAATTAAATTTAAAAATCAGTTATTGTTATTAAGAAGTTGTTGAAGATTTTTAAAAAACACTTATTATTATTATTATTATTATTAAGGAGTTATAAAATATTAAAGTCTAGGTAGAAAGTTTTATTTTATTTGCAATTATATTACATCAATGAACCGATTATAAATATTGCAAACTAAGATTATACATCTTCAAAACAATAGTTAGTTAATTGCATTGATGTTTTATTTAATATTATAACTTTTCAAATTTCAACTAAGGGTTATTTAACATTAAACTACTACAATTGAAGAGGTTATGTTAAAACTATATAATGAAAATCGTAACAAATATAAAAAACTATAACAATTTCAACTTTTATTAGCTACTTAATTGATTAACATTTTTTTCTAAAAACTATTCAACGAACAATTATTTCATAATCAACAATCACACCATAAGTATGAACTAACTGAAAAAGTTATGTTTTTAATAATTAAAAAAGGCAAAATGACACTCAGGCCCCATAAAGTCTTAGAAGTTGGTCGAATTGGTCACTAAATTATTATTTTTTTGCATTATAAGGGAATGAAGTTTACAATCGAGTGTTAAAAACATCCTTATGGGAAAAACGAAGGGGTTGTCCGGTGGTTTGTCCTAATCAGCGTATGAGTCATCATCCATGTCACTCTTGTCACTCCATACAAACTACATAACAGTTTTATCGACCAAAATCAAAAACCCTTAGACATAAAATCGACAAAAAACCCTGAACCCACAAAATCTCTTTTCCCCAAATTCGTCAACTGTCGATCTAGAAGATGGAATCGAGTGTCCAGGTTGAAGTATACTTCAAAGGAAGGTTTAATCGGCAACCCTTTTGTTACATAGATGGCATGCAGGAGGTAATTGATGGTAGGGATTTTTCCGCGATGGATCTAAAGGAATGTGTCGACTTCCTAGAAAGGTTTTCACAAACTAAGTGTAAGAATCTCTACTATTGTCTCCCGGAATATGATATTCCGTATGGTTTACGGATTATTTCAGACGAAATGGAATATGTGGAATTTATTGAGGTTCTGTATCACTGTGGGGTTATCATCCCTATTTATTTAGACCATGAGGGTGTTATCATACAAGATTGGATTGATGAAGAGGATGATGTTGTTCTTAGTCCAGATGAGCAAAATTCAAGTACAGGTCCTGTTTTACCCATAGGAGCAGATGAAAAGGGGTTAACAGAAGATGATGAACCAAAATTTTTCAGAGGTGAAGCTGAAGAATAGATGGATATTGATGATGTGTACACCCAAATTGAATGTCCAACAAGGTACAATCCAGAAGTTGAATGGAAGAAGCAGGTGCCTGTGTTAGGTATGAGGTTCCAAAACCCAAAGCAACTTAAAGATATGCTTTGTAATTATGCTGTAGCAAACGGTTATCAGTTATGTTACAAAAAAAATGATAGTAATAGATTGTTAGTGAAATGTTGCAATGGTGATTGCACATTCAGGCTTTGGGGTTCATGGATGAGTGATGAGAGATCATTCCAAATTAAGTCCCTTAAAGATGAACATAATTGTGCACGAAATTTCAAATTGGGATCCCTTGTGACATATGCATGGATTAGGTCTCATTACACTAATCAGATTCTCCACAAACAGAAAATCAGTGTCAGACTCCTAAGGGAAAAGGTGAAAAAGGATTTTGGTATAGAGGTGAGTATGAGCCAGTGTAGAAGAGCCAAAAAATATGCTTTATCTCTAATAGAGGGTACCATTGTGGAACACTATGCCAAGTTATGGTCATATGGTGAGGAGATCAGGAGATCAAACCCTGGGTCAACTGTCAAACTACATGTGAATACCATGCTAGATGGAAAGAATTATTTTAGTAAATTTTATGTTTGTTTTGCTGGTATAAAAGAGGGTTGGAGGAGTGGATGTAGAAGACTTATAAACTTAGATGGGTGTTTCTTGAAGGGTTTATGTACTGGGGAGTTGTTAAGTGCTGTGGGAAGGGATGCAAACAACCAGATTTTTCCCATTGCTTGGGCTGTTTTTTGTGTGGAGAACAAGGAAAATTGGAAATGGTTCTTGGAATTACTTGCTGAAGACCTACTCCTTAAAAGTGGGTTGAGTGTTTCCCTCATGTCTGATCAACATAAGGTAATTCATAATGTATGTCTTTAATTGTAATCATATACTTGTAAATTAACATTCCCTTTTTGGTTGTAGGGTCTACTGGAGGCAGTCAAGGAGGTATTACCTGAAGCAGAGCATAGGCAATATGCAAGGCACATCTATGCAAATTTCAAGAAAAGATTTACTGGTGCCCATTTTGAAAACCTCTTTTGGAGAGCAAGTAAGGCTAGCACAGAACCCCACTTCAATGCAGTTATGAAGGAAATTCAGCAATTGAGTACTTCAGCATACAATTATTTGTTAGAAAGGAATCCAAAGACTTGTTCCAAGGGCCTTTTTCAAATTTGGCAGCATGTGTGATGCAGTTGAGAATGGTTTTTCAGAAACTTTTAATAGTGTTATCACAGAAGCAAGGAAAAAACCAATTATTACCATGCTTGAAGAGATTCGTATGTATGTAATGGATAGAATGCATAGAATGCAACTTAAGGGAAGTTCATGGCTTGAATACCAAATTTGTCCTGTTATTAGGCAAAAAATCAATGACTTGAAGTTTATGCAAAGGTAGTTATCTAAATAGCAGATTTTTAGTTATGCCATCAAAGCTAAAATGTTTTATTCAACAGGTACTGGCAAGTGTTGCCATGTGGACTGATGCAGTTTGAAACAAGGAATCTTGGTGAAGCTTATGCTATCAATTTAAAGAAGAAAACATGTACTTGCAGGTTATGGGAAATAAATGGGTATGGGTGTGTGCATTCTTTGGCAACCATTTCATATATAAATGGAACAATTGAGGCTTTTGTTGATCCTTTGTACCTTGCAACCTTTTACAAAAACACTTACAAAAACCCCATACTTCCTATGAATGGATCAGACATGTGGCCTACAACAGAGTACATTCCACCTTTACCCCCTATGAGAAGAAGAATGTCAGGGAGGCCAACTGTAAGGTGAAAGAAGGATGTTTCTGAAAGGAGTAACAGGCACACAGTATCAAAAATAGGGAAGCGAGTGTTATGTGGTATTTGTAAACAGCCTGGGCACAACAAGATAACATGTAAAGCAAATACAACAAAGACTGCTCAAAAAAAGGGCTTGAAACAAGGAAAGGAGCAGGGTAACACTTCAGTGCAGGTAGAGAAATCAGTGGAAATAGGACATTTGAGACAAGAGAATGGAAGTTCCAAGAAACGTGAACCAAAGAGGTCTGAAAGGATTGCCAAAAAAACTTTCAAAAACAGTTCATGTTGCAAGTGGGGAAGGGATGACATCTGACAAACCCATGGACTTGGATTAAAAAATAAAATGGGATTATGTGTTTGAATGTTTTGTAAGTTAATAAGTGGATTATATGTTTGAACAATTTGTTTTTAAGTCTGTTGTTAAAAAGAGTGTGGTTGAACATTTGCTTGAACTTTTGGTTTGTAAGTGTGTGGTAAGTCATTTGGTTGAACATGTATGTGTCGTTTATTAAGTAAATTTAAAAGTCCTTTATTAAGTCCTTTTCTGAAGTCAAAGGAACCATGTTTATCAACTGAAATTAAATTGGTATAATGCCTTTGCTAGTAATATCCTTGATTAAATACAAGTAAGTCCTTTATTTTATTAACACATTTCATTAAGTCAATGGAACCATGGGGTACATTTGTAATCCAGTGGTACTTTATTAAGTCCTTTTACTTGTATTAAATCCAGGGGTAGATTTATTAAGTCGTTTTATTAAGTCAATGGAAATTGTTTATCAAGTGATCCTGGGGTTCATTTGTAATCTAGGGGTACTTTATTAAGTCCTTTTCTTTATTAAGTCGTTTGATTAAGCTAATCGAAAACAAAATGCCTGATATGTTAACCAAAAGACAACATCTTTTACCAACATCTTATACAAACTAGTGACTTTATTAATGACCGAATGGACCATCAACCTAACGCAAGAGGCTTGAGGTTTGCTAGATCTGTTAACCAAGCACAAAATAACATTAATATTTTTACTTCATTAACATAACCATAATCATAACATAACCATAATCATCGATTTTGCTACATCTGTTGAACCCTTTTCCAAACAACCAACCACCTTCAAAAACCCCTAAACACATCGATTCCACAAAATGCCTGCAATCTCAGGACTTCTTAAACTACATTAAACAAGAGTTAAACAAACTTAATACCTATAATACCCAAACACAACTACTATTACCTTACCACCACACACCGATCTACTCGATCCCCACCAAAACCACCATAGCTACTTCATGGAACTGTAGGCCGCCGCAGCCGCAACCACCAACACCAAACCGCCCCACAGGAACCCTCGAATCATGTTCTTGAGCTTCATAAGCTCCCCTTGAAGCCGGCCGTTTTCTGCTTCGACACGGTTCATGCCGGCGTCAATTTCTTCACGCATAAGGGCTAACTCGAGCTGCAAAGTCACATTCAGCCTGTCTTCGGTCGTCGGAGAGCTGGAAATGACGTCGTGAACACTATATTCATTAAATGACATTTCATAGTTCGAATCCATCGTCGATCTGTTGTGATTTAAGCGAACGAAAAGGGTTAATCGGTAGAACTGTTCTTGCCGTTTAGGGTATTCAGGTTTCAAAATTTGTTCTAATGAGGGTCCAATATATACAACCTTTAACCGGTAACCCTTGGGCAATATGGCACACAGTAGCCGATTGCCGGGTACATGGGTGATGTGGCTGCTGACGTCATCATCTTTCCTGCCACGTCGACGCAACTTACCTATGTGTATTTGGACAACCGGTTCTAATGGGGAAAAGGGTATATGGACCCGGTAACATCAAATGTCAATCCCCTAAAAGGCAAGAAAATTACTTCATGGGTATTTTAAAACAAAAGGCAATACTTTAGATAGGAATTTTAAGAGTAAATTATGAGTTTCAACTTTTATTAGCTACTTAATTGATTAGCTTACTTTTTATAAAAATTTATTCAACTACTCATCACTTAATAATCAATAATCACACCATGTATGAAGTATTAAAAATTTCAAGTAAATATATAATGATTCAAAAATTTATAACCGAAAGTCAAAAAAATTAATCAATTAATTACATTACTTAAGTAAATAATATTGGTTAATTGTTAGAAATTAGTATTTACTTTATAGTTGAAAGTCGAAAAGTTTAAACACATAAATGCCTTACTTTAATGAAATTTTTAGATTTAGTATATCAAAAATAATTATTTATTTTGATATACATGTGTTATTTTTTCAATAATTTCTTCAAACGTTCATGCACTTTTTTATAATTGTCCTAAATATCATTTTAACTATAAATACTAAAATATAATATCTAAGTAACTAATCATGTATCAACTTCTTTCAAAATATTAAACATTCAAGTATATAAATAAGATTTTATTTTGAAATTACAAACATAAAACAGATAATAAAATTTAAAAACTTGTATTATAAGGAGATGTATACTATTATAATTGATAAATTAAGAATACCAAAAATCTCAATGAAACTCCAAATCATCAACTAATTATATAAGCTTGAGTTCTAGTTACAAAATAAACATAAAACGTAATGAAATAGAATAATCTCATTGTTTTGTTTCATACTCTCACGTTTTCTTCATCGATAATGTTGTATGTTCGTTTTTAATCTATTAGACATAACAAAAAATCATTAAGTTAATCTAGTAATATATAACAAACTTACAAATTCAAAACTTTAACAATGTAACATGGCTCGAAATATAGCAAAAAAAATACTCAAACCAATACAAAAATCATCTCATTGTGAAATTTGTTTCATACTCTCGCGTTTTCTTCGTCGATAATGTTGTATGATTGTTTTTAATCTATAAGACATAACAAAAAACCATTAAGTTAATATAGTAATATATAACAAACTTACAAATTCAAAACTTTAACATCGTAGCATGGCTCGAAATATAACAAAAATATTCAAACCAACATAAAAATCTTTAAACGTTTGTATTCTTCTTTCTTGATGTTTTCTCACTTTATATGTGAGTTGTATTTTTATGTTAGTCAAATGATTCACCTGTTTTATAGTAACCAAAAAAAATTTAATATTGATAAATTATTTCATATTAGTTTAAATACTTAGTAGTTATAAGGCCTAAGTTAAAAAACACTTAAATGGTTTCCATCAATTAATTGAAAGATGAAGGGTTGTGGATGTTTCAAATGAATATGGTGCAAGAATGAGACCTATCTTGAACCATATTCATTTGCATGACCTCCTTTATAATATAACTAGGCGTATACCCGCGCGTTGCGCAGGAATCAAATTGTATAGTAAAATAACATTGACAAATGTAAAGTTTTGAAGATAAATTAGTAAGTATCATAAAGTAACAAATAATATTTTGTTATAGAAATTTAAAAAATTAATATAAAAGCTTTCTAATATTGATGTATAATTTTGGCGATGCTTATTTAGTATGTTGTATTAACGTTTCCTCACGATGATCGTCATTCCCAAACAACGTCATATTGTAATTATTATTTTCACACTCGATTCAACTATATTGAAATTCCTAATGACATAAAACTTATTCTTAAAAAGAACTTTGTATTTCTTCATATGGTTCTTCATTTTGGAAAACTATATTGATTTATGAAAATATCAAGGTAGTAGATATGTATCATGATCTATTTACTAACAATAATATGATATTAATATATAAATAGGAATTAAAAACTGTTCATTTGAGATTTTTTAATCATTAAAGAAGATAATTATAAGCTAAATGAAAGATTTACAAAATCAATAGACTTGTTCTTATTATATTTATCTTGTCACTGAAGACAGAACATTCTGTAACGTATATTCTTACTATTCATCTGTTGAATTTCTTTTATTCCAACAAATACGTATCCGTCATAAATAATATTTACATGTAGTAATGTACAACGCTAAGGGAAAAGGAAAAGAACATAATCACCAAGATTATCATGATTAGCTCCTATTTTGATTTCATTTTCCAATATTTGTTTATTTATTTAAATAAAAGCATCAAACATAAAACATCGATAGATTAATGAATTAAAAAATACATAAAATCAATCATGTGTTAACCAACCATGATATTCTCTTTAAAGAATCAAACTTAGATTGGCGTAGATTTTGGATATATTTTGAACATACTAACATTGGCTTTTAGTGATGTTATGCTTATTTGCTAAAGTTGCTCATATTTAAATGTATCATTATTTATAAGTTTTATTAGTTAATACATAAATAGTTTGGAAGTCAAATGGTTGGAATTCTACCATAAATACAAATTAATTATCATAAGTTGAAATTTTAAATAATTATGTCATGTTAATAAAAAATAGCAATCAATATCAAAATACATTTAAAAATTTATTATAGTTTCAAATGAATATAGTTGAAGGATAATGAATTCTATCAACAAAAGGAAAAATTATTCAAATGAATTTTTAGAGTTGTGGTTAAACGAAAAAAATATATTATAGTCGTTAAATTAAAAAGTTAAGAAACCACAATACCTTTTATATAATTTACCCACTTATTTTCACAATCACAACATTTAAGTTACCTTGAACTTCAATATCATTTTTATAATTTGGATGATGTTTAAAAATACGACATTGCAATAGGAGATGTGAAAGTTCATCTATAATGATAAACACATCACTAAGTAGTTTTTGTTTATTACATTTAACCATTTTTAAGCTACAACTTGATATGTACGAAAAATGAAAACTCTTCCAACATAAATTTATACAATATATCTTTATATGCTTTAGTAGACGTATGACATTATGAATTTCTGACTAAGTTATCATCACTTTAAAAGTATTTATAGGTAAAACCGAAACTAAATGAATAGCATGGTGGACTTCTAACTACTTTATAACTATATATAGCCAAAATAAAAATAAACATATGACGTGGTGGAGCACCCATGCATATATATTCAAGATTATGAAAAAGAAAATAAAATAGAAGCATGTTTTAGTAGTAATCATTTCTATAATTTGGTTGATTTTTAAAAATACCACATTGTAATAGAAGATAAAAAAGTTCACTTACAATAATCCATAAATCAATAAAATAGTTTTTTTTTTATTTCTTACTTGTAACCATTTTTAAACTACAACTTGATATGTACAAAAAAAGATGTCTAACACGTTGTTTTTTTAACAATTTTTCATTCATTGGAAAAAGTAGACAACTTTCTCACCATAAATTTGTACAATATATTTTTATATATGCTTTAGTAGACGTACGACATGATAGATTTTTCACTATATATATATATATATATATATATATATATATATATATATATATATATATATATATATATATATATATATATATATATATATATATATATATATATATATATATATTAGGTGAAATAAGAAGAATTTTGGTTAGGAGCATATGAAATAATCTCGGCCATTAGACACACAAACATATATACATACACACATATATACATACATATATAGGCATCGATAAAACTGCAACGTTGTGAAATTCTCACAAATTTAAAACTATATATATGCAAAACAAAAAATATACTTACAACGTTTTCACCACTTTATAACTATGTATAGCTAAAATAAAAATAAATCTAGGATAAGATGAAGAGTTGTAAGTTAGAAATGAAACAATTTTGAGTAATCAAATGTGGCATGTCATAGTCCCTTTTATAGGCAAGACTTTCTAATTGACCAAACAAAATTAATTAGCATAAGATGAAGAGTTGTAAGTTAGAAATGAATATTTAAGTTGTATAAGATGAAGAGTTGGGAGTTTCAAATGAATATGGTGCAAGATAGAGGCATATCTTTAATCACATTCATTTAGATGGCCTCTATTATAAGAGTTATATAGACTAGGCGTATTCCCGAGCGTAGCGCAGGAGTAGATTAATATAGTAAAAATATATTGACTGATCAAATATAAACATATACACTTTGAATTTAATCAAAACATGCAAAACTAAAAATAAATCAATCATACGACATATATATCAATAGTAATTTTTTATCAAAACGTCGAACAAAAAAACATAATCACCTTTTTGTAGTCAATTATCATGGATGGTCCAACATTAAAAATACATGGAAATATATTTACATAAATTATTTTAAAATTTAAAATAATTTTAAAATAAAATGTACTAATAACACCATAAGTATATTATATTAATAATTCAAAAAGTCTATCATTGAGATGATAATATTTTATATCTAATAAATTAGTTAATGTTGGAAGTTGAATAGTTAGGAGTTTCATATCAATATGGTAAAAGTAAAAATGCTTCAATAAATATAAGAAAGAATTATATATTGTTCATCGCAACCGATATTTTATATTGATAATAAAGTTTTTAACTAAAAGTCGAATAAAATAATCTAATCATCGATTTTAAGTCAAATATATATATATATATATATATATATATATATATATATATATATATATATATATATATATATATATATATATATATATATATATCGACAATCCAATAGTAAAAATATAGCACAACACATTGACATGAACTATAATATATACATTATGTTTGGTGAATGTATTAGGCAGATCGTTTCTTCATAAAACTTATAGGTAAAATAAATATAATTTAGTAATTTTTTGATATACACTTTTAATCGATAAATTTCTATTGATAAGAGTTGCAAATTTGTATTACCAAAAGACTTCTAGCCCAGCGGTACTAGGTATTGCCCTCCCTCTTTGAGGTTGAGGGTTCAAGTCTCGTCAGAGACATAGGTGGAATATAGGTGTAGTTTAGGAGTAGATTTGCCGTTCTAAAAAAATCATACTTTAGTTAAATTAACATATATAATATTTCATATTATCTTTCAAAAATAAAGAAGAATGAAATGTAAATAGAAAAACTAATAAAACTAATATAATATAATATAAATTACAACTTATAACCAGAATCTTAAATAAATAAGCTTTAATAAAATAATTTTTGATATAATTTATAGTTGCATAAGAAATGTATAAATATGCTTTATTAAAATTTTTTATTTCCGTCAGTTTCATTCCCTTAATTAATTTTCAATAAAAATTGATTTCTAGTAGATTTTCATTTTTGTTAAATCTTAGTAACTAAAAGTTTTATGATGCTTTATTACTAAAGTTTTTTTAACGTGTTGAATGTTTAACTTCTTACATGACAATAATGTCACAACTTTCATATAATTTTCTTTGTCAAATAATTCTAATGTTAAATAAGATTCTACAAATCAAATGACCACTAAATACTTTATCAAATATCATAAGCCTACTTATTCAAACAATGTAAAACCATTTATTGGGGAATATGGATTAGAAAATACTATATATATATATATATATATATATATATATATATATATATATATATATATATATATATATATAATACATACTTGCGGATCAACTCTAGACTCTTAAATCATTGAAAATTACTAATTACAATGAATAATCAATATATTATATATCTTTCTATCTTTATGTTGTGGTAGAACCAATGTACACTTTGTTTCTTGTCTTGCAACTTGTAATTTGCTTTGACATCTTCATGTTTATCCTTCCTAATATAATATAAACATATGTACCTTCAAATCTCAACCATGTTGTTTTTCTCTTTCCTTGCGACTTGGAATTTGTTATAGGTTCTTCATGTTTCTCTTTCGTAATACAATATAAACATATGCAACTTCAAAGTGTGTGTGTTCTCAAATCATTTTTTCTTCCATGTTATTCTCCAAGCTAGAATCAAATTTATATGTGAATTATATGTAACACTTACATTAATTAGGTGTGTTAAGTATCAATAAGTATCATATGTTAAAAAAGTTGAGTTGTATGTGTTTAATTACTTGAAAGTTATAAAGCCTTGTAAGTTTCAAATGAATATAATTCAAGATGTTGGCCTATCTTGAACCACATTCATTTGAATGACCTCTATTATAAGATTTATAAAGACTAGGCGAGTACCCGCGCGTTGCGTAGGAATAAATTATGTTATTTTTTCACTTTAAATATTGAACTGATTTAGTGAAACCTAATTTGATGAAATACAAAAATAAAAAAATTAAAAATATCATATATTTTTTTAAGTTTGTGTAATCTAGTTGTTGAATGTTAGCTATCAATATAATTGTTAACCATTATTTATATATTTATATAGACGTAATTGTATACCATTTGATAAAATTATTATTTAACTAAAAATTTAACATATCGACCATTACTAAAATGGAAGCTTAAGACACCTTTTGTATATTTACAATATTTTATAGTTTTTATTTAAAATATGTAATTTGCATTGAACCTAACTAAAATAACAGTTATTCTGGTACATATATTTAGTATGAAATAACTTATAAAATGATGTTCTAATGTTTTTTGATAAAAAAATCATTGGTTTAATCAATTTAATTAGTGAAAATTGATTAATGGTACTAAACAACATATTTAATAAAATTCGGTTAATTACATTAAAAGTTCACTTTAGCATCAAAACTCTCTAACTTCCAACCAGAGTTATTTATTTTAAAACCACTACAACACAAGAGGTTTTAAGTTATGATACTTCGTTTAAATTTATGTTAATTGAATAAAATTAAATATTTAAATTAAGTTTAGTCATGTATAAACAAAATATTTTTCTTCTTCTTCAAAAAGGCATGACTCGTATTTATTTCCTCCCGGAAATGGAACATGATTATTCCCGTTAAACATGAACAGCAAAATTGTTTGAACTCTAATATATATTTTATTAATTTCTTTAGTTTAATAAGACGTTTTCGAAATACGATGATTTCAGTTTCTTGTTTTAGAAGCTCTTATGTATTATATTATTGTGATTATAAATATAAGTATGAGGGTTGAGTTTGAAATTCTAAGTGTTACTCATATTCTAAACTTTTTTTATAATTTATAGATAATAAATAATACACAAACTCATTTAGTAGTTTTATGAATTGTTTTACATATTTTTGCAAATTTCTATTCTGTTTTTTCGTGTATTTATATTACAGTTTTATTAAAGAGTTTAATTGAAAAATATGCAGTTTTGCATTGAATATAACGTTTTAAGTGAAACATGTTTATATTTTTAGCTTATAGAAATTGAATAGGAAATGAGACATTTACTGGTTTTCTATATATTATAGTGATTTTATTGGGTTTTCTGGTGTATTTGTATTTATATTTTGTAAAAAATATTAATTGAAAATATGCAACTTTTTACTGAATCTAACATTTTTGAAGAAAAAAACACATTCAATACTCTAAATATTAAAAGATGATAATGACATGCATAAAAATTGAAGTGTTTTAAGCGTCCAACAATTTCGAGAAAACCACAATCATTAAGAAATGTCAAATTAGAATCAATCTTTTTGAAACCACATATATCCATCAAAAGTTATAGAAGACTAATGTGTATGTAAATGTTTCATTTTATTTACATGTATCTCACATAAATAGACCATTTAGTTTTAATAAATCAACAATCTTTTATACATTTCCTCAACTGTATTTTATCATTCATTTCTTTTTTATCATTCCCACAACTTATTATTTTGTTTTGTAATTACTATATACTATTCACATCAAATTGAAACTATAAATTTTCAATGAAAATACATATAAAAATATAATAAACAAAATGGTTATTAATTTGTTTTGCAATTACTATTTATTGCACAATAAAACATTTCAACATGAATATTTTGTTTTTGTTTCTACTCTATAAAATAAAAACGTTGAGTGTATCATAATATGTTTGTTTAAAAAAATACAAAATACAAAATCATACTAAGTTATTATTGTATAATAAAAACATGAAGTGAGAGTTATCAATATTCAAAACATAAATATATATGCTCCAAGCCATACAAATTTTCTTGAAATTAAAGAAAGTAAAAAATAATAAAGATGTACAAAGAATGAGTTAAACAACTCGCTTCAATTTTATCATAGATATATACGCGGAATCTGCCTAGAGCTCGTTTGATTTCTTTCTGCAATTACCTTCCAAACGCCATGCAACCCAACCGATGAATCTTTATACATGTTTAATACAAAATTAAATGATTGTCATCGAGTTTGATTCTTTGCGAGATCTATAATAAGATCCTCCACAAGAACATGTGGGCAATAATAAGAAGTTGATAGCTTCGCCAAATATAGTTCTTGAGATGTTATCACTCATATTATACACATGTCATAACATGCTTGAAAGAGAATAAAATAAGTTTTGAGTAACCAATTGTGTAAATAGTGTTCTTATATAGGCACAACATATCAATTAACAAAAACATTAAATAGTATAAGTTGACAAGTCTTGAGGGGTTTCAAATGAATATGGTGCAAGTATTTGAGTTATCTTGATCCACATTCATCAATGGCATCTATTATAAAACTTTAATATATATATATATATATATATATATATATATATATATATATATATATATATATATATATATATATATATATATATATATATAAATAAAAAAAAATGGGATCCGGTAATAAGAAAAAATTTGGTAGGAAGGTAAGAAGTTTTTTATTTACATGTTTTTTTGGCGAAACAACAAAATAAATAAATAGATTATGCAAAAATAACATGATTCACAAAAAAAAAATTCTCGAAAAAACAACTTGATGATTCATTTTTATAATGATTTTGTTGTTATTCACTAAAATTGTCCGTAATATGAATAAAAACCTGATTTACTATAAAATGATTCATGAGTAAGTTTTCTCAAAAAAAAAAAAATTCTATGAATCATGTTATTTTTATTCATTTTGATTGTTCGTCCAAAAATCAACAAAATAAAAAACTTCTTACCTTCTTACTATAATTTTATTTCTTATTTGATTCTCATATATATATATATATATATATATATATATATATATATATATATATATATATATATATATATATATATATATGTATATATATATATATATATATATATATATATATATATATATATCTATATACTAGTTGTAAGACTCGTTATTACACGGGATGATACAAAAATATTATTAATTAAGAATATCTAAATATTAACAATTTTACATAAGAAATTTGCTTGTGTATCGTGACATCTTGCTTTTGATTTTTACTATTACAACTTTCTATTTGATAAATATAATTGATTATAAGAATGTCATCGGTACTAAAATCAAATTCACTATTATGATTGGAATCGTTCTTCAAAATATTATGATGTCAATTGCCTCTTTATTGTCTCCTAAATCATTCTACACATTAAAAAATAATATGATATTAAAAAACAATTAATTTTGAAATTGGATGATAACAATTAATTTTTGAAATTGAATGATAATTAAACGGATCATTAATGAGTTATAAACGTTTCAAACCAATTAGTTTTTTAAAGAAATTTAAAATTCTATTAAAATGACATGTGGCAAATTCAATGAGAAGATGACATGTGACTTTGAGTTACTTAGTTATTAGAATAGGATACGATATATATATATATATATATATATATATATATATATATATATATATATATATATATATATATATATATATATATATATATATATATATATATATATATATATATATATATATATATATATATATATATATATATAACAACCTAGGAACCTTTTGACTGAATTTTTTTTTTCAAAAAAATGACTTAATACACCTAGTTGTATATTTAAGACATTTTGTCAAAAAAATTGAAAAAAAGAATATGTGTACACGAAATGTGCACATATGCACGAAACGTGAACATATACACAATTGCGAAAAAAAATACACATGTGCACATTTCGTATATGCATATTATTTTTCAAATTATTTTTGACAAAAAGTCTTAAATATAAGTGACTAGGTGTACTAAGTCATTTTTTTGAAAAAAAATTCAGTTAAATGGTTCCTAGGTTCTCACGAAAAAAATGGTTCTCATTTGATCTTCTCTCTCTCTCTCTCTCTCTCTCTCTCTCTATATATATATATATATATATATATATATATATATATATATATATATATATATATATATATATATATATATATATATATATATATATATATATATAATGAACTAAAATTATCCATGGTACCAAGAGACTAATCTCGATCGTCGGAATCAAAATCATCAACGGCTAAAAAGTAGGTTGTAAATTTTTCACATCGACGCACATGTAGAGGATTATAACAAAAAACTCACTTCCTTTTTTGTTTTTTTAATTTTTTGACATTATTCTTTTTCAAAAATAAAAACCGAAAATACCATAATTAATAATTTGTTTGTCTTCTACAAATAGACATCCATATTGATATAGAAAAAATATTTTTTTTTCATTTAGACAGCTCGTCTAGATTCATAATGTGAATCTGAACTGTAACAATTTGAATATCAATTATTATTTTACATTTAAAACTTTTACTACTTCAAAATTATAACCATTTATAAGTAATGTACTTGATTCACAAGTGGATTTACTCATATATACACGAAAATTGACTCATATTTATATGTCAATATCTTATAGTATTGATAATTTACTTAAACGCTTTTACTATTTCAACATTTTAACCATTTATAATGAACTTACTCTAATTCACAATTGAATTTACTTAGATTCACACAACAATTTACTCAGATTCACATATCAATATCATATGGTATTTTAAATATACTCCGAAATCTGAATATGATTTATTTACTTAGAATTTTTTAAGACTTCAACATTTTAAAATTTTATAATTAATTTACTATGATTCATAAGTTAATTCCATTCACATTCACAAAAAAATTTATTCAGATTCGTATGGCAATATCATTTGTCATTTGTGAATGCTAACAATGAATAACAGCTGAGATTCACATGTGAATCTTAACTAGTAGAAATTTCGAAAAAAAATCATTTTTGTATATCAATATGGATGTCTATTTGTAGAGGATAAAAAGTTATAAATTTCTATATATTCAGTTTTTCTTGATAAAAAAATATGCCCTAAAAATTAAAAAAACGAAAAAAACAAAGTGTATTATTTTATAATCCGGTTGATGTACGTCCACCGTAAGATGTATAATTGTTTGGATGAGATTAGTCTCTTGGTACCATGGTTTTTATTAGTCACTTATTGAACTTTTGCCTATATATATATATATATATATATATATATATATATATATATATATATATATATATATATATATATATATATATATATATATATATATATATATATATATAGACACACACACACACGTCTGATAATCGTGTCGGGTTGGCGGGTTGAGATAGCTTGATCCAAACCCGACCCGATTAATTATCGTGTCGTGTTAACCCGTTTATTTGTTGGTGATTTTATATTACCAATATGTATTTAAGTGTAATGGATTAACTTGTTAATCAAATACAATCTTGATAAACATTAAACAAGTAAGAAAGGTACGGAGTGCACACTTGTTTAAGTTTGATCAATATCCAAAGTACACTGTCGTTTGGGGGCGAAGCCACCAAACTAACGGGTGTCCGAGGTTAGCGCCCTTGGTAGCGGGGTCCAAGGAGCGGCAGCCCCCTGGCGGGGTCTAAGGGGCAGAGCCCCTGGCTGGGTTCGAGCTGTGTGTTTTCAAAACTGCATCAGAAATTTGTTTTTTCAAAAAATAGCCCGGTTTCTGACCTTTGTGATCACATGACCCGTGTGATCACAAAGCAGATTGTAATCAGACATCACACGACCCGTGTGAATGTCAAAGCATTTTGCACCCGAGAAAGGACACGACCCGTGTGCATGTCAAAGTAGTTTGCAACCGAGACATCACATGACCCGTGTGATTTGCCTAGTGACAATTTCTTGTCGATTTTGGCAGGTTATATTTAGTTTTGCTCACACTTTTATGGTATACAAAATTCATAACAATATACATTCTCTGTTCTTGATCGTTCTCTAAATCTTATCGAATCAAAGATTCGATTATACCACGAAATACTTTGATTTGAGAGTGAATATCACGATTTTCAGAGATTCCAAGCGATTGTATAACCCCGAATTTGTAACATTATTTTCGTGTCGGGTTGGCGTGTCAACCCGTTTACTTTGTAAATGTGTCGTAGCATGATAGATTGAAACGCTGAATAGGTTGAAAGAGTAAGAGTTGGGGAGGTGGAAAAATAAAAAGTGAAAAAATGGAAGGAGTAATAGTTTAGGAGTCGGTTGAACGAAATTCACAATAATTTTAAGGGAACGAAGTCCCGTTGAGGGGAAAGTGGCTGAGCGAGATTGTAGAGTATGAGATATTAACGAAAAAGTGAAAACCAAAATATATGTCCTGACTCATACAAACTAATTAGTGGATTCTATAATACAAAATAATTCAACCTAAAGTTTTCTTTAACATTTGACTTTGATTTCAGGCATGTTCAATTACCTAAAGAATTAAAAGAACTTGCATATAAATAACCGGTCATTATCGGGTTAAAAGGTTGGACTCGAACTCAACCCATTTAATTTTCGTTTCGTGTCGTGTCAAGAATTGCCACCCCTATATATATATATATATATATATATATATATATATATATATATATATATATATATATATATATATATATATATATATATATATATATATATATATATATATATATATATATATATATATATATATCCCAATAAATGTAATATAATATGTAAAATATGTATGTATATATTTAAATTATCTTAAAATATAAAACAAAAAAAAATGCCCAAATGAATTGAAAAGTAATTTGTTTAGTGTGGACAAAACTGAACCTTTCTGTTATATAATAAATTACCTGATTTTAATATATAAATGTTATATAATATAGAATAAATAATAATTGGTCAAGGTGAACAATTATATCTAAAGACAATTAAAAGTAAAATACGTTGTAATTAAAAAAAAGTTACAATGACAAAAGTGTGAGTAGATTAAGAATTAGCTCTGTTTATTATTATTTTTTTTCTTTGGTTGGTTCATAAGCAAAATTGTCGTTGTAAAAATTAGCAATGGGTTATTAGACTTAACATCGACGGACTATATCTGCAACTACAACGGGGATTTTTTTGAACAAAGTGGAAAGTTGAATCATATATATGAACACAGTAAAATAGAGGGATAAAGTTTCTAATTATTCTTTAATTTTGTTTTTAATTAACCTTTTAAACAACTTCTAAGTTACTCATTAATCACTTTCACCGTCTTCACCTCTTTCTTGAAACAAAGGAGACGTTATATAGATCCAGTTCTATGCTTCAAGCAAACTCATTCCTTAATACATACTTATTCATCGAGTAAATTTTGCAATCTTTTGAGTTTAGGTAGTTTCAATCTCACCAAATACTATCCCATGCAGGACATGCATGGTGTCCTTTTATTATTTCAATTACTAACAGTGTGATTATGCAGTTACGGAAATGAGCACCGAAAACACACTCGTTATTTCAATCGAGGAATCGACTTCATATAGCCGTCCACCACCGAACCTACCTTGTGGAGATCTACTTGGTAAACTCGTACATCATATTACTATATTAGCATTTTTAATGAACATGAAAACCTTGTCTGATTCTTGACAAAACATATTTTATGGTTGTTTTTGGAAATAGAATACAGATGTTGAACCGTATTCTATGATATGACATATAATACAGTTGTCATACATTCTAACCGTACTCTATTTATCACATTATAATACACTTGTCATACATTTTAACCTTACTCTATTTTACAACATCTACCGTATTCTATTCTATAATATGTAAAATTGTTATTTTAGAAGCTTATTCTACAATGCATCAAACAATATACAAACCAATAAAACCATGAAAGTACATTGTTAGCTAGAGAAGCATCCAATGTATTAATGAGGAAAGAAAAGATAAAAATAATAAACAAAAAAACGAAAGTACAAGTGTTATCATTTGCTTACATGCATAAAACGCAATTCCAACAACAAACCAACCAATGTATTTTTTATATTTGCTCAACATTTCCTCAATATATTCTAAGATAAAAAAGACGATGTAACCTGAAGAATCTAGCTAGATTCCATCTTAGCTCTAATATTTATAGCTCTAATATTTATAGATAGGAACAGTAGAACTTCCATCTTAGCTCTAATATTTATAGATACTTGTGACATTTGGAGAGTATAATCGCAATCTGTTTTTGTGTATAAAGAGCACTCATCGTCTTGCAATCACGACAAAATTCCAAAATCTCACAAGATTTCCAAATTTTTTTTCTCAAACTACGGTTGCAATTATGATCCAAGGCTTTTCTTTCAGCATTTAACAGAATCAAAATCTCCATTAATTCAACTAATCGGTTTTGCCTCATAAATTGGACATACGTATCACTATTTCCATCAACCTTACAAATAATTATAGAAACTCCTTCAGTTTCAACCAACATATAAATTTACAGAAATATTTTTTCAAATTCACTCACCTGTAAATTTGGTATAGCTAAATCGACGTTCTTCATTTTTATAGCGAGAGTAAGTCACGAAATCACCATAACTCCATAAGCCTAACGAGCCAAGGCTTCTCTTGGTTCTACAACAATAACATTAAATAAAAACACAATTTAGCCTCAATTGTAATACCAACATCGATGAAAATGGTATCCGCAAACAAAATGCAGTTAGTTCTTACCACACTTTCTTTTACTAGACTCGATGAATCAATCCACGTATAATTAACAATAGAGGTAAGTTTAAAAAAACTTTGCATTACAACAAAAATTTAACGAATCAAAAGAAGCAAACATAAGGGAAGCAACAAATATACAGGAATCGAGTAGGAAGTAGGAACCTTTGATAACCATCAATGCTTCGCCATGAATTTAACACTGTTGAGAAAATTGTGAAAAAATCAAGAACCGGTTCAACAGGTTCGACGGTTCTGTGAACCAGTAAAAACCGGGCAGTTTGCATGAAAACCGGTTCGACCGGCCTCGATTCAACCACTTAAAAAGTTGTTTTCGTATAAAATATATACATATTTTTTTGGATTTTTCATAAAATTAAATAAACTTAACTTAAAGGTCCTAACCGCTAAACCGCCGAATCATAACCGAGTTACACCTGCGTCTCAATCCCTCAACCTTAGTTTACGATTTTTCACTTTACACTTTAAATCAGAAATACTCAATTGATTGGTCGATCGGAGGTCGGGCAGTGTAATAATGACATTATCCGACTTTTTGGACCAATCTGATTAGTTGAACCAATTAAACCATTAAACCTGTAAGACGACCGGTTTGGTGACCGAACCGGTCCGATTTTCAAAATGTGGTGGTGCAAAATCGTATGAAATTGATGTAATAGATTTGGCCTAAATAGAAATAAACATGATGGATACAAACAACGTAAACATTTACAAAGTAAGGCATTTTATTTTATTTAACCCAGACGTACTCTTTTTATTATCTAATACAGTATTTGATATTACCTGTATTCTATTCATCTTATTCTATTTTAATATTTCTAGTAGTGATTATATGATAAAAATCTGTACGAAATAATTATTTTATAAAAATATCACGAGAGATACATTAATATATCCTACAGATCCTATAAAAATATCTAAATTCAGATTAATAGTGTCATATATAGTAATTATGAAAGATCCACACATGAACATCAAAATATGCATGACGACTTAGCCATCATGTGTTCGAAAAAAAGATAGTTCATCGTCAATACTTGATTAACCTTAAATTTTGCAATTACTTTACAGGAAATAGAGGCAACTACAACAAAATTTGTGTTCCTCTATATAATGCAATAATGAAAGGTGACTGTGAAGCTGCTAGTGCCATCCTTGGTGAACACCAAGACCTAGATATGTTAGGGTTGGCTATCACTGGAAATTATGATACAACACTTCACATTGCAGCATCCGCAGAAAGCAGCAAGTTGATGGAAATGTTTGTGGAAAAGCTAGTAAATAAGATGACAAAAGAACAGTTGGAACTCCAGAACAAAAGTTATAATACCGCACTATGTATAGCAGCAGCAGCTAGCGCAGCAAATGTGAATATTGTGATGACTATGGTGGAAAAGAATAGGGGGCTGCTGGATATCCCTACTGGTGAAGGATTGATGCCACTCTACATTGCTTCGTTATGGGGACAAAGTGAGATGATGCATTTTCTCTATGATAATTCTAACAATATGATTGGTGATTTTTGGACAGATGAGACTCGTAGTCAAGTTCTTCGAAACTGTGTAGAAGTCGATCTCTTTGGTAAGTACGTTACTGTAACGCCCAGTTCACAGTACACCCAAAAAAATCATATTTACAATATATATATATATATATATATATATATATATATATATATATATATATATATATATATATATATATATATATATATATATATTACAACCAAGTACTCATATGCTCTGGATACTACAAGAAGTTATCACCAAGAATCGCTACACGATCCAATCTAGGCGTTACGATCTACAAACCTGCACACATATAAAGACACACACGTAAGCTATAAAGCTTAGTGAGTAATAAATCTACAGCTCAACATATACAAACTACAGGAATACAAAATTCATACAACTCCTACTCAAGCCTAGTATAGTATCTCTACACGATACATGCACACATTGCTACACATATACCTCACAGGTTCATCACTCAGCACCACCTCACGGTATATACCTCCACACAAGAGGTTACACCCACAACTCATACTCATATCATCCCCTTACTTTTCTACAATATATACGCCTATTCACTCACATGACCATATAGAATAATCACTCAACCTCACCACACGGTATCTCTGTACCACAGACTACACAGTACATCTGCCTAGTATCCCTGTACCAAATCATCATACAACATCAGCTCACGGTACCTCATACCGTCCACCAATCTCACAACTCGATCTCAGATCACCGTACCCCATAGTGTCCTCCGATTTCACTACTCAATATCGACTCACTATACACACTCATCTCCACACATGGACCCATCTCCGGTCCGCCATCAAACATCTCAAGATAGGACCCGTCTCAGGTCCTCGATCAGATCATGGCATGTACTCGGTACCATTCTCCGACCCCATATCCGTCCACTCCTCAACCCCCACAGTCTCAAGCCCATACAGACTCAACGCACCCCCTCTCTTGTGCGAGCACGGTCTCGAGCCACATAGACTCACCTTCACTCCTACTTTTATGTAAGCCACAAAGGTCCTCACTAAAATGTGTGGTCTCAACCACAAAGTACTAGTTATGTGGCCCTACAGAATATGTGGTCTCAACCACAAGGTACTAGTTATGTGGCCCCATAGAATATATTAGGTAATTAAACCTAATCTCTCGGCCACTAAGGCTCATATGAACCACATAGGTTCCCACAATATATACTAGGTAATTAAACCCAATCTCTAAGCCACAAAGGCTCATATGAACAGCTTCAAGTCATAAAGACTAAATAACACATATCACCAGATATAAAGTACAGATTACTCAGTCTACACTCACTCTAACATACTGAGAATCTTTATATACATATCATCAACAATAGCTAGCATACACATCATGTTACAACTAACATGTTAGGTAGGATTACTAACGTGGATCTCCAAAGTTCTTGTTGGTATAATCGGTAGGTTCAAGTGTTTCCTCAGCACTTTCAAACACATATACCATCACACACATACCACACATATGTAAATACCTTTTATTTATATACTATTGCTTGCAAATTGATCATCATGCTTAGGTTTTAGGATTAGAACCCTTTCACATACTCAATCCAAGAAGTACTTGCTCCAACCTTATTAATTGCAGGTGGGTTACCAACACCACCTGTAACCAAACCTTTCCAAGCTAATCAAACTCTCAATTTGAAGCAAAAACATGAAATCATACCTCTTGGATGCACGATACGTTCTTAATCTTCAAATCCTCAAGCACTAGGCTTCCATTTTGATCTCTAAAAGTTCTTGGGGTTCTCTAGGGTTCTTGGGAAAAATTTCAAAAGTTATTTCCCCCAAATGAGCTAAAAAGCGTCTTTATAAATTTTGAGTCAGCGACCCCACACGACCCCGTGGCTCCACACGAGCCGTGTGGATCTACTACTTGTCACTGCTTGTCCTACACGACCGTGAGAGCTTCACACGACCCGTGTGAGCTTCACACGACCCGCGTCAGTTTGTAAGGCATTTATGCATCCCCCACACGGCCCGTGTGAGTCTCTTTTGACATTTTTCAAGCTAAAACCTCTTCCAAAAGGATTTCTAACCACACCTCAACTTGGTTTTCAACATTTATCTCTATCTAACCACATTCTCACTAACTCACACGCTTAACAACACAACTAGTTTTAATCACACAAAGATTAAAACATACACATTTTCCAAAAAAGGACATGGTGTTACAGTTACACATTTCTTTTGATATAAGTTTCATTTTAAGGAAAAGTAGCTACACATTTCATTGTTTTATAAGAAGGAAGAAAATAGTAACAACACATAAAATTATCCCTTCAATGTTGTTATGCATCCTTAATCACTGGATTTCACTTGGGGTTCTTGGAGCACTTTTAGATCTTGGTGACACCATGCATACCTATAGAATTCGCATGCTTAATATTAGTTAACTATCTTTCTTTACACGAGCCAGAATATCCTATGTTTAAGCCTTACTTTGGTATGATCACGATCTCTTGTGTTCATTATTAAGAGGATCTGCAAATGTGTTATCAATATCTTACGCACATTTCAAAATGATCATACCATTTGAGTCAAAAACTTTCCCATTAACGTTTATGCCTCATGTTTGATTGGCTTATATGTAGAGTCATGTGTCATATTTTAATGAAAGATTCGCCCATTGGAAAACGAAAATGTTTTGTGATTATGTTTCCTTTAATTTGTTGGTTGTGTAATGTAACCTTACCTCATTAAGTGAATGTTCATTATTTTGTAGATGTTTCCTTGAAAATAGTGACCGACCGACCAGAGCTAACTATTGACAAGGAATTACTCGGATTGTTGGCTCAAAAGAACAATGCATTTGGACTAATAAAACCATCTTTTTTCTGGAGAGCCATACATCAAAGTGAGTATCTCTTCTATTAACATTTTTATTAACTAACGAACCTTATTTTGGGTTCAATTGCTTAGTTCATGGTCCTATTTTTTTAAAGTGTAAAAGTCTTCTGTCATTGCTGACTTTGATTTATATAGTGAATTGATATTTATTTACATTATTCAAGATCTTATTTTTACTAGAAGTGTTTCTTCGTTAACGTTAGAGACTAACGACTTGGATAATTACATACAAACACAATTACGTAGGAAATTAGAGATATGAATAACAAATAATTAATAATCGAAGAATTTAACTTGGTTCACAGAATCGAGCTACGTGCACATCCAAATTTAGAGATATATTTAGTAATATTCAATGTTATACAGTTTTCTACACACTATTGATCATGGTTACAATACATGTAGATCAATTTGAAGAGTGTGTTCGACCTAATTTCCTTCCTGAACCAAGCCCATCGTCCGATAACATATACAGAATCATATGGAAAACATGTTATCTAACATAAGGACACCGTGGCTTTGCGTCACACTGCTCTTCGATTGTTGAGGACTTCGAAAACACATCCACAAGCACTTCGAAAACACACATAAACATAGATATTTGGGTAATTATATATGTGAATAGCAAATAAGAATACAAGGATTTATTTTTGTTCATCGATATGATACTATCGTTTTTAAGAGCTTATTCCATGGCTAATGTTTTCCCAACAACCTTTCCTTCGCCTCTAGATTGTACTTCACATCTCAACAACTAGGAAATCAATCTTTTGGCTATTATTGTTAAGTTTTTCCATTGTATTTTCTTTGTAGTTACATGGTTTTTCTTCACAAATGTATAACATTTATCCATCTGTTTGTACTCAAAAGAATTTGGATTGTTTTCTATTTGATTTCTTATAGTGTTGTGGCTTTCAATTTTTGTAGTAAATTGCATGAAGGTTAGGCACGTAGAAAAACCAAGTGATGCCATGCAATTACTTAGAATCATATGCAAAAATATTATGGAATTGTCAAAGGCCAAAATTGACAACATTATGGGAAACACAATAAATGAGCGAGGACTTACGATGTCCTCATTGCAACCACTATTTCTTGCTGCTGAAATGGGAAACACTGAATTTGTGATTGAGCTCGTTCACAAATATCCTGATTTATTATGGATGAGAAATGATGATAACCAAACTATATTTCATGTTGCTATCTTACATCGTCATGTGGGTATATATAATCTTCTTCACGAGATTGGCTCAATGAAGGACATGATAACAACTGTCATAGATAATAATGGAAATAATATGTTGCATCTAGTTGGGATGGTGGCCCCTGAAAATGAACGTGAAGACAACTCACGAGTCTTTAATATGCAACGTGAAGTGTTATGGTACAAGGTACTTCTTTTTCCCAATATTCCTAATCTTTAGCTTTATGCGTCTCTTTCATACTTTCTTGATGAGTGGTAGTTTTATGCAAGTAAAAAACATCTTAAAACTATATGTATAGAGAAAAAAAGTTATTGTCATTTCTATACATCATTTGTACATGAAGGAAGAGCATAGACCGTAATAAATTTATACCAGGATAACTATAGTCATAACATAATCTGAAAGGCTCATGTAGCTAACTCTCTAAGACATTAGCACTTATGTGATGTACTTGTTCAATATCGATCTTCATAGTTTCTTCAAGTGGCATGCTCAAATTTTATAATGCCAAATCTTATGTTTCATGTGGCATCCTCTAAAAAATTAGTTTGTACAGGAAGTAAAACATATGATCCCTCCTTCTTATTGGAAAATGAAGAACAAAAACGGTCAAACACCAAAAGCATTGTTCAAGAGGGAACATGACCATCTACTCTCTGAGAATGAGAGGTGGATGAAAGACACAGTTAACCAGTTATTGGTGGTTGCGGCCATCGTGGCTTCCATAGGAATTTCAGCAGCTTTTGCAGTTCCAGGTGGATTCAACCAGAATACTGGAATTCCTATGCTTCTTCACAATCGAGCATTCATAGTGTTCTCCATATTAAATTTCATCTCTGTGATATTCTCTGCCTATTCAGTCCTCATATTCTTATCCATTTTCATATCTCGCTATACTGAAAATAACTACTTGGAATCATTACCCCCAAAATTGGTGAGAGGTATAGCAACACTTTTCTTCTCAATCACAGACATGGCGGCAGGTTTTTTTATTGCTTTCTTCTCCTTTTGTCGAGGCAAGTTGATTTGGGTACCACTTTTTATTAGTGTTTTTATTTTCATGCCAGTCATTTTATATCTAAGACTACAATATGATCTTCTAATGGATGTTTATCGCTCAACATATGGTTCTAGGAATCTCTTTAAGCCAAAAAAGCGTATGTTGTACCATCAAAATCCAAGGTTGTAGTCAATTGTAATTTTAATTATTAATTTCATTTCAAATTGTTATTGTAGATGTTGAATTCATGTAAAGAATCTTTTATGTTTTCATTAATTTGGAATGGTAAATAATTTATGCACACCTTCATGTTTTAGTTGCTAAAAGAATAATGCAGTTAGATAAATGGTAAGTTCGTCATACTTTATCTACTTTGAGAAGATAAAAATCTTCAGAGCATCAACAATTATTGACCTAATCTATAGTTATAGTGTCACCAAAAAGTTCTCATGAAGAACATCCATTATGTATAACTCGCAAAATTTCTTGAAATGGCCCAACACGTTTTGTACACATGGTGGAGAAGAGGTTTATGGTGATCACGACTAATGCACTAACTTTTTAAGGGTTTAAAGGATGGATTGTCACATTAACATTCAACTTTTCCATAAAACTCTACTCACACGGTCACACTCTCTAAAACATTAGAAGGGAGATCTTAAATAAACACTATCTTATCTCACATAAGATGTGCCCCACACATACAAAGTAAAAACATATTATAGTATTATTACATATTATTTTTATAATAAAGACCCATATTAAATAGCTTTCGTCTAAAAATAATTATAAATGTATTTTTATATAAATTACACCAACTATTAATATATTTTTAGTTTTATACAAAAATATTTTTTATTTTGATTTTATAATTTAATATAAACATGTTAAATAAAAATAAATAAATAAATGAAACATATTTATAAAGCTTTAAAAGATTTATTGATAGTTGTAACAATTTTATAAAATAGAAGAGTTTATATGTTGATGATGTGGCTTACTTCACAGAGCTTTTCGTCTCCTTGATAGCTGGATTAATAATAAATGTGATAGATTTATAGAATAGGAGAATCTATATATTACTAATATGAAATGATATGACGGAGATGTATAATAGTTGTGACATGTTTATAAATTATTGACCATTTAATGTGGTTTAACGTTAGAGATGCTATTTATTAAAGTAAAATATATTAACATAAACATTCCTTAGTCATTGATCACTCTAAAAGTTACTTTCGAAATTTATTAATTTACCCTCATAAAATTTGTGTTTTAATCACATGTAATATTTAAATAGGAGAAAAGATAATTAAAAAATTAAAAAATCAATATATTACAATACACAAAATTAAAATAAGTAGTACTAAATCTAGTATTAAAACTAATAAAGCTTTAAGAGTTACATATAATTAGGGGAGTAAATGAAATATTATTTCATAAAGACAGTTAACGGTACAAAATACAAAACTCAAAAAATATAAATTTAGTCGAATGTAAGTGGTTAGTAATATTGGGAAAATAACTACCCTATCAAATGGTAACAAAAACTTTATGAGGTCGATTCTAAATAATTGTCATATAACGAACATCTAATTCGAGATGATTTAAGAAATAGCTTAAGAAGAAGAAGAAGAAGAAGAAGAAGAAGAAGAAGAAGAAAAGAAGAAGAAGAAGAAGAAGAAGAAGAAGAAGAAGAAGAAGAAGAAGAAGAAAGGAAGGAAGGAAGGAAGGAAGGAAGGAAGTTGTATAAGAAGTGATCAAGAAAATGTTAAGAGAACGGAATATGGTGAGAAAGAAAATGAGAGGTACAAGAAAATAAAAAATGATCCATTAAATTGGAGGCAACACAATCACATTCTTCTTCTTAAACTACCCAAAAATGGGGATGAAAGTTGTCTATAAAGAATGTTCCAAATGCATGGGGATTTGGTCAACATCTTCATGGCTAGGAAGTTTAATCCCTTTGGAAAGATCTTTAGCTTTGTTAAAATTTTCAAAGTACACTTAGTTTCTTATGTTTGGTAATTCGATGAACCAGTTGTGACTATAATGCACCTTTCAATACAGTGTTGGTTACAAACCTAAATATGTAACTACAACCATTTATTTTCATCTATAATGAAATTTTATACTTTCAACAGTTGTAAATGACAATTTCATGTGTTTTTATATATTATTCGAGAAGAAAATTATTTTTATTACAAATAACAAATTGTGGGGATATATCTAGTGTTTTTGTTGGTACCATATTGGTAGATATGTACTCAAAATGTAGGGCTATATATGATGCTAGATCTAACAAACGCAAAGTTGACTTATCTAGTCAATGTTTCATCACTTGATAAAGGGTTGGTTTCATTTTGTGAGAACAAGTCAATAAGGGAGAATGCAGAAAAATTAAATGCAATCAAGCATATTAATCTTTAGTATATTGATTTACTAACGTATGACAGCTCAAAAGTGCAAGTCGTGCACAAGCATATGTAAAAAGTTAATTACATGTTGTGTCTATAACCTTGACAAAGTCGGTGGGAAACACACAACCAATAAAAAACAGACACGTCATATACCACATGAAGTGGTTACAAATAACCTAGCTCTAACTATGCAGGGATAGGAGCGTCATTATTGCAGTCTTTGTGTATAAGATCTAAAGGAGCACTTTTAAGCTCTCAAACTTCGGATCATCAGAACCATGTTCGTACCCAAAACTTCGAAGGTCTTCTTTGGATGACTAAAGAGATAGACAAAACATTTGATCTTCTATATTCCCCCTTTTGTATCGAGTCCTTCAAACATATCACTAATCCTTGAATAAATCTAGAAATTGGGATAGAATGATTTCCAGCAAAATTCTTCGAACAGTTAACCACCAAGTCAACTCATACACAACCTTTTCCTTCTATATTCCCCCTTACACCTTTTCCTTATGATAGCAGAAGAGAATAACCATGTATCTTTAATTTTGAAAAACATCTTTTTAACTCTCACCAACATGATCCATATTGTAACACCCCTCACTTAAAGCTGTCTATAATAACGTCATTTTAAACCATTAAGTATTCATCAAAATTTAAAAATATTCATATGCTGAAACTTAGTCCCAAAACATCTCAATACGGTTAAATTACATTTAAACACCATTGTAAAACCCAATGGCCTTGTTTAAAAACCAATTCAGAGTTTCGGTTGCGGAAAATAATATAGTCCCAACTTCAAAACAAGTTTGTTTGTTAAAGAGCGAGGTAGTTACAATCCGAATATCATTAGATAGTTCAAATGAAACCACACATTCCTTCAAAAATTCCATGCTCTACAAAGTCATCCTTAATCATTAATCTGAGTACATGTCAAAATAAGTTAGGCAATGGAAATATCTAGTGAGTCTAACCGAGGTCAACTCATTGAGAGTAGGTGATGTTAGTCACCGTACTCGAGTCAACCCCCAAAAATCATTTCAATACTCACACGTCATAAAATAGTTTAAAGGGAAGTTTGTCCCCAAAGTCAACTTAGTCAACATTTAAATACACTTGCAACGTAAAAAAAATCATGTATATAGTTAGGGATTTATCCCAAAATCAACATAGTCAACTTGTCATAAAAAACATCATTTGTATCAAAACTCATTTCGTCATAAAAAGGTAAGTTATGCATGTAATGAATGTACATCCAACTAACCCAATCCCCAAGTCCATCTTATAAAGTCAAAGCTCACCATAGTGGTTTGAAAGAACCGTCTATTCCTACTGTCAAAGCTAGGTACTTGTGAACCACTACACAAGCACCACGCGTGGGGTAGCTAGCATCTACACGTGCAAGTGGTAATTATATAGAAATCTAACAACACGTCTATCGTCTATCGTCAAACGTCAACTTCCATATGGATATGAATTACCATCTGAGTCTCCTATCCTAAATGCAAATGCAATGCACAAATATAATGCAACTTTCATCTCAAAACATCATTTCATCTTCTTTGGTTGGAAGATCGTCTTTAGTTTAAAAACATATTTTCATCATAATTAGTTCAAAATCATCATAAAGATATTTCATGAATGCACACACACACTTATAGTATAACACATAGCACATTGAATGAATGCATAAACATCTTTATTAAAAAAACACACACCAAAAGTCAACATTAGCGTCAACCGAAAAGTCAACAACAAGTCTGACATCTCTCGTCGTGTTTGGAATTGTCAAATCCAAGACCCCATCTCCTCTTTCATCA
>CM042009.1:136559579-136732079 GCA_023525715.1 Cichorium intybus
TCCTGGTATTCTCATTCTAGATGAACCAACAATGATTTAAGGCTGTCTCGGAGGCTTTGCGATGGCAAGTTGATGGTGGCGGCGATTGGTTCCTAGTGACCGGTGATGGCCATATGGTGGTGATCTTTGGCGGATGGAAAGTGTCAACTGTGAGTTTAATAAGAATGAGATGATATACTATGTTACCAATTTTATATGTCAGTTACCAATATTAAAGTAAATTTACCATAATTGTAGACTTTAATTTAAATTAAATTAATCGATCTGTTAATTGATTTACGAAATTACCGTTGGTTGATTCTCGTTTCTGATTGGTCCTTACGACCACAGAATAATTATAGTGTATAATATATCCTCTATATATATATATATATATATATATATATATATATATATATATATATATATATATATATATATATATATATATATATATATATATAGGGAGAGGTTAAAATAAAAAGGATTAAAAGGTTGAGAATGTGAAAATGATTCTGGACCAATCATTTTATAAGGATATTATAGTAATTTTACAATATGACTAATTAATTAAAAATACTAAACAATTATGTTTTCCTATAATCATGGGATTAATTTATTCAGTTTCCATGATTATAGAGATTACGATTGCTGTTACCTAAAATAAAGGAATTAATTGATTTTTTTGTTATTTTATTAATTGAAAATAAAAAAATATATTTTGATCAATTCTTTTTTCAAAATTCAAAATTTTAATAGTTTGTTTATTCTTTTTCATGGTTTCAATCATGGATGAATATAAAAAAATATATTTTTATAATTTTAGTGATTTAATTTTTAACAGTATTTTTATAGAGATCATACAAAATTACGTTGTAATCATCAATGAATAAAATATACATAAAATTTGAGAATTACCGAATACGCATCTAATCATAAATAAATAAACCTGTAATCATAAATGAATAAGCATGCAATGATATGTAAATATACATATGATCGTAAGTGAATACACGTCTAATCATAAAATGAATACATATTTAATCATACGCGAATACATCATTGTTCTTAAATAAATACACATTTAATCATAAAATGAATTCGCCGATGTTGTAGTTTTGATCGTTATCTTGTTGCTACTATCATACATAAAAACAAAGATGGGGCACCCATGAATATAATCATTCTTGTTTTTGCATTCACACCTGCAAAATAAAGTTCAAAGATATCAAAAAATGATTATGCCCATGATAAAGCAATCTAGAGTTATAATCACAAATGATTATATTTATAATAATCAATGATCACATTATAATCATCAGTGATTACAGTTATAATCATCGGTGATTACAGTTATAGTCATCGGTGATTACAGTTATAGTCATCGGTGATTACATCAATGTTCTTTGAAAAATCTAATCAAATACAGCAATGGTATCCAAACACAGAAACTTCAGGTAAATTTTCAAAGTACAAATTCCTAACAATGTAGATTAATTTAATAATACTAGGAAAAAGTAAGATTTTCAAACCTAAGGTGCCTATTTCCTACGCCACTACATGGTCAAAAAACATAGATTAAAAAAGGTTAAAAAAAGCAAATTAACCAGAATTTTTTTAAAAAAACATCTACCTTAGTTATTTTGTTTTTTTTTCTGCTGTGCGTGAGCTCCCAACTCATTCAAGGAAGAATGTAATTTGCAAAGGCCCAAATCAATACCCAACATCAACGAAATTACACCTGGTGCAAATTTGGCTAATGAGCAGCAAATCGAGGTTAATTTCCGGTGGAGAAACAGAAAATAAATGGAAAGTGGAAAGGTTTAGGTGGAAATGTTGGCCGACCTTTACTAATCATGAACCAAAATGGTGACGGTGTTTGAGATTGCCGAGAATTATGTCGTGGTGTGTTCAATTCCGGCGACGGCTACGGTTTCTTTTGCAACCGGACTACAAAAGAAACCATAACTCCTCCTTTATTCTACTTCTCGAAGTTGATCTTGGTTGCAGGTTGCGATCTTTGCGCACAACAGCAGGGAGGCGGTGGTGATGCTAGGGTTGCATAACAGGAAGAGGGAAGGGATGGGATGTGCCGGCATGTGTATGTATGGGACAAAACCACCTTCACCCAAAACGCTATCTGGCCCGTCGGATGTTGGCGGCGATGATGATCGGACCGTTCAAGGGAGGCGGAGATGATGATCAGATGTTGGCGGAGAGATGGTGTTCGGGTGAAGGGACGATGATGATCGGATGTTGCAGTCCATCTTTTTAAATTTTTTGCATAGACCTTAATATCAAAAGAAGTAGCACCTCCAAGCAAAAGAGAACGAAAGAAAGAAATAGTTACCCTGCTCCTGACTTCTTTGATGTTGCTTCTTGCATTCACCCATATGCCTCTACTATTGGAAGTTTGCACTTGAATCTGCTTCTAACTTCTTTCAAGTATTTAAGGGCAAGAATAATTAAGTTTAACCTTTACAAACACGGTCATCTCAACAATGGCATTTGATCACAATCGCTTGGCATGACCTAAATTTACACTTGGTAAGAGAGGTACCATCTAAAATGGAAGTTTATTGCTCTGTAGGCTGCTTCTTGAAGTTGAAACCGGGCAGTCCATGTAATTAACCTGTAGATCATATAAGCTACATCAATCAAAACCCAAAAATTAAGTAAAAGAAAAATCTTGATGGTATTAGTATTACACTTCTAAAATCGAGATTATGAAGTGTGTAGCTAAAGTTTCCAAAAACTAACAAAAAATCTAAATGCTTTTACCTTTTAACACCAAGTTGACTGTTTTGCTCCTAAACAGTCAAGTTAACTGCACCAATCCAAAGCCTCGTAAGCTCAAATCAGATACTGAAAATGCAAAGATCAGAGTTAGAAAAAAAATAAAAATAAAAACATCGGGTTCTTATAAAGCCCTAAAATAGAGAAAACTCACTGTTTAGAAACCTGTAAAGGGTTAAGAACAAATTCCAAAACTCATCTCTGCGACATTGAAGCTCGAGTCAAACTCCTTTTTGGAATTTTGCATCGGAGGTAGATGTTGTCTCACCGATGGAAATGGATAGATCGAAAGAGGAGGTTGAAAAATCGGTGGTGTGGCGTGGTGTCTACTGGTGGCGCTGGGGAGGAGAAGACATGCAATTCGTCCATAACATTTTGAAAATCAATTAGGGCTTACTGTTGATGTCGAGATATATGGGGAGAGAGAGGGGGGAGAGAGAGAGAGAAAGAGAGAGATTTTAGGAAAGGTTTAAAATACGTGCAAATTTTACATAACCCAATAAAAACCATATTCCCTTAATACCCTTTTCTTCCCATTAAATACAATAAAATCTTTTACTAATTTTAAAATCATAATAATTATCCTATTAAAAGCAGCCATACATCTTGAAAAATAAATGGTCTAGATTTTTTCTCACTTTCTCAACCTTTTAACCCTCCTCATTTTATCCTACCTATATATATATATATATATATATATATATATATATATATATATATATATATATATATATATATATATATATATATATATATATATATATATATATATATATATATATATATATATATATATATATATATATATATATATATATATATATATATATGGCCAGGATCAAATATATCCTGACAATTATTGTGTAACTTTGAAACTCAATATGGACCACTTATTTAAAACACATTCTTTTAAGAATGACTTATCTGTTCATTTAGAATATTGTTGTTTTATGTAAAATATTTTCATTCTTTCGAGAATAGTTACAATTTTTGTAGATTCTTATTGTTGTGATGTAAATTTTCCAGTAATTTTGTCATAATTGAAACCATTCATTACATTCTTGTTGTTTTGATGTAGAAAATTTGTTCAAACTTTTAAGAATGAAAAATTTTCAGTTTTTTCATTCTTACGAGAATTAAAATCGGATGGCCAGGATTTGGTTACAAGGTAATACAATAATTGTCATTCTTATTATAACCTAGCCCTGTATATATATATATATATATATATATATATATATATATATATATATATATATATATATATATATATATATATATATATATATATATATATATATATATACTCAGGGTAAAAACGTAAAAAACTACAAAGTTACAGACTTTTATGCGAAATTAATTTCATAGTAACCTGTAAACCTATGATAGCTGTAACGGTGAGCAAAACTGAACCGAGAAACCGATAACAATCGACAAAACCGAAACCGAAAAACCAAAACAGAATTCGAAGGTTTAGGTTTAAATTTTTCAAAACCAAGAATTCGGTTTCGATTTCAAACCCAAAACCTATGGGTTTAAAAATAGAACCCATTAATAAAAAATTAATATATTATTGTTATTTTTCTTCATTTTTTAATAATCGTTGAAAAATGGGTTCAAACCCAAAACCCACAAACTCATGGGTTCAACCTAAAACCGACCAAAAACCAACCATAGAAACCGAAACCGACAGGTTTTAGAACCCAAAAACCGAATTGATCTGTTTGGGTTCGGTTTTGGGTCGAAAACCGACCCAAACCGACACCTACACATCCCTATATAGATGGAAAAAAAGTTTACAAATTTTAGGTTTTAGTGGACATTAAATCCACAAAAAGACAAAACTGAACATTTTCGAAAACTTAAGGAATTTTATGACAAAAGCCCTTAAAATTTTGAGTAAAATTTTCATCTATGTTTAATCGAGTTTAAATTTATTTTAAGTTTTGAAATTTATTTATTTATCATTTGTTTAATAAAATTTAAATTTAGTTTAAATCTTAAAATTTTATATTTATCAATATAGCCTAAAACTCCTAGGCCCAATAATATAAATATTAATTGTATATTTCGTTTCTTATTTTATTTCATCTAAATATTAAGCCTTAAGTCTATCTATTTAAATTTGAATTTCTTTTTTAACAACCTTCGAGCCTTATCACGTTCGTTTATTAACCAAATTAAAACCATAGCAAACTTTTACCATTTCTATGATTGTATTTGTATGAAGTTGTAATTTTTATGTAAATAATAATAATAATAATAATAATAATAATAATAATAATAATAATAAATAATAATAATAATAATGAAAGACAACCACAAACATCTCTCAACGTCAAATAAATTGGCTCACACATCGATGAAGAACATATCAAAATGCAATACTTGGTGAAATTCGCATGATCCACCATTTATAAATGAAATAGATATATATGTTATAGTTGTTTCATATATTATTTGTGTTATAAAAAATGTGTCAATTTTAGTTCATGTTTATGTAATAATCTTGTTTCATGTTCAAAATTTTGAATTATAATAATTGTCTTTGTTTCTTTTTAAAGTCTAAATGACCCTAGTCATCAACCTAAAGGTGCTCGGGTTTCAAGAGAAAAGCACAAGTTCTTACTAGTATATTGCCTCATTTAGTTGCTATATGTTGTTCAACTAGTACCATTTGGTGTTATTTGTTTATATTTTGACATGTTTCTATGCTATTGTTTTCATGTGAAGTCCGGTTTCTAATTTATATTTTTAGTTTTCAAAATGTCAAGCTAGTTTCTAGTCCACATGAGAATTTGATGAACCATATCCTAGCATGCTAATATATTACATTTGAGTATTTCTCAAGAGACGAGAAGGAAAGAAGTTGGGGAGGTTTGATCGGTCGATTTTGAATCACATTTATTAGCCAATATTTCATTGCAAAATAACTGACTTTAGTTATGAATGATGCTACTTTGACAATGATTTGGAATCAATGTGTAGGTGTTAAATATGGTGAAAATGCTACAAAAAGATGCAAAACTAACTCAATGAATTACAAAAAGAAAAGTGAGATCGAAAGCTGAAGAATTCGAAGAAATGTGTGTTCGTAAAATTCAAAAGGATGTAGACAAAAAGATTGAAAACTAAATTTTGTTGTTTATTTAAAATCAAATTTTGGGAAATAATAATATTAATAATTTATTAAATAATTTTTAATAAAATAATTAAGTTAATTACAAATTGGGAAAGAAAATAAAAAGAAATTGATTTCAAAAAGATCTAATATAATGAGGAGCATCTTGCAAAACCCATATATTTTAAGCCCAAACTCCAACCCATAACTAGCGTCAACCTTCTTTGCGTCTAGCCCAACTCCAGATCTTAGATATGAATCTAATTTGGATTCGCGCTACAGTTACAACCAGGAGTAAAATGACACCTTTCTTACCAGCCCTCCATATCAAGAAAATTTCCAAGTTTATTGCTTTTAAATCTATTTTCCATATTTTACAATTTTTCTTCAACCAATTTCTTTCTTTTGAATTTATTTTTCATCAGATCTATAGAATTAATCTATAAGTTTAACATTCCTTAATTTTTATTATACTTTTTGATACTAACTTTATCCATTTTTCCACTATAAATACCAACTCAAACTCACAACTAAAAACCATCTCATCCCATCCAACATCTTAACTCATATCAACCATCTAACATCTTCTTTGGTGTCACACTTCTACATCCCTTTTGGGACTTTCTTTTGAAATTTCCAAGGTTTCCAAACCCTCTCCTACCTCTCCCATGTCAAACCTTTGAAAGTTCAAGCCTCGAAACATCAAGATTAAAGCACACATCATTCATACCATTGAAGTATGAAATAATAATAATGTTTAGTTTGTTAAGTAAGATGGAAGGGTAAATATCTCAGGATTGCTAGCAATAAGATTTGTATGTAATTGTATGGGTTGTTTTTTATTATTACTTGGATTGGGAACAATCAATAATTGTATATTTCATTTGACGTTATAATCATTCGATTGATAGCAAGTTTATTTTGTTTATTATATTAAGTTTGTTGCCTTAACTCGTGAGATATCATATCGTTTGCAATAGACATAACATATTATGTGCTTTAATAGAGTAATAGTGTTGTCTTTGATAGATCTTTATTTATTTGAAGCCACCATGTTGCATGTCCTTTAATTGTATTGAATCTATTGGGAGACTTAGAGACTAATACAAATAATTGGAAGGACATGCGACGTGCCAACAATTTACCTCTTTATTTTATCATTTAAAACTAGAATTATATTTATGTAGTTATATCTAAATACAATCCAATGGATGATAGAATCATCAATTCAAATTACTTAATTATCAAAATGTAAGCAATCCTATTGCACCATTGTTTATCTCTTTTATTCTTAGTTTCAACTTAGCTTGCAATGTTAAAGTCATTTTAAATTTTTCTACATTACAAAAGCTTATCCCATTTTAATTATAACTGCTTTAGAAACATAAGATCTAACCACACACTCTCTGTAGAATCGACCTCGCTTATTCTATCTGCTTAGGAATAGTAGGTTATAAATATTTTTGGCACTGCTATCGGTGGTGCTTCGTTGTCGATTCATCAACAATCACAACCACGAAGACAACAACAATGTTGTTGTCCCTTCTTGCTGATTCCATCCTTTATCCCTCTCTCAAATATCTGTCTCTTTGTACCTATTTCTTTTTTTTCAACTGATTACACATATCACAACATCTTCCTCTTCTTTTTGTTGTCGTGAAAGCAAATACTTGATACAAACTTCTTTCCTTTTTCTTATTCATGTTTCTTTATTCATGATTTCATTTGGCAACCATAGAAACCACACCGCAAAAAGATAGGCTTGTGTCAGTCTGACCGGTTCTATATATAGACAAGAATTACTAGTTGGTTCTCAAAGTTTATGCTTTAAATATTTTATACGATAATTTTATGCAAGCATAAAGTTCCTAAATCAATCTAAAATTTTCAACATGCAAAGAAGACCATGTAAGCATCAAAAGTTGGTAAAAGCATACTAAACATACACACACATATACATTTTTATCATTTCCTTTTAGGACTACTTTCAAAATTTTAAAATATTTTCAATCAATATATCATACTTAGATATATTCAATTTAAGTGTGGCTACAAAATACATCTAATAAAAAATACGAATGCACACAAAAACTCATTTTATGAATAAATAAATAAACAAAGAGGTGAGTTCACATGATAGTTCCATAGTAAATGAGACTTTTTATATCTTCAAAAATAGGAGAAAAATACCAGATTTTTCTTGTTGGGCCAAATTAGAACCGAAAAATGCTTCCATTTCTTAGATCTTTTTCACTAACATTTAGTTTGTCCCTTTTTTTCTTCAAACATACCAAACCTCCCCAACTTTAATCTTTTTTTTATAAACGGGGGCGTCCCTATCGATCAAGAAAAAAAGACAAAAGAAAATAAAACAATCTAAGCGCTGGAAGGAAGCTAAATAGAAGCTACCTTTAGACAATGAGGGGCCAAGGATGGCTTACACCCTCAGAATAAAAGGGAAGAGAAGAAGCAGCCACAAGAGAGAGAAGAGAAGAAAAGGAAACAACCCTCCACATTAGGGGAGGGACCAGACTCTTTTAGCCAAAAGAACATTAGGGAAAGGTTTCATATACAGACTCACCAGTCTGCAACAGACATCATCAATAATAGTATTAACCACAACTTGATACGATCTTCTCTTATTCTTGAAAATACGGTTATTTCTTTCCTGCCAAATGTGGTAGACAGCTCCAACAAGCACAAGTCTTCGGATAAGGGACCAAATGGTATTACCCTTAGAAATGGGCTTGAGAAGATTGATGATATTCGACCAGCGATCAGTGGGGAAGGAGAGGTTCATGACATGCTTAAGATCATGCCAAACCATAGAAGGGAAAGAGCATTCAAAGAAAAGATGGGGGAGGGAATCAGAACAATCACCGTAGAAGGCACTGATGAGATTGGAGTTAGGCTCCCAGCTTCTGATTTTATCATGAGTCTTGAGACGATCTTTAAAAGCAACCCAGAGAATGAAAGCATGTCTAGGAATATTCTAGGAGAACCAAACAAGATGATACCAGTCGACATGCTGATCAGAGGGGCGGATAGAGTGCCAGACATAACGGGCCGAAAAGGGAGAGAGCTTACTGTCGAAAGATCTCCAGAGGAGTTTATCAGGAACGGACGGGGAAAGAGTACGGGGATTGCGAGATAGCAGAATGGGATGGGAGTCCCCCCAACATTGGGGTCGAACCCAACAGCCGTTGAGCACAAGGTCGAAAACCTTAGAATCAAGAGAGAAACCTGCAATATGAATGTCACGGGTGGTCAAGAACTGAGAGAGGGGACCAGCTGGATGCCAGTTATCAAACCAAGTAGACACAGAGCAGCTATCACCAACCTGGGTGACAATAAAGTCCCTAATCTTACCCTGCATGTCGAGTATATTGCGCTAGGCATAACCCGTATAGTGCTTCTTGGGGGCATCCCAGAAGTTATGCCCATAGAGGCGGTACGAGTGGATCCACCTGACCTAGAGAGAATCCTTCTTAGAAAGGAGTCTCCAGGCGTAGGAAGCCATAAGGGCAACATTCCAAACAGCAAGGTTACGAATACCCATACCACCATGGGTCTTAGGGAGACACACAGCCTTCCAGGAGACTTTGGCTTTACCATGCTTCATCTCACCGTGGCACCAGAAGAAACCCCTCATGAGCTTCTCAATCTTGTTAGAGATAGATTTAGGAAGAATAAAACTGGAAGCCTAATAGATTTGCATAGAGGAAATAACAGAGAGGATGAGTTGAAGACGACCAGCAAAGGAGAGAGCCTTGTTCTTCCAGTCGTTAATCATGTATTTGACTTTATCAACAAGGCCTTTTCAGTCCCTGTGAAAAAGACGGTTGGTGATAAGAGGGACACCAAGGTATCAGACAAGGAGATATCCCTCCGGAAACCTAACAATACGATCAATGGCAGCTCTGGTCCTCTCACCAACATAGCAGTAGATGGCTTCACTCTTCGCTTAGTTAGGATGGAGCCCAGAGACCCTAAAGAATTCAGCAAGAGAATCACAGATGATACGAACCGAAGAGCTATTGCCATGATAGAAGAGAAGAAGATCATCGGCAAAGCAGAGATGGGTGATACTTTTCTCCTCACACTGCCGGTAGAATTTGAAAGAATCGGAATCAGATATGTTTCTCTTGTTCAAAACGTTAAGCACCTCCATGACAAGAGTGAAGAGATAGGGAGAGAGGGGGTCACCCTGCCGGAGTCCCTTTTGACTGTCAAAGAATACGTGCGTATTACCGTTGATGCTGACAGAGTAAGCAGCAGTGGAGACACACGTCATGATCCAGTCAATCATACGAATGGGGAAACCAAACCCAAACAAGATAGTGCGAAGAAAAAACCAGTCAACTGTATCATAAGATTTTTGAATATCGAATTTAAATGCACACCTGGGGGGACCACGATGATGATGATAATCACGCATGAGCTCCAGGACAAGAAGAACGTTGTCAGTGATCAGGCGACCAGGAATGAAAAGCAGACTGGTTTTCATCAACCAGAGAGGAGAGATGGTTCTTGATACGATCTGCAATGATCTTGCTGATGCATTTGTAAACAACGTTACAACAGGCACTGGGGCGGAAGTCAATGACTTTAGACGGGGAGTCAACCTTAGGGATGAGAAAAAGAACGGTGTTTTTGAACGACTTAAGGAGTTTTCCCGAAGATAAGAACTCCTTAACCACCGAACAGACATCGGGACCCACTATATCCCAAGCAGACTTGATGAACTTAGCCTAGAAACCATCGGGGCTGGGGGCTTTATCATTGCCCATCTGGAACAAGACGCACTTAACCTCCTCATTCGTAACAGGAGTAAGCATGGCGGCAGACTGAAGAGGGGAGAGCTTATTGGAGAAGAGGGAACACGGGTCGCGAATAGCAAGGGAAGGGTAGGCAGAGCCTAATAAAGTTTGAAAGTGGGAGACGAAGAGATTGGGGAGGGCATCCCCAGAGATCCAGCTGCCCTGAGCATCCTGGATGGAATCGATATGATTGAGAGAGTTACGACTTTTAACCGACTTGTGGAAGAAGGCAGAATTTTTGTTGCCCTCACGAAGCCAGTCAACCTTAGCCTTCTGTTTCAGGAACCTCTCTTCATCCAGGCAGGCCTCGTTATAATCGAGGAGGTACCTACATTGCTCGTTACGGAGATCCCTATTGAAAGGATCCTGATCCAAAGCAATCTGAACTCTATCAAGCTTAGTACGAAGAGAAATAACCTTAGAGAAGTTGTTGCCCTGGCTGTGGAGCAGCTTAAGCAAAGGCGCTTTCATACTTTTCAGGTTTTGGAAAACCTTATACATCTGATGGCCAAGAACATCAGGATCCCAAGAAGAAGCAACAACCTGCTTAAACTCGTCCTTATAGGTTAGAAAATTAGGGAACTTGAACGGTTAGGCTTAAACAAGGATCGGAGGGGGAGAGAAAGCACAGCATGGGAATGGTCGGACGAGCGGTAGGGGAGAAAAGTGACGGACGCAGAAGGGAAGGAAGCAACGAAGCACTGATTACCCATGATCCGGTCAATCTTCTTGAGAATGCCACCGGAACCGTTAAGAGACTTGGTCTAAGTGTAGAATAGACCTTTGAAGTTAAGGTCCTCCATCTCAATCCGATTCATATAGTCCCTGAAATCATCCATGCCACGAGAGATACCAGACGCCCCAGCAGTTCTATTTTTTATGTCAAGAGCAACATTTAGATCACCTAACACGATCCAAGGGGCAGCTTTAACCACATGCTTATGGGCCGTAAGAGAATCCCAAAGAGTGCGACGCTGCATGTGATTGTTATGAGCATAAATGAACGAGCAGAAAAAGGATTTATTAGAAGCATGAATCTTGACGCTGAAATTCATAACCTGATCATTGGAGTCGAGAAGCATCATATCAACAGCCAGCGGGTCCCAGGCAACCACAATTCAAGTCCCCCGAGGGCATAAAAGCCGGTTGGAAGACCAAGACCAAGAGCCAAAGACACGACTACAGATATGAGGAAGATTAGAGAAGGAGGCACGAGTCTCGACGGCGGCACATATTTGGAGATTTTGATCGCGGATAAGCTCTCTCAAAGATTTCTGATGAGAAAGCTTACAGATTTGAAAGATTAGCATGCGTTCAAATTTTGGTGTTCGTGTCCATTTGAGAGATGAAACTAACTTGAAGCTAATTGCAAACAATTTTAGGAAACTTGTGGAGTTAGACGATTGGGATCCTCGAGGAAGGAATTTGCAGTCAATAAGGTCATGTGTCCTGACTATACTTAGGACCAAGCTTAATGATGAAGTTAATATTTCGATGGCGGGAAAATCCTATAGGATTGGTATTGTGGAGTATGATTATGATTGGGCCCCGTTTAACTTTGATTTAGGTAGTGAGCACTCTGATTTGGATGATCTCGCGGAGGATGATGATAGAGGTGATAAGGAAAATGACAGTGAAGGAATTTCAGAGACTTGGGCCAATGGTATGTCTGGTGATGATTTAGAGGACGACGAAATTTCGGTGAATAAAGGTAATGGTGACACGTCCCTGCAGCTGAGGATGCCCCTCCGATTAATGGTCAATGTGATGATGCTTTGGACAACGGTGGTTTGATCCATGAGGAATCTGTAACTTCGCTGGTGGAAGACAAAGAATTGTCGGGTGAGGTTCTGGTGGGGTGACTGGCATCGAAAAGCTCACCATTGGGGGATGATATCAAGGTTGATCCTGGCCATTATCCAAGATCAGCTGGGGAGGAAGTTGAAAAGGCAATTCATGATGAAAGCGGGTTTCGGGAAAGTGACAAATCGGGTTTGGACCCTACTAAGGATAATGTTGTTGGTACTAGCCTAGTGAATGTTAGGCCATTGACACAACCTAGGCATGTCGTTAACCACCATAAACAGTCTTGTTTCCATTTTGGGGCGGATAAGCAGATGCGATGTGAATCTTTTGGTTTGGGATGTAAAAGAAGGTGTGTTGGATGGAGTAGGCAGTCTCCTAATTGTTCTTCTGGTGACCGATTTCCACCAAACTCGAGGCTCTTTGGGAAATCGACTGATTTGAATGGAAGATGTGTTAGTGTGTATAGCGATTCTCAGCAGATTGATGATGCTTCCTCTTGGTCTTTCAAGTTGCTTCAAACGGTCAATTTCGATAAGGATATTGGCTTCCAAATTGGGGTGGAAAATAATATCCTCAAAGAAGTCTTGGCGTTTTTAGGTGTGAACATGCATCCCAAATGACTTGTTTATCATTGAATGTTAGGGGGATTGGCGACTTTGAAAAATTGAATGGGTAAGAAAAAATTGTCTACAGTCATAAAATCAACTTTGTGGGACTCCAGGAGACTTAGATGGCAAACATTGGTGGCATTGATGTGTTGGGATGTTGGGGTTAATGAGATTTTCTGCTTTCATGGTGTTGAATCTTATGGGAGATCGGGGGGATTGTTGTGTATTTGGAACCCATAAAATTTCATTGAATCGAATGTTTTTAAAGCCCGTCATTACATTGCAATTTTGGGTGTTTGGAGGGACTTCTCTGGAATAACTGCAATTGTGAATGTTTATACACCTGACTCTATTACTAAGAAGAGAAAATTGTGGCTGGAACTTATCAATCTTAAACATAGCATCGAAGGGATTTGGGTTTTTTCGGTGACATCAATGTTGTTAGAAGAGAAGACGAAAGGCTCAATTCCAACTTCTATAAGTTCTCTGTTTCATATTTCAAATCTTTTATCGGAGAGGCTGACCTTAAAGAGTTTAGACTAGGCAGTATGAGATTTACATACATTTCAGCAAACTAGATAGATTTCTTGTATGTCAAAATTTTATATCCGCTCAACCTAGTTCCACGGTGACTACTTTGCACAGGGAATTATCTGACCACTCTCCGTTAATTTTATCTTCAAATCAATTAGATTTCGGACCTAGACCGTTTCGATTTTTTAATTCTTGGCTATTGGAAGATGACTTTGAGGATTTCCTGTCCAAGACGTGGTCTGTGTTTTGTGGTTTTGGTACCCCAGATCAATATTTGGTGGCAAATTTTCGTTTCTTAAAATCTGAAATTAAGAAATGGAGAGTTGCAAAACAATCAGCCAGTCGGTGGAGATTAGAAATCTAAAAGATATAGTGATAGACATAGAATGTCATGCAGAACTTGGTCTAGCTTCTAATGATGAGATAACAAATAGGCGGAATGGATTACAAAGGATTGGTACTCTTGAACATCTCCACATCCTAGACTTAAAGCAAAAAATTTAAAATCAAGTGGCTCGTAAACGGGGATGAGAACTTAAGTTTTTCCAGGGTGTTCTAAAAAACAATCTCAAAAGGAGCTCTATTGCAGGTTTATCTATAAATGGTGTTTGGTCCACCGATCTACAGTGTATTAAGAATGAGGCGTTAGATTTTTTTAGTAAGAAATTTCATGAAAGGTGGCCTAATAGGCTACCTTTGCTCTGCCCGCTTTTCAAAAAATTACTTGTCGTTGAATCGATGTTATTAGAAGCTCCCTTTTGTATTGATGAATTTATGGATGCAATCTGGGATTGTGGAAATGAAAAAGCCCCTGGCCCGGATGGTTTCTCATTCAAGCTGTTAAACATTTTGAATCATGTGGTTACTTTTCCAATGGCTTCAATTCTTCATTCATTACTCTTGTCCCCAAGATAAAAGATATGATCACCCTTGCGTATTATAGACCCATTAGTCTTATTGGTTGCGTTTATAAAATTATTGCTAAAACCTTAGCTAGAAGACTTAAATTTGTTATTGGAAATGTTATTGATGATGTTCAATCCACCTACGTTGTGAGGCGAAATATCCTTGATGGCCCGATGGTCTTGAATGAATTATGTTCTTGGGCAAAGAAGGCGAGAAGAAAGATGTTTATGTTTATGGTGGATTTTGAAAAAGCCTTCAACTCGATAAATTGGGGTTTCCTTGACTCGATGATGGAACAGATGGGATTTGGTATCAAATGGAGGTCTTGTATCCGTGGTTGCCTAGCTTCCACTAGAGTGTCGGTACTTGTGAATGGCTCCCCCACCCATGAATTTCAGCTTATGTAGGATGTCTGTCAAGGAGACCCTCTATCCCCTTTCTTATTTATTATTGCCATGGAAGGTTTAAACATTGTGATTAAAGGAGCATTGGAGAAAAACTCAGTTAAAGGAATAAAGCTCCCGAATAATGGTCTTACTCTTTCGCATCTCTTTTACGCGGATGATGTTATTTTCCCAGGTGATTGGTATCGTAATGTTATCAAGAACTTGGCTCGTATTTTCCGGTGCTTTGAAGTTGTCTCTAGGCTAAAAGTTAATTTCTATAAATCTTGAGTGTTCGGGATCTGCGCATCTTCGGCTAAGATTAATTGTTGGGCCCATATTCTTGGTTGCTTAGCGGGTTCTTTGCCTTTCATTTATTTAGGAGTGCTGGTTCAGGTTAATATGAAAAATAAGAAGCATTGGGAGCCGATTATTAATAAATTTAGGGTTAAGGTCGAATTTGGTCACTTAACTTTCTGATTTGTGTTTATTTGGTCACTTAACTTTGTTTAAGTTCTAAAAGGTCATCTAACTTTTAATTTATTTCCGAAATGGTCACTATGACCTATTATAACTGGTCATAGTGATCATTTCAGAAATAAATAAAAGTTAGGTGACCTTTTAAAACTTAAATAAAGTTAAGTGACCAAATGAGCACAAACAGTGACCAAATTTGACATTAACCTTAAAAAATTATATTTTGGAACGTTGAATTTTTGGAACTTTTGTTACTTGTGATTTAAATTAACCATGGAAACAGTCAATATGTTTATTTTACTCCAATAATTCATTTTTGTAAATGAATAACAAAGAATTATGTATATAAAGAAGAGAGATCGGGTGATGATTTCTAGTTGGATGATTTTCTGTTTAATTGGTTGGTTTTAGTTTCTAGTAAAATATTTCACCGTCTAAAAAAGGAGGAAATGACCGTAGATTGATAAAATAGTATTTACTATTTATACCAAACATTTTCATGCACACGAGTTACATTGGGGACGTTTATTGGTTGTAGATATATGACAGTTTATCTATCTAAATCTTGGTCAATTTAAATTATATTTTATCTTCAACACATCACTTAAAAATATATTCTTAGCTAAACTGATATGAATCCTACGAGTTTAAAAAGTATTTAAATGTTAAATCCATTAATGTTGAAGCTTTATTTTTTGTTTGATATTTAGAATACAATGCAAAAAGAGCTTTAAGGTTAAATTTGGTCACTTAACTTTCTGATTTGTGTTCATTTGGTCACTTAACTTTATTAAGTTCTAAAATGACACCTAACTTTTTATTTATTTCTGAAATGCTCACTACGGCCGATTATAACAGGCCATGGTGACCATTTTGGAAATAAATAAAAAGTTGGATGACCTTTTAGGACTTAAACAAAGTTAAGTGACCAAATGAGTACAAATCAGAAAGTTAGCTTACCAAATTCGACCTTCACCCATAAATTTAAAATGAAATTGTCGAGTCGGAAAAGTAGAACCCTTTCCTTCGGGGGTAGGGTCACGCTTGTGAAAGTTGTGCTTGGTTGTTTGCCTTCACATTGTTTATCATTATTAAAAGCCCCAATCGGAATTATTGAGACACTTAAACATTGCAGGCAGAAGTTTCTTTGGGGGTAGTGTGGAGGATAAAAGCAAAATACATTGGGCCTCGTGGAATAAAGTGATTGTTTGCAAAGATCATGGGGGTTTAGACATTTGTTCTCTTGCTTCCCAAAATGTTTCCCTTTCTAAAATGTATCTGGAGATTTCTTAGAAATTATGATGCCATTTGGATCCAAGTGATTAGTAACATTCACAATTTGAGGAAAAGACTCGTACATTCTCTTGTGAAAAGATCTCAAACGGGGTGTAGACTGATTTGGTTGGTTTATGTTTGAAGTTTCAAAAAGCTAGTAAAATTCCTCGTGACATATTCCGGTGTTATTTGGGATCCGGCAATCGATTCCTATTTTGGGTAGACGATTGGTTGGGTAACTTTTGTCTTCAAAGTCGATTTCCTTTGTTATATATGCTTGATAAATCTTAATTTTGTGTGGTCAATGATAGATTTTTGGTGGAATGGGAAGCGTAATCCTAGAACTAAGGCAAAATTAGTAGAGTTATGCAACCTCTCTCGTCTATTAGGTGGTGTTTTCTGTCCCGGACCTGATTCAGTACTATCTTTAATCTCTTCTGATGGTGTTTATAAAGTTGTAGATGTGAGAAAGTTCCTCGACTCCATAATCTCAATCACAAGTGATTCTATTGTATGTTGGTCCAAGGTAGTCCCTCTCAAGGCACTTGTTTTGTTTGGCGTTCCAGTTTTGGTCGAATACGGGCAGCTGTCCCGCTTCGATCTAGAGGCGTTAGTATTGATTCGGATGTTTTTATTGTATGTGATGAAGCTGCTGAATCGGTGGATCATGCTATTGTAGGGTGCAAATATTTTTCTGAGGTCAGGAGTATAATTTTCGGTTGTAGCAATCTTATTGCTATGTCTAACTCCTTAGACAATCTACAAACCAATTCATGACAGCCTTTGTTCATACTTACTCCCTAAAAGTATGAGCGACTGTGGACCTTTGAGTAATCCAATTACTCAGGAAGTTAAACATGCAAAAATGAAACACAATAATAAACAATTGACGAAGGCAATAAATAATACTCATTAATAAATCTCTATTATTAAATCACCAAGGTCAATTACATTTATGCTGTTACAAGTTTCATAATCCTATCTAATTACTAAAGCTAATATCATCTCTCAATCCAATGCTCCTAACATGCTGATTGTGCTTAATCCTACTCAGAGCCTTTGTCAAGGGATCTGCAGGATTATCTTCAGATGATACCCTCTTTACAATGAGGTGACCTTCTTCTATTCTATGTCGAATGTAGTGGTACTTTCTGTCGATATGTCTGGACTTTCCATGATCTCGCGGTTCCTTTGTGAGGGCAACCGCTCCTTCATTATCGCAGAACAGTTCCATTGGCTCCTGAATGCTCGGGACTACTCCAAGGTCACCGATGAAGTTCTTTAGCCAAGCCGCTTCATTGGACGCTTCACTCGCTGCTATGTACTCTGATTCACACGTCGAATCAGCCACCGTCTCTTGCTTGGAACTTTTCCAAGTCACCGCTCCCCCGTTCAACAGGAATACCCAGCCCGACTGAGACCGTCCGTTGTCTCTATCTGTCTGAAAGCTGGCATCTGTATAACCGTTGACTTTCAAGATATCACTGCCACCAATGACTAACACCATGTTCTTTGTCCTTCGCAGATACTTGAGAATGTTCTTTACAGCTATCAAATGTGCCCTTCCCGGGTTCCCCTGGAACCGACTGACCATGCTCAAGGCAAAGGCCACGTCAGGGCGAGTACACGTCATAACGTACATGATCGACCCTACAGCCGAAGCATAGGGTACCCGACTCATCTCAACTATTTCCTCGTCAGTACTCGGGCTTTGAGTCTTACTCACTTTGGCATTACTTTGGATAGTGTAACACCCGGCTTTTAAAACAAAAACACCCCTGAAAATTTTTTCATTTAAAAAGAAGGTTTCATTACATAAAACCATAACATAAGGGGTATATTTTATTAAAACGGGTACAAGTGTATCAAGGAGAGTATAAAATACCATAATCTCCTTTAAAGCCGGGCTGCTACTGACAGCATCTATGAGTCCCACTTCTTAGTCACGGACTCTATCGTTTCCAAAATCAGGATCATGCTAACCTGCAGGGACATATAACAAATAACGTGAGCTATAAAGCTCAATGAGTAATCATATCTGCAAATAACGTGTACAATAAATACATCCATATATAATTCTTTATATATGATACATATATCTATCATTTCATCTGTCAATATCAAATCCCATTTTATAGCCTTTTCTGGCCAAATGTGTATATCTGTCTGAATATCGGACCCAGACTACTAGCCTTACCGGCTAATCATATGTATCTCAGGATTTCATATCCTACTGCATACCAATGAAGGGTTTCTATGCAATCAATGAACACAAAATAACCTAAGGTTCACATGCAACCCTAATATTGATCTATGTTTTCTTCTATGAAGATTAGAACTAAGAACCTAAAGGATACAATTCAATTCTAAAGAAGAATTAAGAAAAACCAACCTTTGATCTTATGATCCTTTTAAGCAGCAGCAAAAGTATCCTGCCTCAGATGAAAGTCACACCCAGGTAATGGAAGAATCAGTCCAGCAGAGTGAATCCAGAGAGAAGAAGGCGTGAATATGAGGTGCCAGGGGGTTCCTTTTATAGCCTCCTAGGGTTTCACCTGAAACCCTAAGGAGCCTCCAACTGGACAAGGCTTTTGACCACTTGGACCAGGCTTACCAAACCCTAATTAGGGTTTCGCCAAACCCTTGGAGAAGCCTCCAAGTTGGCGCCACTTTTTGGTCCCTGGTTTTCCTGGCCAGTTATTCAACTATTGAATAAATGCCAAACCAGTCCCTGCACCTTTTAATTAATTTATTTAATCTCCAAATTAAATCCAATTAATTCTAGATTAAATCTCAATTAATTAATATAGTTTCTAATTAATATATTAGCACTTAAATATATTAATAAACCATATATATATTTTCTATTGATTTATTATACAATTAATAAATCAACTATTCTCTCTACTGAACTATCTTTCCTCCACCCATGAGGGCAACCCAAATGGACTTTGCTTTTAATCATAAGATAAAAGTACAATTACAAGTCATGGCTTAGACACCTAATCCAACAAGCCTTACTGGCCGAATCGTGATATCATGTGATTTTCAAATCACATCCGATAATTGTACACTTTGTCATATCCAGTCTGTTATTTGCATACCATTCAAATCAATTCTGTATCATTTCTGTCCCATCTTTCTTAGTCATACCCGACTATACCATATATCATGACTATATAAGTCGTATCATTTGTCATGGCTATACAAGCCGCACCAAAACATTTCCAGTGTATGAATCATAGCCCGAAGGCCGCACCAGTTTAGGTTCAACAACCCAAAATTATAGCCATAAGGCCGCACCGTTTCTATATAATAATGTCATAGCCATATAGGCCGCACCAGTTGGATATAACATCCAAAATCATAGCCATATAGGCCGCACCAGTTATTAACAGCTTATTGCACGATCAATTATGGCTCACGGGTTTACCCGCTATTGCCTAGACTCACGGCTCCGTTCTTGTCATCGCAATGACTCACGGCTTATCCGGTCTTGTCTATATAAGTTTGACTCACAGCTCCGTTCTTTTCATTATAGACTCACGGCTTATCTGGTATTGTCACGTCACAGTTTACATAGATATATTGACTCACAGCTCCGTTCTTGTCTATGGTAGACTCACGGCTTATCTGGTCTTGTCATATTTCAAATCATGTAATTTGTCGTATCATTGATTATATATATGTATTGACTCACAGCTCCGTTCTTGTCTATAACAGACTCACGGCTTATCTGGTCTTGTCTTTTACATATATCTTTATACTTGTCATTTTCGCCCCTAGAAGCCGTTTCAACCTGTAACAGTTCAATCACCATATATCATATATGATATAAGTGAGATTACTCACCTGGATATTAGCTGCATTTAAATCCCGGTTGTTTCTTGCCTTTGCGTGCACCACAACCATTTGTCTCGTACCTATATATTCATTTATATACCAAATGATAATAGGTAAATAACCATTTCAGTTGACTCTACCACACAAGAGTCTTATACAATACAATTGGGGACCATTTCCAAGCATTTCCAATCAATAACCATCGTTATAAAAATTTAATACACTTCCCGAAATACGCGTATTCTACTACAGTACTTTCGGGAGGTCGTATTCGTATTCCGATAATTTTCCATGAAGTTTCACAACATATTAGACCTATGTTTAAAATTTCAGGTCAATCGGATAAGCCTAGCATCAAAATCAAATTTGGAAAATGTTCCAAATTTTAACAGAGGATGAAATGGTTTCTGCCCAGGGGTCGGGTCGCGAAGACCCTGCTCTTCGGGTCGCGACGACCATGCGGGTCGGGTCGCGAAGACCTTGCCCTTCGGGTCGCGACCTACCCTGTGGTCGGGTCGCGATCGCTGAGCAGCAGGCCAGGAATTCCGATTTTCAAGCTACAAAATCCCATTTTCTTATTTTTAAGCCCTTAATACTCGACTTAATGATCAAGGATTGTTCTAGGACTAAAACCTTTGTCTAATAACAAGTTTTAAGCCATTAGAAACACCTTAATCACACCAATTCATGATTTAGGGTTCTTGAGCAACATTCCAAATTCATCAACAATAGCAACCTACTTCCATATTTCTTGAATTAAGTCCTTTTAGCATGACTTATTGGAAGTATTAAGCTATTTAAACCACATAATCATAACTTAAATTTGCAGATTTCAGTTTCTATAAAACCCATCAAGAACACTTCAAGAACTTGGTTAAAAATCAAGTTACTAACCTTGTTTAACTTAGGAATCACCAATTCCAAGCTATGATTCCAATTCCATGCTTCAAGCTTCAAAGATTTCCAGGTTTTTGCTCTCAAAAACCCTTCCCGTTGCTGCACAAATGGCCAGTCAAAGAAGAGAGTCAACCTCTCTATTTATACTTCCAAAATTTACAAATTTGGTCCTTAAGTTCCATTTCTTGAACTTTGGCCACAATAATCAAGTTTTATTACAATAAAACTTTCATTCCTTATCCTTTTGCCACTAGCAACAATATTTTTACATCATTGGTCCCTCGCATGGTCAAATGACCAAATTACCCTTCCAAGGTAAAATGACCATTTTACCCCTTTTTATTATATTTACATAAAAAGAGTGTCTTGGCGTTACAGATAGGTAGCTCTCCCTTCTTGGAATTTTCCATACTAAATCTTTTCAGTACCTTTTCCAAATACGTGTTCTGACTAAGTCCAATTAGTCTATTCTTTCTATCTCTCAATATTCTTATCCCGAGAATATAAGCAGCTTCTCCAAGGTCTTTCATGGCGAAACACTTCCCGAGACAAGATTTGACAGCTTGCAAGGTCGGAACGTCGTTTCCCATGAGCAGTATGTCATCAACATACAGCACCAGAAAAGTGACTATACTCCCACTAGCATCGACATATACACATGACTCATCCTCGCTTCTAGAGAAACCAAACTCTTTGACTTTCTCATTGAAACAAAGATTCCAGCTGCGAGAAGCTTGTTTCAATCCGTAGATCGATTTCTCAAGCTTACACACCTTATCAGGATACTTTGCATCGATAAAACCCTCTGGCTTATTCATGTAAACATCCTCAGTCAACTTCCCATTAAGGAAAGCGGTTTTGACGTCCATCTGCCAAATTTCATAGTCATGAAATGCAGCTATGGCTAGCATAATCCTGATGGACTTTATCTTGGCCACTGGTGAGAAGGTTTCATCATAGTCAACCCCCGGGGTTTGAGTGAATCCCTTCGCAACCACTCTTGCCTTAAAAGTGTGTACCTTACCATCCATGTCGGTCTTCTTCTTGAAGATCCACTTGCACACGACTGTCTTTCGACCCGGTACATTATCAACCAAGTTCCAAACTTGATTGTCATACATGGACTTGATCTTGCTGTCCATTGCCTCTTTCCATTTGCCTCTTTCCATTTGGCAGACTCATTGCCTCTTGATTGTCACCTGACCCGGGTTTCGTTTACGAATTTTATTTTCGTTCGTTCAGTAGGTACAACACGATCCGATTTTTAGAACACGACCCGGGTGGTTTCTTTTTGGCATTTTTCAAACTCAAACTTCTCCCAAAAGGTCATGTAACCACACTAACACATATAACAACTTAACTAATATTAATTAAACTAAGATTAGTACATAATAGGGATTCCAACCTCTTCTCACTCATCAACAACTCAAAACTCGAAATAAATCACAAGGATCGCCACACCTTTACGCTAAGCAAACTCATAGCTAGAATCACACCGACTATAAGATAATAACTCTACTTACCTTATAAAGCATCTCAATTTAAAATTGGGTCTTACATTTAAGTTCTAAAATGTCATCTAACTTTTAATATATTTCCGAAATAGTCACTATGACTTGTTGTAACGGGTCTTAGTGATCATTTTGAAAATAAATAAAAAGTTAGGTGACCTTTAAAACTTAAATAGAGTTAAGTGACCAAATAAGGACAAACAGTGACCAAATTTGACATTAACCTTAATTTCTTTTGGAACGTTGAATTTTTGGAACTTGTGATTTAAATTAACCATGGAAATAGTCCATATGTTTATTTTGCACCAATAATTCATTTTTGTAAATGAATAACAAATAATTATGTATATAAAGAAGATGGATCGGGTGATAATTTCTAGTTGGGTGATTTTCTATTTAATTGGTTGGTTTTAGTTTCTAGTAAAATGTTTGACCGTCTAAAAAGGGAAAATGATCGTAGATTGATAAAATAGTATTTACTATTTATACCAAACATTTCCATGCACACGAGTTACATTGGGGATGTTTATTGGTTGTAGATATGGTAATGACTAGTTTCAGTTTATCTATCTAAATATTGGTCAATTTAAATTATATTTTATCTTCAACACATCACTTAAAAATATATTCTAGCTAAACTGATATGAATCCTACGAGTTTAAAAAGTATTTAAATGTTAAATCCATTAATGTTTAAGCATTATTTTTTGTTTGATATTTAGAATACAGTATAAAAAGAGTTTTAAGGTTAAATTTGGTCACTTGACTTTCTGATTTGTGTTCATTTGGTCACTTAACTTTATTAAGTTCTAAAATGACACGTAACTTTTTATTTATTTCCGAAATGTTCACTACGACCGGTTATAACAGGTCATAGTGACCATTTTGAAAATAAATAAAAAATTGGATGACCTTTTAGGATTTAAACAAAGTTACGTGACCAAATGAGCACAAATCAGAAAGTTAGATTATCAAATTCGACCTTAACCAATAAATTTAAAACGAAATTGTCGAGTTGGAAAAGTAGAACCCTTTACTTCGGGGGTAGGGTCACGCTAACGAAAGTTGTGCTTGGTTGTTTGCCGTCATATTATTTATCATTATTAAAAGTCGTAATCAGAATTATTGAGACACTTGAATGTTGCATGCAGAAGTTTCTTTGGGGTAGTGTGGAGGATAAAAGCAAAATACATTGGGCCTCGTGGAATAAAGTGATTGCTTGCAAAGATCATGGGGGTTTAGGCATTTGTTCTCTTGCTTCCCAAAATGTTGCCCTTTTACTAAAATAGATATGGAGATTTCTTAGAAATGATGATGCCACTTGGATCCAAGTGATTAGTAACATTCACAATTTGAGGAAAAGACTCGTACATTCTCTTGTGAAAAGATCTCAAAAGGGGTGTAGACTGATTTGGTTGGTTTATGTTTGAAGTTTCAAAAAGCTGGTAAAATTCCACGTGACATATTACGGTGTTATTTGAGATCCGGTAATCGATTCCTATTTTGGGCAGATGATTGGTTGGGTAACATTTGTCTTCAAAGTCAATTTCCTTTGTTATATATGCTTGATATGTCTTAATTTTGTGTGGTCAAGGATATAGTTTTGGTGGAATGGGAAGCGTAATCCTAGAACTAAGGCAAAATTAGCGGAGTTATGCAACCTCTCTCGTCTATTAGGTGGTGTTTTCTGTCCCCTAGGCCTGATTTAGTACTATCTTTAATCTCTTCGGATGGTTTTTATAAAGTTGCAGATTTGATAAAGTTCCTCGACTCCAAAATCTCAATCACATGCGTTCTTATTGTATGTTGGTCCAAGGTAGACCCTCTTAAGGTAGTTGTTTTGTTTGGCGTTCCAGTTTTGGTCGAATCCCGGCAGCTATACCACTTCGGTCTAGAGGCGTTAGTATTGAGTCGGATGTTTTTATATTGTATGTAATGAAGCTGATGAATCGGTGGATCATGCTCTTGTGGGGTGCAAATCATTTTCTGATGTCAGGAGTATAATTTTCGGTTTGTATGGTTTACCACCCTGCTCATTCACCAAAGTTGTTAAATTATTAGACTTCGGTGCAAGATGGGGTAATTGCGTAAGAAAGAGGAGTAGATTCATTATAATGCTGTAGTATTTGTTATGGTGCATTTGGCGAGCTAGAAACGCAAGGATGTTCACAAGGTGGTGTCTTCTCCCTCCAACATTGCTGATGAAGTAATCTCATTGTCTTTCACTTGGGTCAAACATAGTAAGAAGAATTGTATTAGAAGCTTTGTGTGGTTTTATTCGCCATTTTCATATATGTGAATACTCTTGATAACTGTGAATACTCAGGAATACTTTTGATGTTGACTACCTAATGCCTTTGTCTAGTTCCTTGCTAGGTTTTGGTTGTCCTTTGGTGGTTTTTTATAATATTATTTGTTGTTTAAAAAAACCGTTTTTTCTGTATAAAATAAAAGATTTGCTACCTCCCTTTATTTTTTTAAACGAAAACAAAAAGGATCTATATTAACCAAGATTCCCTTTTATGGTAAATTCAATGATAAAACAATGAATTCAATCAACTCATGTCTTATTTCTTGTAAGGTTGAAGGGTGTGGTTGCTGATGGCAACCACTACACCCATGCCACATTGGATGCTTTTGGAAATAAAAGAGAAAAAATAGAGACAAAGGGATGAGGATGCCGATGAAATCAAGAGAAAAAGAAGAGAGAAAGAAGCGGCATGATGATGCCGATGAAAATCAAATCCACACTATGCCTCCAATGCAGGGTGAGGATGCCACCGACATTGAAGGCCACATGAAATAATACCGCCGGAATTGAACACCATACCGTAAAGCCTAATAGAAATAAAACTACCTGAAGCGAATCCATATTGTGGCCTTTTATTTTTACGCGCGTCCTACGCGGCCTATGAAATTTTTTGTCTTGTAGACTAACCCATTTTTTATAAAAGAATGATGAATCCTATGGTAAATTGCCCTTGTCCTCAAAACACCCATTCAATTCTTTTACGAACCTTCCCCAATAATTCATACCATCGTTTCTGGGTTCCTTCAAAAGAAAATATTATTTTATTTTGTGTCTATACACGCTAATTATTTATGAACTCTGTATTAACAGAGGAACATTCATTTTAAGTTTCACAATCTTTTACATTTCATTCAATTCTCTCAGCTATTTTCCATAGACTTTCGTTGCTGTCTTTACAGCGTATTTCCCTCCCCTTCTGTCGATTGCAAGATGCTCTGAAGATCATGGCTATTCCAGCTCTTGAGCTTCCAGGTACGGTAAAAACCTTTCTTTTTCGGAAATCGCATGTGGGATTTTACTTGGAATTCGTTGATTGTGTTATAAATTGCTTTCACTTTATGCTATAACGAGTATATTTTGTCTTTATTCTGTGACGGTGTCAGATTTCCTTGAGTGATTCGATCTGGTTAACTATTTTAGATTTTTGGGGTTTTTTTCGATTGTTGTTTTTAGCATCCGTAGTTAATTTTCTGTTTGACTAATTAGGTTTGTGAACTCTTCTTGCTATCCAAAGATTTTCTATTGAAAATATAATTTCCATTTGCGGAAAATGTGTTTAGCGTATGAATCATACTGTTCTTACTCGTGATTTCTTTCTTACAGCCAAATCTGTAACATTCATGGTCGATATGGATCTATAGTCAACAAGAACATCTTTCTCTCATGCCAGTCAACCGTTGAACAATGGTTTTTCATTTCCGATGTTTCTCTTTTCCATACGAAACACGAGCAACCACATCAGTCGACGACTTTCATACTGCAAATTCGCATTTTGATGATACACGAATGAATCAAACACCTGTCCCAGGTCTAAACGTGAGCCCAAATCTTAGGGTTTTCACATATGCGGAACTTAAAACCGCCACTAGAAATTTCGACATTTCTAGCAAGCTCGGTGAAGGTGGATTTGCGATTGTATATAAAGGCACAGTTAGAAGCGTAGGAAATCGGTCCACTATTGAGGTCGCTGTAAAGCAGATTAAACCACGACAACAGGCAAGTCGTCCTTAAACTTTCCTTATATAGAAACAATTATCGTTATTTGTTAATGAAAGTTTGTACTTTTTGACTACAGGGATATAGAACATGGGTGACGGAAGTGAATGTTCTTGGGGAAATTGACCATGATAACCTTGTGAAGCTTATTGGTTTCTGTAATGAAGATAACCAATGGCTTTTGGTTTATGAATATATGCCTAAAAAAAGCTTAGATGGTCATTTATCGGCTGATTCAAAAAATCCACCTCTCACATGGGACATGAGACTAAAAATAGCAAAAGATGCTGCTACCGGTTTAAACCACCTACACACGGGAATGCAACGCGAGGTGAGGTGTTAAAAAATAAAATTTTAAATACCATTACCATTTTTGTCAAATTTTGTTTTAAGCGTTTATGATGTCTGTTGTAATGTAAGGGTAAAATAGTCATTTAGTCTCATTAAGACGGTTTATTCAAAACAAACCGTATGTGTACGTCACTTTATCCAGACATACATCATTTATCTATTCGGCACTTTATCCATGCGACACTTAACATGTAAAAAAAAAAAAGCCGTAACTTGATTTTTTTTTATTTATTACAGATCGTCTTTAGAGACTTTAAACCATCGAATATTCTTTTAGACAACAATTGGAAGGCTAAGCTTTCGGATTTTGGATTTGCTAGAGATGGTCCTCAAGATGGAAGGACACATGTCTCAACAATGGTAATATACTCATTTCAAGAATTCTTTTTGTATATATATGTAAATAATTTATGTTGAGAAACAATTTCATTGCTAGAATCTAATATACTTGGACGGTGTTTGGTATGATGGAATCGGGAAAAGAATAGAATGGTTTATTCCGTTGGAATGAAAAAAACTTGTTTGTTTTAGCCAACGGAATGGAATTGAACCATTTGTAAAGGAACGTGATTCCTTCCATTTTGTTATTTTTCATTTCTTAGGCAAGGCCGCAACGGTATTTTTTTTTTTAATTACATAATGCAATGAAATGAAAAACTGCAATTTAACCCAATTCTATGTACATAATCATTAATGACAAATAACTTTTGAAGCTTTCATTATTTCAATACAATTATAATTTTTTTTAAAAGAACTAAAAATCTTATATTTGTTATACTTAATTTGGGTTTTAATGAGTTTTTTTTAATGTTTATTTTTTTATTTTTGTAGATAACAGTTTGTCAATTATAGAGTAATTTACATGTTTGGTCCTTGAGTATAGCTGATTTTTGCAATTTTGGTCCCAAAAAATTCTCTTGCAGTGTTGCTTCTTATCCGATGTTCTTGTAATGTTTTTGGTCCATGTTCCAAGTAATATGACTAGTTTAGTCCACGAGTATCGGTGATTTTTGCAATTTTAGTCCCCAAAATATAGTCATTTTACTTTACAAAAATCTCAAATAAGGATCAAAATTGCAAGAGAACCATTTGGGACTAAAATTTTCAAAATACGGAAAAAAAATCAGTTATACTCAGGAGACGAAAAATGTAATTTACTCTTAATTACGATTAGAAAAATGTACATAATCGAGTTAAATTACATATTGTATTTACATGAACCAAACAGACCCTTCCTTTTTGTGATTATATTAATAATAAACATTTATATGCTATAGGTGGTAGGTACAAAAGGATACGCAGCTCCAGAATACGTCCAAACTGGTCGCCTAACATCCAAAATTGACGTATGGAGTTATGGTATCTTTCTCGAAGAGCTAATCACAGGTCGACCTCCAGTTGCCCAAAATAACCCTGACAACGATCCTCAATGCTTGAGGTGGGTATGCTGCTACGCAGGGGCAGAAACGTCAAGACTTACAGTCGACCCAAGGCTCCAAGGAAGGTATTCTGAGAGATCGATGGCACAGGTAACTTCATTAGCCAAAAAATGTTTGGTCAAAGATCCAAGGATGAGGCCAACAATGAGTCAGGTCTTGGATGAGGTGAGAGAGGCTATCGCATTGGAGAATCAATAGGTAGGCTGAAGATTCGTTATTTATATGTGAACGATGATGGGAGTTTTGTTTCAAAGATTCTATTTTTTCATTGGTGAAAGACTATTTTTCGGCCTACATATATGTAAATTGTTTTGAGGGAGATCGGAAAATATTGGGACTTGTGTGTATATTATATATAGAAATTGTGTTTTTTTTGACACGTTATGTTTCATCATCTTCACATGGTGTTGCTCTACTGTTACTCCTCTTGATCTCGAAGTTATGACCTTTTCTTTATGAAAATCCAATGTGATATTGGATATATGTTTCTGGGTTTCTTTGCGATTTTGTGTGTTATTTCAGGATGTTAAGATCAGAGGATGCACGTAAAGCGCTCGATGAAATGCCTGAAAGAGATCTTCTTGGCTAATGTGATCAATATTAGCTGATTAATTGCTGGAACTCAAAAACGAATGTCAATGTGTTCCTAGTAAATGTATTAAATAATCAGGGACGAGCATATGGACCTGAAAAACCGAACCGAACCAGGACCGAATATATATATTCGGTTCAGTTTTTAAAAAATGTTAATTCGGTTTCGGTCCGGTTCGGTTCGATCCATGGACCATGCTTACCCCTAACACTACTTTTGATCATGAAAAATCGAACCGAACCGAAAATCGACATAACCGAACCGGAACCGAATATACATATTAGGTTCAATCTTCGATTTTTAAAAAATCATAATTTGGTTTCGATCCAATTCGGTTTCGGTCCGGTTCGGTTGGGTTTTCGGACCACACTCATCCCTATTAAATATTACTTCGTAGAAAGTCTTTTATAAACTTAGTTTTGTATATTAATTGGTTTCTTTGTCTATATTTGTGTGATTAAGGTCGACTAGGTTTGTCTGCCATGGTATTTTTGTATTATTATTATTATTATTATTTATTTATTTGGTAAGGTTAACGTGTGTAATGAAATTGCCAGTCAACCATATGTTTAAATGCGACAGTTCTGTCTGAACTGTATTATGTTTTAAGTTGTTATTAATAGTTTGATTAAAGATTTTCTTCATATATGTTCCTAATTATGTTGTCGTTATTTATAATTTCCGTTGTATGATGATTTATATAAAATGAACAGTGTAAACAATTCAAGATGATTTCTAAAAGAAATTCGTAAAAAAGTCATTTGCTCCTATCTATATTAAAATAATAGTTTGACTCTTGAGGTTTACAATACTTTTAGACAAACATTATTTATTATTATCTTAATCGTAAGATATTCAACGGAAAAAATAAAATCCAAACTCTCCATCGTGGAGTTTCATTTAATATTTTAAGAATTTTGAAACGTCATAGCTATAAATTCCTTTTCTTTTAAAACATGTTGTAACTTTCAGGAAAAGGCTTTTCGTTCATAAACAAACGATGAAATTAAGATTAGAAAAATATTTAGATCAAACTAATTCATCAATAAGAACGGCTGAAAGATTCTTTCTCAATTATTTAAAGTCATGTGGGATATCATAAAGTTAGGTGCGTATTAATTAACTAATTCCTTTAAATATTTATTCCGGAACGACAGTTTTGTGTTTTTCTTTCATACGTTATCATAAAAAGTTACTTTTAATACAACTCATAATTTTCTTTTAAGAATACAAGCTATTAAAAACGTGACAAATTAATTATTTTTTTAATTACCGAAGAAAAGCAATATTTAATGATCTTTTACTATGATAAAAATATATAAGGTTAAGGAGTCTTTTACTATTTTTCTCTCTTACATCAACATTCAGTTAGGCTTGGGGGAGCAATTCGTCAAGCTCCCTCGCCAAGCCTCGCCTTCGCCACTCGCCAAGCTCGCCATCAGCACCACCTAGCTCGTCTTCGCCATTCGCTGAACCACCCTCGCCGAGTATTGGGCGAGCTCGCCAAGCTCCAATGGCTCCCTCTTCAACGGCTACTTTCCAAACCCCAAAAATTTAAACCCCATTTTCAATCAAAATTTTTTAAAACCTCAACCAAAACCTCTATAAAACTCAAATTTTTTTATAAAAAAACTAGCCGTTTTTTTAAAAAAAAAACTAGCCGTTACATCCTTCCCTATATAAACACTACCATTCTACTCTTTCATTCACACAATCATCTCCTCTCTTCTTCCAAAAACACTCTTAATCTTCATTCATCATGTCTTCAAGCCAAAGAAAATCTACCAAACCAACCAAAACAACCAAAGCTACCAAAAAGAAATCCGTCACTACATCGATTGCAACCCCTCCGACCAATTGTTATGTACCTCAACAGGTTGACCCTTCGATGGCATATGGTCAATATGCACCGAATTGTGGTATGCAACAACAATATGTCACCAATTGGTTACACCAATCATCTTCACCACAACCATCTCCAACACAACCAACTCCACCACAAATGTATTCACAACAAATGTCTCCACCATTAGAATCACTATCCCAATTTGCTCCCGACTCCCAATTTTTAAGAAATGCACCACGCCGGCTAGAACAAGAAAACTCCGATGATGAAGAAGAAGAAATCGAAGAAGAAGAAGAAGAAGAAGAGTCCGAGCCAACTAACAATGGCAAAGCCCCTAGAATCGCTTGACATGATGATGAGGTCCGAGCTTTGGACGAAGCATGGGTCGATTGTTCGCAAGAAGCTGAGACGGGTATCAATCAAATTACAAACGTCTTCAAAGTAAAGGTGTGGCAGAGTTGGTGTAGACGAATGGGTTCCACGTACCGCAATCCCAATTCACTTTATTCAAAGTGGCGCACTTGCAACAAAGGTGCCATGGAATTCCAAGGATGCCATGCAGCATGCAGAAGTAGAGAGGCAAAGGCAAAGTGGGGCCAATGGTGACGATGTTATGGCTCAAGCGAGGCTCTTGTACCATGCCCAATATGGTTCTCAATTTAATCAAGAGGTGTTTTGGTGTGCTGTCAAAGATTACGAGAAGTGGAGAGAGCTAGAGTCATTTGACCAATTCGTTGTCCACTTATCAAAGAAACACACAGTTTCTAAATCCACACAATCCCCCTAATCAGAACCAAGTGTTGTCTTCAACCTCAATTATGATCCAGCACATCCCATGAGACGTGATGAAGCAAAGCGAAAGAAAAGAGGCAAAGGCCAAGCCACGAGCAGTAGCACAAATAGTAGTGTTCATGAAGATTTACTCGCTTTGTCCGGCAATGTTGAGACATACAAGGAAGCGCAGAAGATCAAAGAGGCTAACTTGAAAATCAAAAAGAAGATGCAGCTGCGAAAAATCCTACAAGAAGACATATCGGGCAAGACTGGGTTCGAGTACGAAGTCGCGTTGGAAATGAAGAAGGATGCGGCAAGGAAATTGGGATATCACTTCAACGAGTAGCTTGTAGTTTAATTTCGTTTGTTTAGTCGCTTTTTAAGTTTAATTTTGTTTGTTTTAAGTTTTATTTTATGTTTTTAATTTTAATGTAATGCATTTTAAGTTTAATGAAATGGTAGTTTTTAATTTTATATTTGTTTTTAATAATATCAATAATTTAAAAAATAGATCTAAAAAAAATAGTTTAGCATGCTCAGCATGCGCTGACTGCTCCCACCAAATTTGGTCAGCATGTGCTAACATGCTGAATGCTGACGTGGCATAGTTCAGCATGCTCAGCATGCGCTGACTGCTCCTCCAGCCTTAGTATCTCTTACTTCTTCCATTATCTTTCGAAATGATCACATCTCACTTTCTCTTATTTTTTAAATTAAAAAATAATTAATTTAAAAAACAAACAAAATTAATTTAAATTCAAATTTTCATTAATACTAATATTTTTAAAAATTAAAAAACATACAAATAACTTAATAATTAAAATAAAAAATAAAGTAAACATAAAAATGAAAGAGAAAACTGCAAAATTGGTCCCTGTGGTTTATCAAAAATTGTGGATTGGTCCAAAAAGTTTCCAACTTGCATAGGACGTCCAAAATCGAGAATTTACCGTGATTTTGGTCCCTGGCTGATTTGAAAGACTAAAATACCATTTTAATTTGTTTTTCTATTTTTAATACATATTTCTATTTTTTTATTAAAATTGAAAAAATCCAACCCCTAACCTTCCCACCCACCCCTCTGATACCCTCTTTCACACACACACAACTGTTCCTTTCGTTTGAGAAACCAAAACCCAGCACCACCATAAGGAAAGCTTTAGAGCACGGTGGCAAGATGAATGTGAAAAAAGGAAACGAAGCATCACTGTGGATTGTCAAAAACTGCAAATACCAGGTACCACCGTTCAAACGGTGCTTCATGCCTTCCTTCGCCATCAAGGCCTTTAAATACCAAGTACCACCGTCACCACTTTCCACCCTTAACCTGTTGTAGGATCTGAAATCAAAATCAAAATCGATTATGTTTTTTACAACATCATCCCTCTCCTGCTCCTGATGAATGGGAGGAACAATTGCAGGTTTTTGAAGAACGATTCAAGATTGATTTATGAAAAAGATTTCAAGATCGATTTATGAAAAAGAAATTAGGGGAAGAACTTGTATTTAACCTCCGACGACGCCAACCATTCATCCAACACAATCCCTATTGGATTAGGTGTCTAAGTCATGACTTATAAATTGTATTTATCTTATTAATTGAAGCAAAGTCCATTTGGGTTGCCCTTAGAGCTGGAGGATTGGTGTAGAGTTAAATAGATAGTGAGGTTGATTTATTAATTGTTTAATAAATCAATAGAAATAAAATAAATAGTTTATTAATATATTTAAGTGTTAATATATTAATTAGAAACTATAATAATTAATTAGAAATTAATCTAGAATTAATTGGATTTAATTCAATGATTAATTTAATTAATTAAAAGTGCAGGGACTGGTTTTGTATTTATTCAATAGTTGAATAACTGGCTAGCCAATGGAAGCCTTAAGTTGGCGAAATTGTGGAGGCCACCTCCATAATTTCGAAACCCTAATTAGGGTTTAGAAGGCTTGGTCCAAATGGTCAACATGCTTGTCCATTAAGGAGGCTCCTCTAGGGTTTTGACTGTAACCCTTGGAGGCTATAAAAGGAACCTCCTAGAACCCTAATATCCTGCGCCACTTTTAGTATCTCTCTGGAACTCTGCTGTCTTCTCCTCTTGCTTGGGTGTGACTCAATTTGAGGCAGGACAATTGTGCTGCTAGCTTCTGGATCAAGAATCAAAGGTTGGTTTTCTTATCCAAATTCTTTAGAGATTAATTGTTGGCCTTAGGAATTTTATTATATGTTCATTGATAGAAAAACATAGATCTTTTATTATGTTGCATGTGAACTTAGGTTTTTTAGTTCATAGTTTGCTTAAAACCTTTCAGTGGTATCAGAGCCAATTTGTTTTTCTTGTGAATTGATATAATTTGCTTTGCATGATGATGGGTATTTGCGAAAATTGGACCCACCATGAGGCCATGTTCGACTTTGGTGGCTAGGGTTTCGAAAACCCTAGCCTCCCTCCCCATTTTGGCGATTTCCTAGTTGCCTTGGATAGTAGGTTGTTATTTTTGGTAATTGTTGAATAATTAAATAACTAGAACCCTTTATCTCATGCTTGCAATTTTTGAAATCTAGGGGATAAAGGTAGGTAATTAATTTTATTAATTTGTGATGCCTATCTTTGATTTAATTAGTTTAATTAAATTGTTTTAAAGGACAAATTAAATCACTTAAAGATTTAATATAAATTTTCGAAAATTAAGAGATAATTTTGTGAAAATTAGAATAAAATTAAATCTAAAATATTTTAAAGAGTTTAAAATACATCTTATATATTTATGATTAAAATTTAATATTTATATGTAAGATAAAATTGGTTAGTCTTACCGTTAGTAGGCCTCATTCACAAAACTGTCCTATAAATAGGGTATAAGGCGACTGCCTATAAAATGGTAGTCTAATGGGTGTCCACTCTCACCCACCGCTCTCCTGGTCAGTCGAGTGTCGTTAGCCGAACGGGTTTGATAGAACTACTTAAGCCTCTTAAAAGTATAATGCTATTATTGAAAGTACTAGAACAATTCATTAAAATCCTAATCTAGTTACTTTAGGAAAAATGTGAATGAGTTGCTAATCCATGAAATTGCACATTGCACTTTATGAAACATTGGTGGAGCGCGTGTGGTTAACCGACACACCAATAGGGTTCATAAAGAGTTGCAATGGGTTTCTCGATCTTACCATTATTGATGGAGCGTGTGTGGTTAACCGGCACGTCAATTAGAGATAGTAATTGATTTCGAGAGTACCAAGCTAATTTGCATGGTTATTCACATCCGGTTTGTGATCCTCGGCATCCCAGTCACAAACAGTGGAGCACATCCGAGATTAAACATGCCATTGAGCAGTTCAATGAATCTCAACAGATCTAGGAATTTCATAAGATGAAATTGATAAGTGTATTATCTACCTTAATGACCATTATGTTGTAATTACGACATCCCTCTTCACACCATAGTTGGGGTATTTTGGATCCTAGCCTTATTAAATAATAAATTGGGTAATTATTTAAAATCAATGATTAAACTAATAAATTCTGTTTCTTGTAGATGTCTAAATCAAGTGTCTATTCCCCTCCCTCTCCTTCTTCACCCATTTCTGAGAGCCTCAGAAAGCACATGCTAAATATGGAAAGGCTGACTGGCCTGAACTGTAAGGAATGGCTTCACAATTGGAGACTAGTTCTCGTTATTGCTAGCATGCTACATCTCATTGAGTATCCGATCCCGGTTCCACCGAAACATGTCATCATTAAAGATCTTTGTGATGAGCATGACCTCTTAATTGATGAATCTGAAGAAATTCGTGACCTCATGCTATTGACCATTGACCCCGAGTTTCGCAGGGATTTTGAATTCCTGGGGCCATATGAGTTAATACAATTGGTGGAGGAAAAGTTCCAAGAACCAGTTGAAGAGGAACGAGCTAGGATCTTCAAAAGACTTGCAGAGTGGAAGCTAAAAGAAGGAAGTAGCATCGATTCGCATGTTCTCCATATTGAAGCATACATAGGCGAATTGTACAAACTTGGTCACCCAATTAGCCAGGAGATGAGTATTAACATCCTACTCGCTTCGCTGACTAGTAGGTACAATCTGTTCATTCAGACGTATAGAAGGGAAGACCAGAAAAGGACTTTTATGGAAATGCGTTCACTGTTGACTTTATACGAGTCAATCATGGACGAGCATAGCTCCAATAGTTCAGCTACTTCTGGATTGAGTCCAGTGAAGAGACGCAGCAAGAAACGATCCAGATCGTCTGGACATGTCTCAAATTGGGAATCCATGGGATCAGATACAGTCACGGAAAGATTGGAAGACGCTCCAAGGTCAAAATCTTTTGGAAACTCAGGTATATCTAAAAAACCTCGAAACTCCTGATCCAAATTCCTTGATACATGATGTGATAGTCACATTTGGTTTGTATGCAGGGAATCTGTAGGGTACGAGACTTTGGCGCATAGGAGCACATTTGGATTGGATTTCCAGCTCATGCAGTTTTGAAGTTTAGTCAGATATTAAAATCTTGTTATTAGCTTATTAGATGTGTGCGACATTGTCTATCATATAATACATTGTTCAAGGATTTTGTTTTAATAAAATTATTGATTTTCTTTTAACACATGGTTGTTTGAATTATCCTTGAAATGTTGTATGAGTGTGTTAAATGCATGAATGGTAATAACTTGAATGTTGATGCATCCAAAGAGTTTAGATTCGGGAATTGTGTCCCCTATGATTGTTAAAATAAATTTTATAAGAATCATTTCAACCAAAGGTCCAGTTAGATAGGACTTTGGAATCATATGACTTAGAGTCACATGATTAATTGAGTTCTTAATAAAACATATGTGGCAAGAAAATGAATCACCCAAAGATTCAGTTGGACATGACTTTGGAATCATTTGACTTAGACTCACATGATGATCAAGTTCTTTATAAAGAACATGTGGCAAGAAATGAATCACCCAAAGATCCAGAGGATATGATTTTGGAATCAGTTGACTTAGAGTCAAGTGATGATTGCAAGTCTTGAACAAATTAACAAACTCATAAATTTACATAGAGATGTAAAAGACAATAAGATTAGGAGCAACGAACACATCAGTCACTGTGTGTTGCTCGAATCTTCGAAAAGAACACAATTAGTTATACTTCACGATATTTGTCAATTAGTATGACGAATATGGCTTCGCTTATCAGAATAAGCGATTGAATTGAAACCTTGAACAGTTCAATGACTTCAAAGGGAGTATAAGATCAACAGAACCTGAGTAACATCTTAAAACTGAGAAAATGTTTCACAGTTTATTCTCTTCCAAGAACATTATTGGTTATAATGTGTCTTAGGGAAGATGATGGAGCATTGGTCGAAATAGTTCGATCCTCGATGTATGAGATACATCTTCAATTAGTTTCCGATGAATTGAATATTCAACCAGTCAGACCATAGAAGCCATATTCCGACCACATCTAAGACTAAGTAGGTTATACAGACACTGTCTGAAATGTAAAGATGGGATTGTCCCACTTGTACATAGAAAGTCCAGGGCCATGTAGCGTTCGTCCGAACCTCATGACTAGCCTGAACCCGATCAGCAATGTCGTTTTCATTGGCTATCCCGCTGTACCTATAAAAGAAAAGCCCTTTTAGAAAGGACTCATATTCTAAGGAAACAGTGAGAGTTAAAACAGTCCTGAATGAGTTCATGATTAGCCAAATGAAAGAACCTTTAGTCATCACTAGACTTTGAGCAGGAATCAGATTTCTATTAAAACCTGACATAATCTTCTCTTAACCAGTAGTATTGGTCACCGTCATAAGATGTTATGATCTGGGAGACATACCGATTAGTGGTAAAACACTAAAGTTGGTACGCATTAGCAATCCGACTACTTGGAAGCATTGGTGAGCCCGGTTGCTGCCATATAAGAGAACCTTAGGGCGAGACACAGTCTATGTGGAAATTTGATTGATTTTACACCTAGTCTAAAAACCAGTGGGAGTAATTGAATCATCAAAAGAAATCAACATGGATAGAAATGTACCTTCAAAACATCTGGTTGAGTGAGACGATACTCAGAGTCAAGTAATTTATTTCGGGAGAAGCACTCTCAATAGAAGATGAAATCGGAAAGGATTATATATGGCACATTGTGAGTCATTAGTGGAGCGCGTGTGGATCACCGGCACACTAATAGGGACTCATAAAGAGCGTGCCAATACAGAGGTACATGGGTCCAGGATTAATCCCACGGGCGCCTTGCAAGAATGGATATTTGGATTCTCGAAATATGCCAAAAATTTGGATTTTGTGAATAAGCTGAACGTTTTCCATTAATATGTCAGAAAGGTTTAGATTTCGGATTCTCAAAATGTGCCAAAAGTTCTGGATTTTATGAATAGTCCGAAAGAGTCATATAACCGTGTCAAAGCCAGTGGGAGTGTCGTTGTTATCTACTATCACTATATGTGGATCACATACTGTTTCTAGGAAACGTCTCTTATCATTACAAAGTGTAATGACTTGGTGTTAAGAGACGGATCGCTATGAAAGACTTAAAAGAGATACAACGTACTTAAGTGGTTGAGAACATCTATTAGATAGATCAAAAGTCTGCCAATATGATCTTAATAAGATTCAAGATGCATAAGCTTAAGGAAATGAGTTTCCTGTCATTGCAAAGTGTGATGACTTGGCATGAGAGATATAAAGAAGGTGCAACATACTCACGTAGTTTACAGACATCTATCGGATAGATGTAATCATTAGTATAGACCTAGCCAGTAGAAGCATGATCTTGGTAAGATTTAAGATGCATGAGAAAGAGTCTCTGAAAGGAAATAGTTTTCAAAAGTCGTGACAGAGGGATTATAAGTAATCTTAAGATTCCGAAAGGGTTTGGAATAAGACTAGATCGGATTCCACGAGCTTCTTGGATCGATCAGAAGTGTCATGAACATGTCATGATGACTTAATGCTTAGAGCATAGTAAGTTGGATTCAGGATATGACCTGGCTGAGAATACTGGATGGAATATTTTGAACACATGTGAGAAATCATTGGAAAATTATTGGGGTGAATGTTAGTAATAATTTGAAAGGAGTTTCAAATCGGTAATTATTAACATTAGGGCTTGGTGCTAAAGGACTTAATGGTTAAAGAGTTTCGTTGGTTTTGTGATGGAGCGCGTGTGGGTCACCGGCACATCACAACAACTCGAAATAATCTTAGGGTGCAGTCATGTGAACTAAAGACCCCGAGAACCATGGGAAGTCACAGTACACATCACCAGGATGGAGCTGTTAGTGAGAATGACAGAATGAAAAATTGAGATATTATTGGAAGAGTATCCGATTGGATAAAGTGTATCAATGTAAGACATTTTGGATACATAGATAGAGTGAAAGGTCATATAGACTTACATATAAAGCATGAGTTGAAAGTTTAAAAGAAATCTAGAAACCGATAATAGTTTTATGACAAGATCCGACTTGGTGATTACCTCATGGAGACTTGGTAATAAGCAAGAGTAGCTACCAGTCAGATCTTTATGTTTCGTTTTCGCATGTTTTACTTCTCGAATAATTTAATTATTCGAAAGGTCCACAGTCACTCATACTTTGGGAAGTAAGTATTGAATCAAGACTATCATGAATTGGTTTGTAGATTGTCTAAGGAGTTAGACATAGCAATAAGATTGCTACAACGTTCATGAGTACTTGGAAATGGAGATTTGAATATTGTATAAACCCGTACTCAATAGATTGCTTCATGGATTATATCACAAGCAATGTTGAGATGATAATATCTTATGATCTTAAAGAGGAGACATATGAGTTGAAATTTACAAGTCGGTTGTGCATTGATAATGCGTAAACGCATCGGTAACTCAATGTTATAAAACGTATTGTTGTGTGCAATTTTGATGAGTAAAAGACACAAGCATATGAGTCGAAGCTTATTCGTTCCTTGACCCTGATGGGAAAACATATATTTGTAGGCCTCTCGATGATTTTGAAGTTGACTAAAGTGCTGGCCAGCCAGGACTAAATTGATGTGTTTAATTAAAAGTCTTATGTCATTTGCAAAATTGGAAATCGGGAAACAGAGTATCAGACAGAGATTGATCTCAATCCATGTCTCGTGTCTGAAAATATATTGTTGGACGAAGGATCATATGATCACTTATCTATGGACAGAACTGACCGGTGTCAGAGTTCGGCAGCAGTTTCTAGGAAGCTGCAAGTTGTTAATTAATCTGAAGATAAAATAACAATTAAAGTCATAGACTTATCCAAGTGGGATACTGCTGGATTAGGTGTCTAAGCCATGACTTATAAATTGTATTTATCTTATTAATTGAAGTAAAGTCTATTTAGGTTGCCCTCAGAGCTGGAGGATTGGTGTAGAGTTAAATAAAGAGTGAGGTTGATTTATTAATTGTTTAATAAATCAATAGAAATAAAATAAATAGTTTATTAATATATTTAAGTGTTAATATATTAATTAGAAACTATAATAATTAATTAGAAATTAATCTAGAATTAATTGGATTTAATTCAGTGATTAATTTAATTAATTAAAAGTGCAGGGACTGGTTTTGTATTTATTCAATAGTTGAATAACTGGCTAGTCAGTGGAAGCCTTAAGTTGGCGAAATTGTGGAGGCCACCTCCATAATTTCGAAACCCTAATTAGGGTTTAAAAGGCTTGGTCCAAATGGTCAACAGGCTTGTCCATTAAGGAGGCTCCTCTAGGGTTTTGACTGTAACCCTTGGAGGCTATAAAAGGAACCTCTTGGAACCCTAATATCCTGTGCCACTTTTAGTATCTCTCTGGAACTCTGCTGTCTTCTCCTCTTGCTTGGGTATGAATCCATTTGAGGCAGGACAATTGTGTTGCTAGCTTCTGGATCAAGAATCAAAGGTTGGTTTTCTTATCCAAATTCTTTAGAGATTAATTGTTGGCCTTAGGAATTTAATTATATGTTCATTGATAGAAAAAAACATAGATCTTTTATTAGGTTTCATGTGAACTTAGGTTTTCTAATTCATAGTTTGCTTAAAACCTTTCAATCTCGACATTCATCTAATCAAACATTTTCGAATTTGCAAACTCCTTTGCCCCATTGAGTCCACCGATTTCCTCATCGGGAACAAACAATATGTAGATTGTCCTAATAGGCTCGAATTTCGAATCTTTCAGGTTATAAATGGCTTCCAGGTACTACAACCCAACGCACTTCATATTCTATGATCCTCTAGCGTAGATGTGGGAGTTGAGGGTAAGACCACTTGTGGGGTTCGACGGTGACGACGTCAATGTGGGAGTTGAGGAGAATGGAAGGGAGGTCTTGGTTTTTGCCGGTCCATTTAAGAAGTATTAAGGGTTTGTTTTCGACGAATTCTATGGTGTAGGGGGAGAGTGTATTAGAGAGTGTGTGTGACAGAGAGATAGATAGATAGAGAGGGGGATCGGGGGTTGGAGGGGTGGGTGGGTAGTTTTCTTTAATTAAAAAAATACTAAAATAGATATTAAGAAAATGAAAAAAGAAATTAAAAGGGGATTTTAGTCTTTTTAAATGCATCAGGGATCAAAACCACAAGATGTTTCTCATTTTGGACTTCTCATACAAGTTGGAAACTTTTTGGACCAAAACCACAGTTTTTGACAAACCATAAAGACCAATTTTTTAGTTTTGTCAAAATAAAACTAAAAAACTAAAACGGGTTAAACGAGGATTGATGGTAAAATGTAGATGACATCTTCGAATAAGGCCCTCAGGAGTGGGATCTTGGTAGATCTCACTTTTGGGGTGCCACCTCAGCTTCTTTCTCTCCTTCCCTCACCCCTGGAAATGGTCACCTCTCACTAACTCTCACTTCCTCTCACTTTTTAATTTAAAAAATTAACTAGAAAAATTAAAACTATTAATCACTTCAAAATTAAATACTTCATTAAAATCTAAAGTTGCATTAAAATGCAAATTAAAAAAAATTGTACACGATAACTTAAATCCTAGATACGATAAATTAAAACCTAAAATACGATAATTAAAACCTAAAATACGATACTTAAAAGCTAACTACGATCAGCGAAACCTAGGTGAATTTTTGACAACATTCCACGCATCGAGGTGCGTGAAATAAGTGTCGTGTGTCACCCGATACTCGCTGATAGTGGTGCGTAAATTTGGTTAAATTTATACAATTTATTTGATATATGCCTCCATTTGTAACGAATGTGATCCATACTCCGATATTGTATTGCGCCCAAAATTCCGTGAAACGATTCTGCTATACGTTCCCAGAAACCGCGGTTGTTTCTCACAGTGTCGTCTTTAGATATGTTGATGAAAGCAGTTGCTAAAGCTGCCTATTCTTGTTGAATCCATCCCCAAAGAATGTTTTTATTTTCCACCCCAGCCATTTTTTATAATAATATATATGTGTGTATGAGATGTGTATGAGAAATATATGAGATGTGTATATATATATATATATATATATATATATATATATATATATATATATATATATATATATATATATATATATATATATAAAGGTAGTTGAAAATTATTATTATTATTATTATTTTAAAAAATAGACGTTAGCCAACGGGTAACTCCTTTCGTCGCACGGTGCCAAGACATCGCACGGGCTCCATAGTACGAGCTGACTGCATGGGGGAGGCGGTATTCACCGTGCCGTCGCACATGTCGGGTAGGATATCGCAACGGTACACCGGAAGGCCTAATAGAATTATGGTGATAAGAAGGCAAAACCTCCATGCATCTCTCCCCCTCACCACACTGCTAGGCCTCAATAATCTCATAACTAGAGACAATAAGGAGAAACAAAAAGGAAAAGACTACAACTTCAGTCATTTCTGAGAAAATACCGACAAAGAGAGAAGGATATGACCATGCCAATTACGTGTAATTATAGGATGTTATTAACTTTTATTAAAAGTATTATTAATTTGCAATAATTTATTAACTAATTCCTTTAAATATTTATTACAGAACAGTTATATTTTTCTTTCATACTTTTATCATAAAAAGTTACATTTAAAACAACCCATAATTTCGGTTGCTTCATGTAGACAACTTCTCGATAGTTACTCCCTTCTCGACGGTAACTGTGCTACTGTTTGGAATTCTAGTGTCCCAATCAAAGCAAACATCCTCCTGTGGCGTGCTAGATTGGGGAGGCTTCCTACTCGGGTTAATTTGGAAAAAAGAGCCGTTGCTTTGAGGAGTACACTCTGCCCTTTCTGTAACAGGTTTGATGAGTCGGAAGAGCATTTATTCGGGGGCTGTTCTTTCACCCAGGATGTTCTTGCTCGGATTATGGTTTGGTGTGATGGGTTTACAAGGAGTCTCGTCCCTTTGAATACGGCTCTGGAGCAGATCAAAGACATGGAAGATAAGCATAAGCTGCGAGGTAGAAGAATTGGAGGCATTTTGGCGGCTTTCATTTGGAATATTTGGTTCCAAAGAAACCAATTAGTTTTCAATGGCAAGGTTGAGAGTTGTAATTTTGTTGCGGAAAAGATTAAGATTACTGCTTTCCAATGGATCAATAGTAGGGATAGGAATAATTGTAATGTCTCGTGGGACTGTTGGAAAGCCAAACCGTGTTGATGTTTTTCCTTGCTTTGCTCTAGCCCCTTGCTAGAGCATCAATAAATTCTTGCTGTTCAAAAAAAAAAACACAACCCATAATTTTCAAGAATATGAGCAATTAAAAACGTGACGAATTAATGATTTTTTAGATTACGGAAGAAAATAAATATTTAATGATCCAATTTTTGTTTCTTTCTGTGTTATTGTGATGAAAATATATAAAGTACGAGTCAAAAAGGAGAAGCAAAAGGAAAAGACTACAACTTCAGTCATTTCTCAGAAAATACCATGATCATGCCAATTATGTGTAATTATAGGATGTTATTGATTTTAATTAAGAGTATTATTAATTTACGATAATTTAACTCCATAGTCAAAGAAGGTTCTATAAATCCTCCAATGTCACCCATTTGAATTCAATCAAGTAATAAAGACAAGTTTCTTATCTCATTCGTAACCTCTATTAGCCCTATTTGAAGAATCAAATCATCTAATAAAATTCAACAAGAACCAAAACAATCAAGTGCGAAATCTAACACTAGAACGAGGGAAGAACTTGATATTCCAACAAATGATGTGACACCTAATCCAACAATACAATTTAATACACTTTGTAATCATCCAATTTCATAGGCATTGTAAATATAAATATAGGATTAAGAATAATTTGAAAGAAAAAAAGGTTTGGATGTTAGTTCATAAGAGCATCACCAACACACTCCAAATATCATTTTCCTCTATATTGTTCACTACATTTCTTTTTGTACCCGACTTCACACTACATTAAATTTTAGAGTAAATGAATAGTATACTACAAATATGGAGTAACGTTATTCATTAGCACCAAAATATAGTGAAAGTTTCACTAGTCTATTTTAGTCTCTCTTGTTTTAAACTTTTACATTTCTAGTTTATTTTAAGTTACTAGTTATAACTTCAATATAATAATTAATATTTGTAATATCATGTTATATATTAAACAATATTATTAATCATAAAAATAACATTGAGGTTCTATGTATCGAGTTCATATAAATTTCAAAAACTTTCGATAATTAATACGTTGTAACATATTTTATAAAAATGAAATTATTCAAATTATTATAGGGAAAATGTCTTAAATAAGCAACCAATAACATGAATTTTGCTCTTTAAGACATCAAACTTTTAATTGCACTCAATTAACCAACAAAATTTTTAATTTTGGTCTATACACCATTGGTCGCATTTTTAACAGGTATCCCCGATTTCTTACTTAGGTGGACTCCACCCTACTACAAGAATCCGCTCTCATATCTGTACTCATATCATTCTCAGGTGCAGGATAACAATCCTCCCTCAACTATACATCTCTTAAATTCAGAATCCTCAAACGAAACATCAAAAAATGCTCATGAGTCGTTCCATGAATAAACAATTTCCTCAACATAAAACATTCTTGAAGCAACCCAGATGTCGGCTCCAAAAAACTCCTCTGCTTAACATCTCGATCTTGTGGTGGCCAATAATCAAGCTCCTCCAAACTCACCACCCCAATCCTAAGAATAAAACGTTCGCATAAACTCAAAATCATATGTTGGTGTAGTGTGTACGTACCCAATCGTTTCACCATAATCGAACTGCATCTTTGATAAATGAAAGATATCACAACCCGATTTGCCGTTGTGATGGTTTGGAGAAATGTTGGCACTCACGCTACACCTTAATGGACATTTCGTTTAAGTTTGGACAATCTTCGAGGCCGAATGACAAAAGTAAGGTCAGAAACTCACAATGTTTCGTAACTACAGTGATAAATGCTCGAGTTTTGACCATGTTCAGTTGTTTGACTGAGTTGAATTGTTTGAATCATTCAAATCGAAATCGAATTTCCTCTTTTTGTTGTTCCCAATTCGACATCGAAATTGGATTCGATAACGTCGAGATTATCCTAAACAAAGTCGACATGAAGCTTTCAAATTTGATCTTGAATTGATTCCAAGATTTCAACGATGAAACTACACCTATGTTCTTGATTCAACAAAGATTAAAGTTTGATGAGTTTCATACGTGATTGGGGTTTTGGTTTAGGACAAAAGGGCTTTTATTTGATCTGACTGTGAACTGGAGTCCATGTGGATAAGAAACCAGCGATACTAGATAAAAAAAAATGCAACCGATGGTGTAATCAACTAAAATCAAAAAGTTTGTTGATCAATTGAGTGCAATTACAAATTTAATGACTTAAAAAGCAAAATTTATATTAATAGTTATCATTTTATAACATTTTTCATTTATTATATGCGAATAATTTATTTGTTATGATTTTTCATAATATAATCCATGAAATTATCATAATAAAAAAATATATAATACGTATTTCTTAAAATTTAATTAATTGAAAATATAACTTTACAGACAATCTACATAAATTAAAAAAAGTATATGATTAGAAATAAGATATTATTTTTATTCTATCTTAGTGTAAAGAATGAATGTTTTTTTTGGAAACGGGTAAAGAATGAATGTGGATCGAAGATTTTGAGCTACCCATATTTCTCTTTCGTTGACTTGACCCCATCACCCCTCTTTCCTCCGAGTTTCATCTTTACTCTGAACCTGTTCACACTATCAAAAAAGACAGCCATTCCTACCTTTAAAGATAACTCTTTTGAAATATCTAAGAAACATATATTTTCGGGTTGAACGTAATATTTGACGAATCGTAATATTGGTTAAACATGATATCATTTCATCTAGAGATGTAAGAATAGTTATAAATGGTCGGATTGAAAAAAATCATATATATATATATATATATATATATATATATATATATATATATATATATATATATATATATATTTTTTTTTGATAACCGAGGAAGCCACCCGACCCGTCCTTTGGACGACCCGACTGACCCAACCTCGGGGCAACATGAACACCCAGTAAACTCATGTGCCAGGCAACCCACCCTTTGGGTGTACTGGTGGCCATCCCTAATTGAAGCTGGTGAGAGTCGAACCCTGACCTCTCCTATGGAAAGGTGGGAAAGCTACCACTCAGCCATCAGGTGATGGTTTATATATATATATATATATATATATATATATATATATATATATATATATATATATATATATATATATATATATATATATATATATATATTAAACAGTGGGTATTTTGACTTTTCTTCATCTGGTTTGTTGTGAGTAGATTTCTTTTCCAGCTGCCTTTGCATACTCTCTCTCATCATGTACTTCTTGTCCTTCTATCCTTTTTGAGGTTTCTTTATTTTCTTCTCTCAAAAAATTAGGGACACCTGTGGGGAGATGATTTTCTTGCAATCATAACCAGTTTTTAACTGATCCAGGTATACACTCTTTCGCTCAATTTCTGATTTCTTCACTTAATGACATGATTTGTGGTTGATTCAATATGGGTTCTTCAGTTTAATTGTAAATTTGAAGTCTTGAGATGATTTCTCATATTAAGTTCTTGATTACGTGGTGTTAATTTGCTCAATTTAGATATTACTTCATTTTGGGTCACATGTATTGATCCCAAAAGAACAAAATTCGGAGGCTGTTCTAAAAAGCTGATCTTCTGCAATCAGATTGATTTCAAACCAGATTAAAGGTGAGTTCTTTCGTTAAATCTCTACGATTTTCGCTTCTTCAAAATTACTTTCACGATTAATTGATTCTTGGTTCGATTTCTGTATAAAATTTGAAATTTTCTGATGATTGATTATGCTAAATTCTATCTTTCAATATTCAGAAAAAAGTATGTCGTGTGAACAATGCTGACAGTTATTCAATTTTGATACCAGACACAATAATTCTTTGAAGGCTATGAAGTGTTTTCCATTCGCTTACTGCGAGGATAAGAACGAAGCCCCAAAAACTCCAACAAAATCGATATCACTTCAGTCTTTTATCTCCATATTCACAGATCGTGATGTGAGACGATCATGGACGACGGGATTAAACTCCGAACCTGTTTCCGACGTTAGCACAGAATCAATCGGACGAAGAGCTAATATTCCACCTAGTTTTTCACAGAGGCCAAGTAATCTTCGAGTCTTCACTTTCTCTGAACTCAAATCGGCCACCAATGGTTTCAGCCGGTCTGCCAAAATCGGCGAGGGTGGATTCGGGTGTGTCTACATCGGTTCCATCAAGTCCGCTCAAGACCCGTCTAAAAAGCTTCACGTCGCCGTCAAACAGCTCAGCCGACGAGGGTTACAGGCAAGTTAAAAAAAAAAATTCCGATCGAGTTTCTTTATGTTATTCCGATTACTGATTTTCGTTTCAATTTTGGAAATTTGGTTCGATAGGGACATAAAGAGTGGGTAACGGAGGTGAATGTTCTTGGGATTGTTGAACACCCTAACTTGGTCAAACTAGTCGGCTACTGTGCGGAAGATGATGAAAGAGGTATTCAACGGCTTCTGGTTTATGAATATATGCCAAATAGAAGTGTCGAGGATCATTTATCATCTAGGAATGAAGAAGCTCTTTCATGGAGTATGAGACTTAAAGTAGCTCAAGATGCTGCTCGTGGGTTGACATATTTACACGAGGAAATGGGGTTTCAGGTATTTTACCATTTTTATATTGTGTCTACTGTCTAGAGTACTAGAGTTCTTATTTAAGATGAGACTTTGTCTAACTAGATATGAAAACTTTACAATGCTTTTTGTTGCTTTTTAGTGTAATGTCAATGTCAACTTACAAATCAAAAACCTTTTATAAATAATACTTAAAAGAACCTTTTTACATAACTTTTTAAAGACAATATATATAAATACAATAAATATATCAATATAATAGTATTATTTTGTGAAAAATCTCTAACTACAAGCTTGCTAATTAGCAAATTCTTTGAAAAAAGTTTGGTTTTCAGAAAGTTTCCACTATAGCTTGTTAAAATTATTAGAGCCTTTTTTTTTTTTTCTACAAAATGCTTTTGAAAAACTCAAAAAGCTCTTATTGTAGATGCTTTAAATGTTTTATGGATAAATTGAATGGTCTAGATAAAATGTTATATAATAAGGTTTGATTCTTTTCTAGACCGGCTACATCATTTGAATGACACTAAATGATCATTTTACTGTAACATTCCAATAAACGCTTTTTACAATATTCATTAATTAAAACAATATTTAATAATTTTAACATGAAGAAAATTGGGTGGAAAGAGAAAGAAGGGCAAAAAGTAAAGAGTTGGTGTCTTAGTACATTAAGCCACATTTATTTGGCTTAACTCACTAACTCATTCTTTGCGTATTAAGTCAAAAATAAACTATGGATATCAACATTAAGTAATTAGCTTATTAAGCTAATTAAATTGAGAAGAAATAACACCTTAGATCCGTAGAGTTTTAGAGTTTCGCTCCAAAAGAGCTTTTGAGGAGAGAGAGTGTGGACTCTAACATATATAGAGGCAGATGAAACTGTGCTAGGTGTCTAGCAGATGTACTAACATTGGAAATCAATATATGTGTTTTGACAAACAAGTTGCTTTTGTCCAAATTTTTGTAGATCATCTTTCGAGATTTCAAATCTTCCAACATTCTTCTCGATGAAGAATGGAACGCGAAGCTTTCCGATTTTGGATTGGCTCGATTAGGTCCTGAAGAAGGACTAACCCATGTGTCCACAGCGGTTGTAGGAACCATGGGATACGCGGCTCCTGAATACATCCAAACGGGCCGGCTCAGGTCCCAAAGTGATGTGTGGAGCTATGGTGTGTTTCTCTACGAGCTTATCACGGGTAGGCGCCCGTTGGATCGAAATCGCCCCAAGGGGGAACAAAAGCTTCTAGAATGGGTGAAACCGTATCTTGACTCGAGAAAGTTCCGGATGATAGTTGATTCGCGGTTGGAAGGTAAATACTCGATGAGATCAGCGCAAAAATTGTCGATTATTGCTAATAAGTGTTTGTCGAAGAACCCGAAATCAAGGCCAAAAATGAGTGAGGTGTTGGACATGGTTAATGATCTCATTAATGGAGGTTCATCAGAAGGAGCCAGTCCTAGACCGCCACCTGTTAAGATTCCGGTCCTAGTGCCGGTCGTTGAACCGATCGAGCCAGAGAAAGTTTTTGTGGGGTCCACTGAGGAGAAAAGGACATCTGAGGACATGCCAAGTAAAGGGAAGAGAAGGTTCATTGACATCAAATTTGGAGACTCTGTTTGGTTTTCGCGAATTTGGCCTTCGAAGCTTGTGAAAACTTGATGATTTTGAAGTCGGAAGTAAATATCGAATGGGAAAGGAAGGATGTTAGTAAAAGACATTTTTACCCTTTCATCTTTGTATAGAAGGGTGGCAAGCTTGTTGCAGGAGCTTTGTGGACGAACTGTGAGTAAAAAGGCTATTTGGTAATTTTATTAGCTATAGAAGTGAGTGAAGATAAGATAGCAGAAGGTTTCTTGTATGGTATGTTTTGCTTAGTTCTTTGTAAAAGGGAACGAAAATGCTGTATGCACAGATTGTATTGTATTGTATTGTGAAAGTGGAAGTGTTCGGGGGTCGTCTTTTTTTTCTTTCTTTTTTTTTTTTCAGGTTTTTGAGTTGGAGTAATGTTGTATGCCAAATTTGTAGCCATTCTCAAATTTCTCTTGTAAGCATCCAAGTAGTTGTAAGACAAACGTGGGATGCATAATCGCTATGATTCGTACTCTCGATATTAGTTAGATCATATCTAGGTCAAATGAACTACAAGATGTATTTTATTGGTAATTAGATAAATTAATGACTAATATGTAACTAAATGATGTAGTATGTTAAATATAAGATTTCGTGTTGAGATTGTATGACCAACTCATGAGATGACCACCTTGTTAAGTAATATCTTTATTTGATAACAAAAAGTAAAGAGACTTGGACACCATTTAACCTTTTCAAAGACATCAAAAGGATAATTCGATTATAAAAAGTAAAATATAGACAATGCAATTTATAGTTGACGTCAACTCACATACAAAAATGAAGTTTTTTTAATCCAATTCTAAATTTGTAAAATTACAAAATGAAAACTACTATGAAGTTAATGAGTATCCTTTAATCAAACTTACAAACTTAAATAAAATGTTTCATGTATAAGAACAAGTAGAACATGCCGATGTACCCCTTCCGGAGACATTGGTCTTGGTCCTTCCTATGTCTCGGTTTTATCACCTCTGTCGTGCACTCCTTCCTAGTTCCCAAGGCATACGTGTCCGTACGAAGCTCAATCCCGATGCTTAGGTTTCACTGTACGCTCCAAGCCTAGCTAGGTGTCAGTCTTATGCTCCTTAATTCCGCAGGTTGAAACATACTTTCTCCCTTGCTATACACACACACACATATGTCTCCTCACACATAATATTGGTTCCACCCTTGATGCTCTCCTACTCAACACATACACATGACCGGCTCCCTCTCGCTCGGAGGAGCTGTCCCCGTTTTGTATTGATCCATCTCGATCATTAGAGTTCGCTTGTTGAACGCAACTCCTGGGACAAATCTAAGCATATCATTTGGTGAGTACTGCATGTACTTCTTGGAACCATGAAAACTTTATTTCTGTGATCCATATCTAACCGGCTCGATACATTTTTTGGTATCATCATCTGGCGTCATCCATGTGACCACAAACAAACAACCAACACATCATACAATATAAAGCTCCTCATTTTAAACAATTCCAGACCACAAACAAACAACGAACATATCATACAATATAAAGCTCCTTAAACAATTCCAGATCCATCGTTACTCGCATGAAGATCTTAACATTTCGTCAAAAATGTTCTAAATGTATATGAATATAGGGAACAAGCGGGCAAAAGAAAACTCGTTGTGAATAAACTGATCTGGGTCACCACAACAACCCGGGTCACCACAACATCAAAGATCTAACTACTATCAGGGGAGGGGGTACGTTGGATTTAATGTTCAGAGAACAAAAAAAATAAATAAACGATGGTGTTGTTCGTATATGAAGATATTGGGTCCCTACTTAATGACACAAAGAAACTGATAAATAATAACATTTATAGTGCTCAAATATTATTACCAACTATTAATAAATAAAAAAAAATTAAGAGTTAGTTTATTATTTATTAATCGGCAAATTAAGTAGGTCAATTATTAACAGTTAAAAATAAGGGTTTTGACCTTTATTTATTAGACAAGACTTTTAAGATAAACTCATCTACTATACCAATGAAGCCCAGCCTAGCTGGGTGGATGCACCCGGGTTATACATGTGGTGGGAGGTCTGGAGTTCGACTCCGACTAACCTCATGTGGGGGATTTTCCTGGAAGGCGAATTAGGTGGAGGGGAAAGGCCTTTTTGCGCCTTAGGTAATCGCCAACCGCCCTGGGTTGCGGGGCTGATTACCCTCAGGTGAAACCATATCTATTCGCTGGTTCCAAAAAAACCTAATAAATAAAAATAATTTTTTTGCCACGTGTCATCTTCTAAGACCTTTTGTACATTTGTCATTTTTATATATTTTTGGATTTTTTTAAAAATATTTTCTTCGATTTCTCTAAGACTCCTTGATGATCGGAAAAATCTCCGATTTCCGTTGAAATTCTCACTCCCGTGATCATTGCTCCATTTCCTTCAATTTAGCATTTCCATTTTCAATTTCAAATTCCGAATGATAAAACCTGATTCAAAACTCGGTTGTTCGTATTTTAAATTTCAAATTCCGACAATCTCGACCAGCTTCCCAAAATCTCAGTTCGTTTCTGTATTTCCCCATATTTAGGGTTTCATTCATTCAGTTTCTGATGTGGTAATTGAAGTTGAAACTGACATGAAGCAGGCCTATCTCGCCGCTGGTTCTACTTCAATTGTGATATTGTTCTTTGCCCAGCAACGACACTAGAAGGTTTTATTTTCTGAATCTCAACTCTATTGTGTGCATTTGATTCCTGGAAATTTTAGGGCTCCAATGGTGGCTTTCAATTAGGTTTAAGAACAATTTCATCACTGCTCTACTCTATCGCTCAGAAACCCTAAGCCCCACCAGCATCAGATCTGTGGTGGGTCTGTATCGCTCTAAACAACCAACCACCAGCCACAAGACCAATCGAAGAAAAAAAAATACTAAACCTGTAAGCATCCTCTCATGGATTTTTTTTCTTTTGATTTCCTATCGATTTTGATTTTTTTGGTTTACTAAGTTTCAGTTTATGTTTTTTTCGGTTTCGGTTTTCGTTCTATTTTGTTTTCAGACCCCAAACTCTAAGTATAGTGAGCATTTTTATGTGTGGATTTTAGTTAATCAATGTCATGATATAGGTAAGGTTGTCTAGATGATTGAAATATCAACTATAATGATTGATTGTTTAAAGTAGTTATGTTTAATTGAGAAATTATTTTATCATTGATGCATTCGTCTCTGATGTAGATTTTAGGTTTCGAAATTTAATAAAGATATTCATTACTTTCTATGACTATTTCATGTGCTAATGCATAAATGGCGACATTATGATTTCTAGGATCTTTGGGATAGAAAATGGGCACATGTATGTATGTAAGATTACATTTATGTTTACAGATGAGAATATCAATGCTTATTTGTATGATTCTTATATTTATATTTCATAGATAGGATTCTTACTGTTTTTGTGCAAGATTCATAAATGGAATTGTGTTTTTACTGGTATTTTTTCATATAGGATGATGCTATAATGACCAAGAGAGCCTACTATACTCAATTTTTCTGGTATTTTTTCATATAGGATGATGCTACAAATTTTTAGTTTTTCTCTCCGCTGGCAAACCCCGATCATTCTTCCTCCAAAATTTACAGTCATAATTTGTACATTCACTGATGCAAACCTAACTTTTGAAACCTTTGATTTCAGGTATTAGAAGCAAATCGTCCTGAATCAGGAAGCCAAACCGAATAAAAACGTGGGTGTTCAAATGGCAGGTAAACTTGATGTCGATGTATTCCTCGATTTCTTGATTTTCTAATTGTGACCTAAAATTTTCCTAATCTCGATTCATCTTCTCAACGGTGACATGACCTAGCATATGTGTTGGCTAGTGTTCCCTATAATATGGATATGGATTTGACTGCTTTTGGATTCAAAGGGTATTTTGTATTTTAATCATTTTTTACCATTGTTGCTCTTTATTGAACTTAATATTTGATCTTTTGTCAACTTATAGTGGGTACTTTACTGGCGGAAATGATCGGGGCGTGGATTGGCCGACAAACCAAAAGTGTGTATGTTAGAAAAGCTGTTCATGAAGCCAGTTCCGGTCCTTCTTTCAATTGAAATTCCGTAATCAGTAGTTTTTAATTCTTGACAAAGTTCAAGAATTAAGAACAAATAAATAGATGTGCATATTTATGATTTTTACCATCTTTAGTGATTTTTAGTTTCATGAACATCTAGGGGACATCCCTGACATACACATTTGCTGCTTCTGTTTCTATTTCATGTCATAAGTATCACTTCATGTAACCTCTGTTATTGCACTTGACATGATTGAATTTCTATAATGGTATCAAATTTTTCCATGGAAGCTGATCTGATGTGCAAAAGTATCATGATAATCAGTTGTAGTCTGGTTATAATACAATTGTTGAGCGAGTTAGTGTTCCCACTTCCCTCCATATGTTGCTATTATACGATTGACTGATAAAGTCCCATGTCCAAAGGTTCTGCACTTTACGACCACATATTTGCTTAATACATTCCGGTGTTTGATTTATATTTATCCAGCTGTAATTTGTAGTTACTAACACCTTGCCTTCAATTTAAATTGTAGTGAGACATCATGTGCATTGTTCCTTATCCAAGCAGGTGCTTCTCCCATGTGGTTTTCATCTTTAATTCTTCCAATTAAAGAAATAGCCTGAACTTGAGGTTGTAGCAGCGTAGGAAACCCTAGAGCTTCAAGGATATGAAGGCGTTTGTAGTTACTTATACCGACTTGTAATTTGTAGTTTAAAAGCTTTTGGTGAATTTGGATGAAAATACCCTTATTATGGGTAAAACTTATGAAGGCATTTTTGAGAAACGACACATCAATTTCATCGCTTACATGGATCTTAGTTTAAATATGGAAGTTGAACGAAAATAACCCTGAATTATAAGTTTTTAAACTTCTTGACCCTAAAGATCAACTTTTGTTTCAAGTACACTGATAGATGGGTCTTGCCTTAAAGTTCATTGCCTTTCTATTGGGCTGCTCATAGTAGATTGCCAAGTTTGCTAATTTCTTGATGCATTTTAGTCTTAGTTTAGTTTAGCATGATTTGAATATACCTTTTAACTGCAATTCTTCTTGTATTGTATCTGACCAGCTTCCCATTCTAAAAAAAAAGCTTGGAAGTATTAATGGGGAAGGAAAATAGCCTTTATTTATCTATTTTTAGGGACACAAAGCATCATTTGTTTCTTTATTTTATTTCTCTTTTACACAGACCATGTTATCCTTTATGTTAATTTTTAATTTATCAAATGAGACTTCTCTTCCGTTACATACATTGTCATCAATAAACAATTTAAATAAATGTACAAAAATTAATAATAGTTATGAGTGCTTTTATATAATGATCAACGTCTAAAAAGAACTTGAAAAAGTTGTAAGAACTAAAAGTGAAGTGTAATTGTAAAGTATATATAGAAAATAGATATTCACAATAATGACAATTATTTCATATGATATTTAACAAATTGATTGTTGTTTTTTAAAATACGGAAACAAATTTAAAAACATAATCTTTAAAAGTTTAAAACGTTATATAAAATGTATCCGCAACTGTGACTTTTTTATATGATATGTAAAACAACTATTATCTTTTTTTAAATAATTGTTTTCAACGGGAATTTAAACCTCAAATTTAGTTTACCAGGATTTTTACGTGATATAAAACCAAAAAAAATCAAAGAAGTATTTCGAGCATTTTGAATTATTATTACGTCTTTTATTTCCAGCATTATTCTTTTATTACTTTTGGTACTTATTCTTCACAAATGACAATTTTATCATCTGCAATATTGATATTTTTCATATTATTTTGTATATTTTTTAATCAACCCGTGTATTACACGGGTTTCTAACCTAGTAATCGACATAAATAAATAAAGACTTTGAGAGTCATTTAGAAAAGTGACAAGAAAGAGTCAAAACCCTAACATCTCCCTTTTGCTAGAAACCTTAGCTGCCAAACACACCCACTATCATATCTCTCTTCACTATGTGATCAAACAAGGAATGGACGGCAAGAAGGTTGTTCAGGTTTGAAGTCTAGCGACTGTTGTTCTTTTTCTATGTAGATTAACCTCCAATTATCCATCTTGATAATCTTCTCCAATTGAGATATAACTCTTAACACTTTATAGGTTGTTAAATTGTTGATTTAATCCATGATTTTGAGATTGATAGAAAAATTATAATTTGTTAATTCTTCCATTGTTTTTAGTTTTATAAATGTTTTTTGTATATAAATCCCCCCCATCAGGTTAGCAACACAGTACCTTATGCAATCCAGTTGTTGTGGGAATGAACTCTACGTGGATTAAATATCTTGATACCTAGCTGAAAGGACATAATGTTAAGATCATACATTAAATATCTTGATATTTAGAGCTATTTATAAGATGAGATGACATATTTAATCAGCATGAACTCACTAAGTTCTATTTTAAGGACTTAGTCAACATTAGCATCTTAAGATGACTTGGGATGCCTTGACAACCTGATCTGCCTTGGATAGGAAAGATTACAAATGGTATTATTATCTACATCAAAAGAGGATTGGGACTTGCAGCAAAGTAAGTCTTGGCTAGATTGAAGATTGAAGAACTTAAAGATCAATTGGAATTCTAATATTCCAAACAAAAGAAAAGATAAGAAGACTGATTCAAGTATATGCTCTGAAGTATTCCGAGTTTGTCTATGATGTTATTCGAGATTATCTAATATAATTCTATGTGCATCGTATCTTAGATTCAAGAAAAGTCCTCTGTTTAGTTACTTTTGAATATTAGGATAGATTTTGTTAATAAACTATGGTGTGTGTTAGTTTTTTCCACATCCGAAGTTATTTAATAAATACCAAATTTTAGTAAACTTTGTTTATCACTTTCTGTTTAGTTCATATTTTAATACCAACAACTAATACCAAAGTAGTGTTTTAGATTCTTTCTAAAGATCTAGCTTTTGCCCTTTTTGCTAAAATTAGAGTTTCATACATATGTCTTCTTCCACTCAAAGCAACTCAAACTCTAGCAACAAAGGTCCTCTATTTGGTGAGATTAACCACTCAACATGGTTAGGAAAAACAATGATGGTTTTAAGAACCATGGACTATAAGATAAGCGAAACCATCAATGATGGGACTTTCATTCCTATCCCAACTTCCTAACTCCAGTGTACATGGTGTTGTAATGAGAACAATCAAGGTACCTTTACACCAATGGACTGAAGATGACAAGAGGAAGGTAAACCTTGATGTTCAAGAAAGATCTTCTATTTGGAATGCTCTTCCATATGACTTATTTTGTCAAGTGTAAGGTTAAAATTCTACCAAAGTGATGACAGAAGCACTACAGGTTGTATATTCTGCACAATATAAGATAAAAGATAATTAAGAAAGTAGCTTGGATATAATGTATGAGTTTTTATTTTCTTATAAAAAGGACTCCCTTACTCATACTTTCGATCATTTTAACTATTTTCTTAACGATTTGAGAAAACTCAAGATTGAAAAATCTGACTCGATATATAATGGATTAAACAAAATAATGAGCACATGAAATATGTATGATATTTATACATATAATAGTGAATAACTCAATATAGAAGCATGATGTATACTCTATTACTCATAATTTTCGATATAAACAGATTTTTAATAGGAAAAATAAGGGTAATTCAGGTGAACTAAATATAAAATTGCAACTTAATGTTAAAGACACATATTTCCTAAGTTAACCTAATAGGACATTTTGTTTGCATTAATAAAAAAGAAACAACCATATATGACTGAACTCTAATGTTTTTTATGTATTAAGTCCATTAAGTAAAAAAACACCACCCTAGAGACTCCAGTATTATCCTCTACATGTAGTTGACCAAATTTCAATGTAGTCATGAATAAAATGATTAGGTCGTATATAAGTTCATGCTCATACACCCTAAAAAATAAACGATGGTTGGCCAACGGTGGATCAAATAGGATCTTATAGTTTAGGACATTATGAACAAGAAGTGAGTCCATGACAGTGGTAGGTAGGTTGAGCTAGGAGCCAAAACATGTTTTCTTCTACAAGACTCAACATTCTCCTTATAATAGATTCAAGTATGGTTAGCATGTTAAGGTCAAATTAGCATCATATGTTAATTGATGTTGTAAAAAGACAAATAATGTTAAGTATTGTCCAGTTGGATGATGAAAAAACCGATATGTTAAGTATCGTCTAGTTTGAAAATTTTATAGAATTTTTGAACTCATAAATTTTGAAAAAACATTCAAAGCTTAGATAATAGTTTTTGAACATGTTCATCATTTTTAAAGAAACTCATTCAAGTCGATAGTCATTTTTTAACAAGTTCATCAATTTCGAATATGCAAAATAAACAAATATGATAGAGAATGTCTTATCTACAATGTTCCTACATCTAATTGACCAAGGTAAAGGTTGTCCAACAAAAACCCATCACAAAAACCTAAAAAGACCATTTGTGAACACGAATAATATTTTCAAAAATCATCGTATTGTTTTCAAACATGTTTTTTGTGTTTGTAAATGGTTTCCATCTAACAAACTTAAACTCTTTACATCACGCATTATGTACATTCTTTGGACCATTGTGAGTAAATAGTTTCTCCCTTTTTGTGTTTCTAGGTTTGTTCTAGTGTTTATGGAGACTTTATATGGGTTTTTGGTCCCTTGTTGCTTGATCTTTGGAGTACGAAGGAAAAAGGTCAAACCTTTATGTCCCTAGTTGCATCCCTTGAGCTTTTGAGTTAGTTTGGGAGCGAGTCAACCTCTCTTAAGGGATTTGCTTAATGATTATGCTTAGTTTCATGCTTTTTGACTTAGATTCTAAGATTTGGTGGTGACTTTATGGGTCAATGGTCGTTTTGGGTAAGTTCTGGAAGGACTTGACCCCTAACTTATTGGATTAAGTGCTTAATGAAGTTTTGGAAAAGTTCTTAGATAGTGACGCTGTCTTGGCGAGATAGCACCGCTATCTGGCCGTTGACTTTGACCAATTGACTTTTTGGTCAACTTGGGTGGTTTAGAGATTTGGGGCGTAGGATCAGTTTGGGTCTTCTGGATTATTGATTTATAACGTTGTGATATGTTAGGAGTTTGTGCTGCTTAGCGCGTGAGGATATCGGAAGTGGGTGGCTTGAGGGTGTAGATCAGGTGATTTTTCTCACTATACTATGGGTGATGTTACATGCGTAAGTAGCTTTACTCCACGATGTGCAGTGATGTATGCTTAGGGTGTGTGTGCCCTACCTATGTGATTGTAGGATCGAGTTTAGGGACCCGCGGGGTCAATATGAATACTTAGGCTTTGTGATTGGTATGCATGCTTAGTATCGATACTAATAAAGGTGGTTGACATGTGACGGCGGATTGGGGTGAGCCCCAGCGCCGGGGATTGTGCCGACAACGGGCGGAATGGGGTTACCCTGCGAGTCTTAGTCGGGGCGGATCGGGGTGAGCCTGAGGGGCGTATCGGTGTGAGCCCGAGAGTCAGGTTATTCGGGATGTGCCCGGAGACCTTTATGCATGTTAATTAAATGTGATGGATCATGTGGTATTTTGGGGAACTCACTAAGCTTTTTGCTTACTCTTTTACCCTAAATGTTTTCAGGTATTTATTGGCTTGAGCTTGGAGCATTGCACAACTGTATTGCATCTGAGGTTTTGGTATTCAAGTATTCCGCTGGATAATTTTTGTAACTGTTTTTGATAAACACGGTTTTAAAATGTTTTAGTTATTGAATTTGGATTGGATGGTTTTATTTTCCAACCTGTTTTACGTATATGAACCGTCTTTTAGAAACGAAAAATTTTCTCTGGAATTTGGGGTGTTACAAGTTGGTACGAGAGCCCTGTTTGAGGGATTTGGATGAACATGAAGGTGATTCCAAGGATTTGGATAAACAGGAATGTGATTCGAAACTCAAACCAAGTTCGTAAGTTCGACTCCATTATGGACGAAATTGGAAAACTAAATGCACAAGCTCGCCAGTGGCTTGAGGGGCATTCTCTGTGTAGATGGACGCTTGCACATGATTGTGGAAAGCGATATGGGCTGCTTACTACAAATATGTCAGAGATTTTCAATAGTGTACTCAAAGGTGCTCGTTTTCTACCAATCACTCCATGTGTCCAACTTACATTTTATAGATTGGTTCATTACTTTGATGTGAGGCGTCCTTTGGGATCAGCTGCTCAAGCTAATGGAGATGTGTTTACACCTCATGTTGTTGCCAAACAAGCAGCGTCAATGTCAAAAGCTACTGCACATACCCTAAAATCTTTTAATCGGGCGAAAGGAATTTTTGAGGTGGTTACTCAAAAAGGAAAAAATATACAAGTAGTTGATTTGGAGAAAAAAACTTGCACATGTGGTAAGTGGGAGATATACAAATATCCTTGTTCTCATGTATTGAGTGCGTGTGCCTATCTTTCTTTGAATAGTAGTCAATATATTCAACAATACTACTTAATTGTTGAGTATACCTCTACTTGGGAATCTGAGTTTGCCCCAATTCCCCATGAATCATATTGGCCAGAGACAACTATTCAAGGAATGCTTCCAAATTCAGAGTTGAAACGAAAGGAAAAAGGTCGTCCTCGCTCGACAAGACTACGAAATGGAATGGACCTTAAAGAATGAAAAAAAGGTAATCTTTGTGGAATTTGTAGGCAACGTGGTCACTATCAGAAGACATGTCCTACCAGGCCTAGAAAAAGACCTTTTGATCCATAATTGTGTTTAATCGAGTAGGGTTCTTTCAATTTTTGGTACTTTATTTTAAATTTGACCATTTTGTATTCATGATTTTGAAGTTAATTGTACTTTATGTTACACTTGCTCGATTTATGTTAAACATATTTGATTATGCAAAATCTATAAGTATTTTACCGTTTTATTTGTTACTATATATTTTTATGTTAGTTTTGCTATGTTATGTTAATATTTACGTGTGTAAAATGTAACTAAGTAATAGTGAAAATTGGTATTTTCTGAAAAAGTGGTTTTCGATATAGAAAACTTGAAAAGTTAAATTATTATTGTTTGTACTATTATCATTATGTCAACCAATCAATATACAGAATTTGATCTATTAAAAAAATACAAAGCTTGGATAGTGGACACAAATTAGTCGGAATGCAAGTAAAAGTTTTGTACGTTGAATAAATATAAAATTTAAAAGTAAGTATAAGCCTATTAAAAAATTTGTCACTATGTTTTAGTAATTAAATAAAGAACTACAATGGATTGGTAAATATTTTTAAAAAAGACAATGGGCAGGTACAAAACTCGGCTTTGTGATTGGTATGCATGCTTAGTATCGATACTAATAAAGGTGGTTGACATGTGACGGCGGATTGTGGTGAGCCCCTGCGCCGGGGGGATTGTGCCGACAACGGGCGGAATGGGGTGACCCTGCGAGTCTTAGTCGAGGCGGATCGTGGTGAGCCTGAAGGGCGTATCGGTGTGAGCCCGAGAGCCAGGTTATTCGGGATGTGCCCGGAGACCTTTATGCATGTTAATTAAATGTGATAGATCATGTGGTATTTTGGGGAACTCACTAAGCTTTTGCTTACTCTTTTACCCTAAATGTTTTCAGGTATTTATTGGCTTGAGCTTGGAGCATTGCACGACTGTATTGCATCTGAGGTTTTGGTATTCAAGTATTCCGCTGGATAATTTTTGTAACTGTTTTTGATAAACACGGTTTTAAAATGTTTTAGTTATTGAATTTGGATTGGATGGTTTTATTTTCCAACTTGTTTTACGTATATGAACCGTCTTTTAGAAACGAAAAATTTTCACTGGAATTTGGGGTGTTACAAGTTGGTACGAGAGCCCTGGTTTTAGGGATTTGGATGAACATGAAGGTGATTCCAAGGATTTGGATGAACAGGAATGTGATTCGAAACTCAAACTAAGGACTTAAGGATTAAAAAACGAATTTCAAAAGAAAAACCATCTTTAATTAAAAATTCAACGAAATTAGTATCATGTGGAAAACTCATTTGCATGTTCTTGTTTGATTGTTGCTTAGGGGTTGAAAGATGGTGTGAACACCTGGCTTTTGATTTTAAATGGATAAAATGGGTTTTAAAATGAACGAGATGCGATGCGTACAGTCGGCCGGAGCTCGAGTAAGTGGTTTAATTCCCAAAATGTCCATGACATGTGTTGATTCTATGTCGTATGTCTTGATGACTTTTCGCCAATTCCTTATGGATTTTTAGTTATTAATTTTTAAAGTTTTACAAATATTTTCTTCACTTTTATTCCCAAATTTTCATTTTTATCCTCGGGTCTTTAAAACAAAATTTTCAAAATGAAGTAATACTTCATTATGACTTAATATAAGGTCTTAAAACATAAATTATGGTTTTTTTTTACCTCATTTGACCATTTTGTCCTTTGTAACAATCATGTAATATTGTGAGTATTAAACTTTTCAACATCAAATTGTACTTATACCTAATGATCATCTTATAACAAATTTTTAGTCATCACAGTGTAGAAAACTTATGTCTTACTATTTTCGAAGATATGCGGGTATAAATTGTCAATGATATGTGTTTTTTTATAGAACTTCAAAATTATGTTCCTAATATAAAATACAAATATATTTTTTGACATTATGTACTGTGGACTACTATTGACCTCTTATGATTTCAATTAAAGAGGTTCAGTATTCTTATATATTTTTTCGCAATCCAATCATTTATCCATGTTAAATGATGAAAATTGTCATATTTGTTAAAATTAGGACACTTGTTACCATTTAACATGGATAGAGAGAAAATATAAAAAATATTTAATTTCTCTTTCAAAAATCATTTATTTTTTAAGACCGTAGTTTGCTTTAAAATTCAAATAAAAAGGTTACTTTGTAAATCTTTTACAAAAAATTATTAAATAACAAGGTTATTTTGTAAATCTTTTACAAAAAAAATTAATTATTATGATATAATATCCCTAAATTTTAAACTTTATAGAAGAACCAGTACAATAATACAATAAACCATTACAACCCCATGGCCCCACTCCATCATCGACAGTTCGACACCTAAAATGGACCCAACCTTTTCCCTTCTTCATGCATCGTCTCCCCTTGTTTATCATTGTCGACCACCTACTTCCTTTTCGACACTTTTTTTCTTATTTAAGACAGTTTAGGTAGATATTTTAAGTTATTTTGACTAGACTTGATATAAATATCATTGATTGTAAAGTTAAACGACTTTTTACTTTTTTAGAAATACGAATAACTTCTACGAAAAGGAAACTTTTCTTTCGAATGAGTTTATGTTATCTTAACATTTGTATTCTACATGGATATGATACAACCACGTGGTCTTATTGTATTGTAGCACGTTTCAGATCTTAACACGAATTTTAGAAAATCGGAAAATGACGCTTCCATTAGATGATAGACACGTGGATTTAAGCTTTGTACACGGTTTGGATTTCTTGTTTTTTAGAAGATAAACCACCGTGTTAAGGAAATGACCAGTCAGATCATCAATCATCGTTTCCCTCACCTCGACGCCCATAAAGTCTCAAAAACTTCATCTTGGTTTCATACTTTGCACATTCACAAAACACCAAGTGAAAGAAACAAGACACAGACTGATGCCTAGACCAGGACACCACCATCCACCACCACCTCCGCCACATCACCACCACCCTCATCATCCTCCACCACTTCATCATCATCACCCTCCTCCACCGCCACCTCCTGTTCATCACCACCATCCACCACCTCCTCCTGTTCATCACCACCATCCACCACCTCCTCCTGTTCATCACCACCATCCACCACCACCAATTATTCACCACCCTCCTCCGCCACCGCCACACAGACCACATCCGCACCATCTGCACCGCTTTTGAATAGGAGCCACCAGCAGATCTCGTGTATGTAGCAGTCCTTTTCGAGGGATTCATATGAAGTCATGACGTGCGGTTATATGTAACAAATAATATTTGACTTTTATGATAATCTTAGTTATTGTTGTGTGACGTCTTTCTTTTGAGGTTTTATCTTTTTTTTTTATTAGTGATATGGTCTTGTCCATCTTGATATGTTTATTGTGATCCTCTTTGATGGGGCCTTTCGGTCTCTTTCGTATGTGACGCTTATCGCTAATCTGCCATCCACAATTTTCGTTTAAATTTTCTGGTGCTAGTGTGCTACGTTATTAAATGGAAAAAAAAAAAAAAAAAAAAAAAACCCGTGAAAACTTTTTCATAGAGCATATTTATGCATTTCAATAACATAAAAGAACTACAGAAATAAGAGCTTGTTTATGGGTTTGAATAGGATATAATAAAACTATAAAAATAAGCTTATAGATAGAGGTGCCGATACGTGTACTGCTCTATGTCCACCTGCTATGGTCATCTTAAAAATGAAATATTCCTTCTTTTTTTGGAGTGCTCAATGGCAAAGGAAGTCGCAGCGATTACGAAATCTTGGTGGCCAATCATCCCCACTTCCTCACATGTCGATTAATGAGCTATTGGAGTTATCTCTGGTTCGTTGTGCAACAGCAACGATCGAAATTTGCAAGAAACTTTTGTAATCTTACAATCGGAGTTTGTTAGGGACGTAAGTTCTTTCGAGCTAGTGGAGAAAAAATTGGAAATCTGAAGGCATACCCACAACTTTTCTTTCGAGATAATGGCAGCATACATCCATGCATGCGCATAGCAAATTAATTAATATCTATTTGAATATAAAAAACCAAAAAAAATCAACCAAACAATAACAGTTTTAATCAAATCTATAACAGAAAATTAAAAAAAGGTTGCTGGTAATTGTTGAATTGATAATAGAAAAAATTACAGTTTTGGTCCTTAAAGTATACCAAATATTTCACTTTAGAATATACTATCAGAAAATCACGGGTAATAAAGTTTGCAAATGATTTCAAATCAGTCTTTGAGGTATATAAAAAAACTGAAATACCCCTTCTAATTTTTTTTTCATTTTTCTTTTAATATATTATTTATTAAATCAATTTAAAAAAATAAATAAATAAACTCACCTACCCCACTACCCCTCCCCCTCCTCCGGCTCGTGATCCTCATCTTCTTTTTCCGTATTTTTTGTTATACGGAACTAGTTATACCAAAAAGTATTAAAATATTCAAATTACCGCATGAACCACCCGATTCTTCATTTCCTCCTTATAAGCCGCCAGAATTCTCCAATATTATCTTCGAAACCTCCACCCATAAACCTCGGAGACATCGCAAAATCATAAATAAGCATATAATTAATTTATTCATTATGTAATTTTTCAATTAATTAATTTATCACTTGGAAAAAAAATCCCATCTCGTTGTCGCTTAATTTACTACATGATGTTTAATATGAATTTTCATCTTTAATGAGGATCATGTAGCATCCAATCGATCTGATTTTGAGGATTATGTCACGAATGGGATTAAAAACACCGCTCGATTACGAAGAAGAGATTTCAAAGCTCGAGGAGGAAGCGGAAACGCAAGCAAGAACAGGTGGAGTCATTGTGGTTTCGAATATTAACAACTAGACGAAATCCCGCGCGTTGCGCATGTTAACGTTTTGTAAGAAAAAATTTGTCATTAACGTTATCTATGAAATAATAATTTTCCCACAAAGTTGATATATAAACTTGTAACTACTTTGAACAATAAACATCTATTACAATCACAATGCTCAATGGTCGTTACCCGCGACTTGTGCTTGAATAAAGTTAAATATAATTATCAAATTAGTGTTACTTTATCTATTGTGATTAGTAACTAATTTAAATATTACTTGTTGTACCATATTTTTTATTTCAATCATAATAATTATTTAAAATAACAACCTTTTTTTAATGTTATGTGATATAAATTATAATTTATGTTACTATATATTATTATTATCGTCAATTAAGTTTAAAATACGTTATTATTATTATTAAGTTGCTCTAGAAGACATTTAAAAACAAATGATTATTTATTTGTAATTATAGTACGTTGAATCATTACTAAAAAAAACAATTAAAAAGTTGTGTGTGTGTGTTAAATCAATATAATATACATCTTTAATATATGATTAGTTACACCCACAATGATGAAACTCAATCAAACAATCATCTATGATATTTCAAAACAATATTATACACCTTTAATAAATTGTTAGTTAAATGCATTCAATATTTATTAATATTACAACCCTTCAAATTCCAAATAAGAGTTATTTAGCATTAAAATAGTAGAATAAAGAGGTTTTTTCTACTTATGGTGTTTAATTGATACTTATGGTACTTAATTAAAGAGCATTAAAATATTTAAATTGTATTTGGTAAAATAAATAAATAATATGATAATCTAATGTATATTATTATGTTATATTTGAACATTTACATTTGAATATTTGTAACGCCAATAAAACTAACAATATGTTAGTTCTACGTATTTGAATTTTTTTATCATAGATTATTATTGTATAATTGTTTCAAAGTAAAGTTTCAAACCATGTGTTCTAGAATATGATTATCGAATGAATGTGTGAGAGGTTATTTGACAGTAAGGAATTTGTAGGTCTTTAAAGTATTTCACTGTAGGAAATGTGTTTATATTCATTACTATATAATTAATCAACAATTTAAAAAAATATCATATCAGTTTTAAAAAACATTGGAACTATTTGATTATATAAAAACCTACAAACTCATTATTATAAACTTAATTATAATATTTATAAGTGTACATGTATTTGTTTATTGATTTATATTAATGTATTCAAGAAGACTTTGTATTTTTATGAATTAAAATACTTGAGAAACACAAATGAGTTCTTCTCTAGTTATTACCATTTCTATGTTTAAATTCATTGTTGCACACTATTTTTAAGCTTAAAGTTGTGTAACGTATATATATGTGAGATATATTCATTATCAACAAATGATTAGAATGTAATAGAAAAAAACACAAACTTATAATTATGATTTAATAATTACAATATATTTTCATTTTTATATGATTTTTTTATATTATATTAAAATTGGACATCTTTTTCATGTTGTCATATTACTACAATTATATATATATATATATATATATATATATATATATATATATATATATATATATATATATATATATATATATATATATATATATATATATATATATATGTGTGTGTGTGTGTGTGTGTGTGTGTGTGTGTGTGTGAGTAAAATATTCATCAATAAAATAATTATATTTTTCTAATTATATTAGTTACATACCCGACGACGAAACCCAATCAAATAATTATATATGATATTACAAAATAAGAATATACATCTTCAACATATTGTAATAAATAAATTGAAATATAATCATTTTTTCTCTTGGATCTAAATGTATAATATAAACATTTTATTGAAATATTCATCAAAAAAATAATTCTACTTTTCTCGTTATATTAGTTACACACCCTACGATGAAATCCAATCAAACAATTATATAAGATATTACAAAAATAAGAACATACATCGTTGACATATTGTAACAAATAAATTGAAATAGAATCATTTTTTTCTCTTGGATCTAAATGTATAACATAAAAATATTATTGAAATCTAAAGAAAGTAGAAGCAAAAAAAAAGTGAATACAAATTGAACAAAAAATTAACTTAAATAAGTTATAGCATTTTAAAATCTTGATTGGCATACTCGTCTTTAGTTCTTCTCAATACACAACATTAGATGATTGTAGATTTCTTGCATCTTCTTTTCCATCTTCATACACTTTAGATAACAACAACAAAAATATGAGAAGAAAATACATGCAACAAAACATGAAAATAATGTACTTATATAGGGAAAATATTTCATTAACTAAACAATTAAATGGAAGAAGTTGAAAAGGTGGAAGTTTCAAATGAATATGGTGCAAGAATGAGACCTATTTTGAACCATATCATTTGGATGGCCTCTATTATAAGAGTTATATAGATATAGATCTTATTTAGCTTGTTTCGTTTTTTTTTTTGGAAACGGCCAATACTTATATAAAAGCAAAAACAAAAAAAGAGAAAAACAAACAAACAAGTCTAGCAAGGAACTAGACCACAGTGGAAGAGTTTAAACAGAAACAAAGAAAAAACAGTGAACACCAAACACCAAAAAACGCCAAGCTACACACAATCTAACGGGCAACTACACCAATTATCCCACGAGATCTTCCACCTGTTGCTTCTTCGACTAATCCAAATGAAAATCGAAGACTGAATATGGCCAAAAACTTGTTGGGCAGAACTACTCCTCCCTTTAAAAACCCTTTCGTTTCGATCCTTCCAAATCTGCCAAATCGACCCGTAGCAAATTATAGACAACATCTTATTCCTCCTAGAACAACGGCTCCCGGCATTTGCAAAGTCTAACACCTCATTCGTGGAATTTAAAGCAAAATTCCCAAGATTACACCAATTCCAAACAAGCTCCATGATCTCCTTCGAGCGAGGGCAATTGACCAATATGTGATCAACTGTCTCGATATCCACATTTCGCTTGTTTCGTTGTCGAAATCTATTGTTTTCAGTAAAGAAGACCATAAAACATCACAAGAAGGTGGAAGTTCCTGAGAGCATCGTTATTCGTTTTCTCAATCAATGGTGATTAACATTCCAGACGAATACCGTTGCCCGATTTCGCTCGATTTAATGCTGGATCCAGTGATAGTATCATCGGGCCACACGTATGACCGGGTGTCCATTGCATAATGGATTAACTCCGGCCACCACACGTGTCCCAAAAGTGGAAAGCGCTTAATTAGAGAAAAGTTCGAGTATGAAACGGAAGCTACCGGGAAAGGCGATTGATCATATTTCCGCCTCGAAAGCTGCCATGGATGCGGTTAAAATGACAGCAGAATTCTTGGTGGGGGAAATTAGTGATGGGTTCCGTCGATATCAAGAGGCAAGCGGCGTATGAGTTGAGATTGTTAGCCAAAACCGGGATGGATAATCGGAGGTTAATTTCAGAGGCGGGGGCGATTCTTTTTTTGGTGACGTTACTTTCGTCGCATGATCCGCGAATACAAGAGCATGCAGTGACATCACTTCTAAACCTTTCGATATTTGAAAACAACAAGGTGTTAATCGTGGCGGCGGGAGCGATTGACAGTATAGTGGACGTATTGGGTTCGGGTCCTACTATCTATACCCCACTTTCACTTACATTACCCCTTAATCATTACTTTTTTGGTAAACCAATTATTGATATTTACTTTATTCTTTAATAATTACATTATTATGACATAATCATTATTTTTATTTTTAACTAATAATTTTTATTAACATAGTTATCTTTTACATATTTTATTTCAATTTTTTTTATAAAATAAATAAAACAACAAAATATATAATTTAAGATAATTTTAAATAAATCAAATATTAAATAAACATCATTGTCACATGTGTTTTTTTTACTATCGACTAATATATAATAAATATATTTATATGTTTAACTATTAAGTATAAATATTACATTTTAAATATAATAAGTATTTTATATATAATAATTTATGCCGTCGTTTAAATATTAAATATAAATATTACACTTCATTTTTTTTAAAGATTAATGCTTGAAATCTTATGAAGAGGTAAATTTATGTCGTCGTAATAGGTTAGAATATGCATTCATAAATCAACAAAGTGAGAATATGAAATAAAACTGCGCGGCTCATGTTTTTCTATCGTGGTTCTTTTGTTCTATATTATTTAGTCTTAAAATAATTAATATACTTAATAAATATAGAATTGTTTTAAATAAAACAACTGTTAATTCAAACCAGTTAATTTTTTATTTTTATCATAATATAGTATTTGACCAATGTGTTATGTAATTTTAAAATACCAACAAAATATATGTATGTATTAATTATAGCAAAATGTGTTAGGTAAAGTAATCCATGCAAAATGTTCAGATATCTATGTATTAATTATAGCTATTTAAGGAAAAAGTAATAGATAATAATTAGAGGGAATAGTCAGACTTTAAAAAGGGTATAATTAGATGCAGCAGCTATACAAGCAAGGTGGGTATTTTTTTTAAGAGTAATTGTATTGATTCCTATTTTTTATTCCTATCTTTGTTCCTACCCATATGAAATTATGACAAGTGTCATTTTTAATAAAACTAATAATATTTTAATACACATGTCACAATTTAACATAGGTAGGAATAAAGGTAGGAATAAAAAGTAGGAGCAAAAACAATTTCTCTTTTTTTAATTAATAAAGTAATTAATTAATTCAAAGAGAAAGGAAAAATAAATTAAAAAGGGTAATTTAGTCTTTTTACCTGACCTAGGGACCAATTTGCAATGTTTCACAAACCTTAGTGACCAAAACTGTGATTTTTTGATAGGTAGTCCTAAAGTGAAATATTTGACAAACTTTAGGGACCAAAACTATAATTTTTTCTTGATAATATTTAAATAAATAGGAACGTCGTCTCCAAGTCCTCGAGTATTTTGCTCCATGGTGGTTAGCTCTTCGTCATGAAAACTGAACATGAACACTCTACCTATGGAGGTAATTAATATTGAGTTCTCATTGTTAGTTTCACTTTCATATTACTTAGATAAGCAGTAAAACTAAAAGCTTCATTAAAAAGACTAGATATGAAATGGATAGTTTATTTCGTGAAGGTACATCTTGCATTTGTAGGAAGAGCCTATAAATGTAGCAAATTAACCAAAAGCACTCAACATTTTAACATCATAAAGCCACAATTTTAGCATCATAAAGCCACAAACCTGGTGTTTCGCATGAAGCATAACTAATTTGTTGATGATAAGGGCGATATATAGTAGTCGTTACAAGTGCAAAGTTGTCGCTATAGATGCCTGCAACGACATTCCGTCGATGTAGACTTCATTTCTATAAATTCATTGTTATAGACCTCTATAGCCTTTGTCGCCGCAGGGTCGCTTTTAGGTACGATATATCGTCCTTGATAGTTTAGTCGGCATATGTCTTCAAGAATTTAAAAGAAAAAGATTTAATCTGTCTTATAGCGACGACATGTCGTTCTGGTCGCCCTCTAGGTCGATCTATAGCGACGACGATATGTCATTCCTATGGGTTGATGTATAGGATGATGACGACTTGTCGTACATAGCTATATGTCGATCTATAGCGACAATATGTCATTTTTATGGGTTGATCTATAAAGACGACTTGTTATCACTATAAGTAACCCTATAGCGATCACTTGCCATTCATATAAGGTCGATCTATAGTGATGACTTGTCGTCTCCATAGACATTCTATGTACTTTTATTTTCTAATATGTTTTTTATGTTTATTTTTCAGTTTTTATAAACGCAAACATAAAATGCCAATACAAGTGGTTTATCAAAACATATAGAATATTATAGGAACATTATAATTTCATACAAACTCTATTCAAATTGTTCAAAAGATTCATACAATTTAACATATACTCGTCTTGGCTAGAACTCTGCTCATTGTCACCCTAATCATCACTTTCATCATCTTCTTCATTGACTTGATTGTTTGGAACTTGTAGTTGTGAGGGATCAAAATGGAATTGGGCCGGTGGTATGGGTTGGTTGTCCATATATTAAGATAAAACTACTTGCATTTGTTGAGTGAATTGTTGGCGGTGTTGACTCAACTGTTGAGCCATTGCATTGAAGTATTTTGTTATTTGTTGATGTACTCGATGCATAGTAAGATGATACATGTTTCACTTTCTTGCCAACACATCGTGTATGCATATTCCTTTCTCCAAGGGCACATATGAGGCAATCAATCTCATTGATTTGCGACTCATCACCACCGGCCTCCTCTAATATTTTCTTATACTCAACTTGAGTCTTATCCTACATTAAATAAAACAAAAACATACATTATTTTTTTAAAAAAATTCGGCTACATAACTGCTATAAAATGGATAGCCGACTTGTTCAACTATAAATAATAACAACAATTCCCAAATTTTAATATACCTTTAATACTAACAACATGCTTAGGATATCGATAACAACATACTTACCATTTAGGCAGTCTACTTTAAGTAGAAACATACATACAATAACAGAAACAACCTTAAAACACTAGCAAATCTAGCATGAATGCAACATATATGCAATATATTCAATCCACTTTAAAATAGCAATATTGGTCATCTACTTTAAATTTCATATCAATACTTTATACAAAATAACAACATCTTTACTTACCCAATCATTTTCCGCGTGAATATTACACTATCCACGACCTTCCTTATAGTGAATGTTTTCCACCCCTCTATATGAGTGGTCTTTCCTATTTCTTTGATCTATAAAGAGTAGGAATTACTGAGATTTCGTAGAACTATTAATAAATCCTAAAAAATACTGAAAATTTCTTACTTATTTATATCATTTTTTGTATAAGATTCACTCCCATGAGAACTCGTATATAACTATTTTCCTTTGTTTTCTATATACCTTTTTAAAGCGACGCTTGTGCTGGTTGGTGGTGAACAACCTATCAATGACTTTCCCTGTGCGTCTGCAGTCTCTTTAGACAGGGGATGTTTCTTTAATTTCTACACATCCTTGTATCCTCCAAATCTAACAAAATATTCTTTCAATTTCCCTTTCTGCCTCAACTTTGAGCATAATTCCAATCTAATAAGGTGACAAGGTGTGTCCTCACAACGATCAAGATCAAAAAATTGCTACAAAAGAAAGAATTAGAATACATCTAAAAATATTAAAATTGAATACGAATATAACATTATATTGTGTACTTACATGATGTGTGGGAATAAATATCTCTTTTATATTTGTCTATAACATCATCCCAACTAGGATAATGAAAAGGGGCTCTTCTTCCAACCTCATTAGATTTTAATCATATAAAAAAACTAGTAATCTCCAACAAATATAAATTGTTTCCATGTTTCATCAAATTTAAGGTGTAGTATCTTATTGTTGTTCTTCTTAAACTCTTGAAACAAATTCAAGTATTCCATGTTGATGAGTTCTCCTTGGTTTGGCTACATTGATACATGTAATTGACTAGTTAGTAAGTTAAAAATATATTCAGTACAAAGACATATATTCAATTGAATCATGTTACTTACATGACTCACAAGTGGCAGGGATCCTATGTGTACCTCGGGGAGGATCCCCTAACCATCTCTATCGTGACGTCTTGAAACATGTGTTGTCATTCCTTAAATCCAAATAAATAATAAACATAATTTTAACAAATATTATAAGTAACAATTTAAATATTGTAACAATAATCCATTAAATATGCACAAACAAATCATTGTAACAATTTAACAAATATTGTAAGCCAGAATTTAAACATTGCGACAATCATCCATTAAAGATATAAAAATATTATAATACATTCAATCAGAACTATCACTAGAATAATATGTGTCTACACCATCATCATCACCGTCACCCTTATCATTAATTAGTTCGTCTTCTAAAGGGTACGTATTACTATACTATTCATCATCACCAATGAAACTTTAATCATCCACAATAGGGGCATTACTTGATTTACCAATTTCACTTAAAGTCTCCTGCAAAGGAAAATAACCTAAGCCGACAACCAAGTTATAATGAAATGATTGATTATCCACAATAGGGGTAACACAGATTTAAATAATCACACTTGATTAACCAACATCACCTACGTCGACAACTAAATTATAATAAGATGACTGAGTGTCGTGCAAGACATCTACACTTTCCGAAATATGTAATTTGGCCCTATTATATGGGGTTACAAGAAAATCCAGGATTGCAAAAAACACAAAATACCTTTTGTTTTGTGTTGTGTTTTGCGAGACAAAACATTGATAGAGTACCAATGCAATTTTTGTGTATGTCTCTATAGAATCGAACATCTCTATATATAGAAAAGAGGTAGGAAGTTACTTTTGGTTGGTCTTGGAGGGAAATGTCATAATCTTTCCCAAAAGTGTTATGGTTGGTTTTGGCAATACCCCTTTTGAGAATCTCCAACCCAACTCTATTTATTGAGTTTACTTCATTTTTAAACCGATTTTACTCCAACCCACTTCATTTTTTGAGTATATGAATAGTATTACTCCAAATATAGAGCAATATTATTCATTTGCACCAAAAATGGAGTGGAAGTTTCTATTGTCATTTTAGTCCCTCTTTTTAATTTTATACATTTTTAGTTTTAATTTAAATATAATAATAAATATTTACAACATAACGTTACATATTAAATGATATTAATTAATCCTAATTATAAAGCTAGATATTTTTGTATCAAATTCATATAAAAGTTTAGGAATATTAAAAATAATAATAAGTATATACAAATTATTTATTTTTTTATAAGTTTACGATAACATAGTTTAGAATATTATTACAATAAAAAGACAAAATACTTATTTATTAAAAGCTAATAAATAGAATGGGTGATTTTGACAATTTATGTAAATGGAAGAAATAGAATATAGTAGGAATATGCATTTTGAGATAAAAAATGGTGTAAAAAATAGAGTTGTGATGGAGATGGACCACTTTTTACACTATATTTTACTATAAATTTGAAGTAAAATATAGAGGTGGATTGGAGATGGTCTTAGACCCCACGGGGGGCGCTACCCTCGGACCACGTTGTTCTTGAGTTTGCTTTAACTTATCTAAGCATGCACTCATCACCTCTAAACTCACATTGTAGTTAAAGCTAAAATCAACTTGTCTTGAGTTAATCTCAAGTATACTAAATTGATTGATGCCACTAAAATTACCAAAGCCTATTATCTGACTAAAAGTTTAAGCTTTCCCTAACAGTTTTAATACAATGGTTTATTAAATTTGTAAGATTACATTAAATTTAAGCAGAATCATAAGCCCTATACTAAACATAATAACTAACTTATTTTAAAATTTGCCTTCATTTAACAAAGGCAGCTTATAAAGTACAATAAGGTATATAAGGATTGAAAAAACAAGATAAAATATTGCATTCTTAATAAAAATGTCATCAATATAGGTATAGTTACATCTCTATGTATAAGAGTCATCTTAGTTGTTTAAGGACAAAAACAAAATTTTGTGTGTGTGATGACTGATGAATAATAAAAAGAATGAAAAGAACCTCTACCCTTGATATACATTATCAGAAAAGAGAAATCATACTTCCTCATACCTCTTCCTGCTACTAATATTAATTGGAGACAAGTGTCTAAAGATATTATTAATTTTATTAAATGTGACAGTTGTCATCATTTAAAATAGGTAGGGATGGGTAGGAGGAAAATATAGGAGGATATATGATTTCTCATCAGAAAAACATTTTGTGAGTCACAAAGAAATAAAACCTTCAATCTCATGACCAACGTTCTGCACATAAATTACTTTAGAATCTCTGCTATTTTAAATTATGTTGAAAAAATGAAATGATTCATGAAAAGGTTCCATATACAATATATCAAGTAATCAATTTGATAGCTAAAGTGAAAATGGTTGTTGATTGATAATCAAGCAAAGCAAAATATATTGGATGTAAACCCCCAAATTTCAATTGGGAAATATAATAAGATAACGTATAAAATAAATATCAAACTAAATCTTGGTGGAAGGTCAAACCATCGATGTATAGCAGTGAAAATCGTAAATTGAGCAAACAGAAATCAAACCTAAAAGTGATAAATGAAGTTAGTCGCAGCTGGAAGCAGAAAATAGAGTGTTTTAAATGGAATCATATTGAGTTATGAATTCTTTTGTTTGTATGGACTTCACCCCAGGTACGATCTTCTATATTTTTATTTTGTATTTGATTTATTTTGTAAAAAATAGTGTCACTAAAAACATGATACAACGGCACGAAAAAAACTCCACTAAAATCTTGTGCTACTAAATATAAATTTATTTGTGGTGCCAATGTTGAATTTAGGGGTATAAATAAAGGATACAATGAACACATATGCTCACTATAATAAGAGAGAGCTTCAATCTCATTGCAACAATGGCATCCACATTTCAGTCTCTTGTTATTATCATTCTCTTTATCCTTATTGTTTAATGTACAACTAATGATGATCACTAGATTTTATATTTCTCCTATTTGATTTTTAATATGTGTGCTATTGATATAACTTTCCCATTTTTATCTTTTGACAGCCATGTTTCGTGTGCACTAAAAGACAGAATGTATAAACTGGAAGGACTATTACACATATAGAAGGTAAAAAAGAATGGCATGTGACTTTTAGAAATCCTTGCAATTGTTCTCAATGGTCCCTTACTTTCTCTTGCAATGGTTTCAAATTTGTCGAGAGAGTTGATCGAAATGTATTTCACCTATCGGGAATGACAAGTGTTTTGTCAACGGTAGTCGAGATATTACACCTTTTGGGGTGGTTGAGTTTCTTTATGCTTGGGATACTCCTTTTTATATTTGTGCCTATTTCCTTTCACATCCTTTGTTGTGAGAATTATATATATATATTAATTACCAAATTTGGTTTGTGAGAGGAATAATACTATTCATTCGGTTTTTACTATTTCCAAAACCAGAACTGCTAAACTCATATTATAGTATAATTGGTAAAGCATAAGATATAAATTATAAATAAGCTTCTATTTGGAAATATCAATTTTGATTCTTCTTAGCAAACTTTTATAATTACGTTTATTCCCCTCAACTAATTTCGAATTAATTGTTTTAATCCCTATTTATTATAAAGTTACATTATTGGTATTTCGTAAGTTACGATTCCAGTCCCTTATTATATTTTAAAGTTACATTTTCCGTTCCTTACGTAATATGTCTTTGTCGAGCTGCGTTTTTCAATATACCGGGCTTCCGCAGCATCGCGCGGCTAGTTCGAATACTAGTTTTAATTAAGATGCCAATTAATTGGTTTAATTCTAAATAGGTGGTTGTATTTTTGACTCAACAAAAAAAATAATACGATGATTAGTATTGTGAACTAATATGAATCGTCAGTAAAATAAAAACAGACAAATGGACAAATAATATCGAGAATTAAATGTTTATTTTTCGCAAAGAATAAATCAAATTATATATATATATATATATATATATATATATATATATATATATATATATATATATATATATATATATATATATTAATTTGCAATATTCAGTTGTCTCACAGAAGTTACTATTCATTTGGTATTTTTTATATCCAGAATCAAAACGACTAAATCAAGATCATAGTATAATTGTTAAAGCATTTAATACAAAATAAAAATAAGCTTCTATTTGGAAATAACATTTTTGAATCTTTTTATAGCAAACTTTCATATTTACGTTTTTTCCCCTCAACTAATTTCGAATTAATTGTTTTCATCCGTTTTTATTATAAAGTTATATTAATGGTATTTTGTAAGTTGCGATTCCGGTCTTTTATTATATTTTAAAGTTATAATTTTCGTCTATTACATAATTTGTTTTTTGTGGAACTGCGTTTTCCGATATACCGGGCTTCCGCAGCATCGCGCAGACGGTCAAAACCCTAGTTATTCTTAATTACCAACTTTCATCCTGAAATCAGTTTAATCATTCACGATCGGACCTTATTATAAGAAAGGTAGAAGATACTATCTTTTTTGTCAGACGAAATAAAATTAAAACTAACATGAAAATTGTGGATTCTTGACTGCTGAAAGTTGCAAGGAATGACTTCGGTCTTTAATGTAAGCTTCAACGTAAAAGTAAGAATTGGATGTGGATTATTATTCATTCCAACAACTATAGAGGAATTGATAAAACCAAATGGAGTACTTAGAAACTAGAAAGAAATTAAAAATTTAGAATTGTCTGATTGCTAAATTCGTAGACAAAGAAGAAGAGAAGAGGATATTTCAATTTGGCTATCAAATACAGCTCCAAGAGCGTTATACTTATAGTCACAAAACCCTATAAAATCCCCCAAAAAGTGGGATGGTGATAGTGTTAAGTATGTGGAGTCTAATCTAAACTGAGGAAGTCTTACGGCTGAAGAAGCTCAGCTGACCGAAGCAACTAGGAACTGAGGCAAGTTTGCTAGTGCAGCTTGATGGTTGCGCTTTGGTTGGATACATGTCTTCTCGAAGAAAGTTCTTCGCCTCGGATGGACAAACCGAAGCGAATCGACAGACAACCTTGATTGTACCACTTTTAGTCGGTTACCTTATTTAATTATGTTAAAGACCGATGTGCCTTGACTTCCTAATATACAAAGAATTATATACTTTAGACAGTATGAACTCCTTATCATAATAAAAGGAATATATGACATAGGAATATTCCTTAGAAGGATATCTAAAAGTAGCTTTCATTGTGTCTCTTTGCCTCTTACCTTTAAGGAAATAAACTCACCCTCCATCGTTGAATGAGTTATACATGTCTTTTTATGGTTTCCTAAGAAATATCTTATCCAACTAAAGTATAAATCCAATCACTTATAGACTTAAAATCACCAGTGTGATCTATCCATTTGTCATCAGAATACCCTTTTAAACTGCTAGTATACCAAAAGATGACATGTATGTTAGTTAGAGAGTACTTATCCTTTTCAAGTACCCTAGAGCTCTTCCTATTTCCATCTAGTGTTACAACCCTAGGTTGACAATATATCAATTCATTTTTTATATCAAATACGATGTCAGGACGAGTGTAATACATGCGATACACCATGCTACCAATTACAATAGCATACTCCAATTGAGCCACTGCTCAACAATAAGACTCGTTTTGATTGGTATATGCAAATAATAATTATCAAGTTGTTTAAACTAATAATAAAATGATAAACACAGCTAAGTAACTCGATAATTTCATAGAAAAGAGAATACACAACCTACGACTCTCTAGAATAAAGATATCAGAGAGATTTCCCAACATCTCTCTACCTAGAGGACTACATATCTGGTATACACAAAAAAATTACGATTCCTTCTCCATTTATAGGAGAGAATGGAATCTTACAAAACATAAAAGGAATATTTTAACCTAGTTATCACTCACCATTATATAGCATTTCCTATTGCATCAATATCCCTTAAGTTCTTTAAATGAAGAGTGATACAAATATAGTGATACAAGGCTAAAATACATAATATTCAAAAAGTAGATCCAGTGCTAAAAATGATATGCAATGAGAAGAAAATATTGAAATGGCTCTAAAACTATGAAGTGCCTATGATATTTGAACATAGGTAATGAAATCTCTAATTATCAAAGATTTTTGGTATCAAAGGAACCAACTCTAAGGAAGAAAATTAAGAGCCAAATCTACAAGTTAACTAGTCCTAAAAAACTTAGGAAGTTCAATTTTCTTTAAAGACATATATCTCAAAAGATATTTGCTGAATAATATATTTAAAGAATACATTTTTCTATACTCAAAGATGTTATTATATTCATAGGAAATATAATCTGGTCAACTTAGAATCACAAGACATCTTTTTCTTCCCTTTCTTCTTTGCTGGAAAAAAAATATGGCCTTAAAAATCTTGAAACAACATCAGAAAAAACAAATTAACAAAAACATTTTATTTGGATGATCGAGAAAACCAAGAAAACCCATCACAAAAATTTATTGTTGCAAATCTAAGAACGTTTTATCTAACGATTATAAAAACTTGAAGATATATAGCTAATCGAGATCATTTCTCATATAAAACCAAATAATATGACCCATTTTGAATGACTAGTTGTGGAATAATAGATATCTTGAAGTTTAAACCAACAAATAAACGGATAAACACTGATGATTAATCCAATAATTACCTAGATCGAAAGAGTATACGATATATTACTCTCAATAATAAAGAGATATGAGAGATGTTCCATCCACTTTCTCTACATAGAGGACTGCATATTTGGTGGATACAAAAATTATCACTCCCTCTCTATTTATAAGAGAGAATGAAATCTTACAAACCATAAAGAGAATATTTTAACCTACCTATCACTCATTATTGTAGACCATTTCCTGCTCCAATGCCCGATCATAGTTCACATTGAGTTTTAAAATTATATCAAAAGGAGTGTTGATTTCCTAAATATTCAAATGCAAAAACTTTGTTAAAATTTTCTTTATGTAATGTTATTCACTTAGAGAAGTCTAGCTACCTTTTCTTTTCACATTGATACCAATAATGATGTCTACTCCTCCTAGATTTACATCTTAATGTTCGGGGATATGTATTTCTTTGTCCCAGAAATACCTTCTACGTGAGTACCTATCAACAACATATCATCAACATACAGAAATATAATGATTGTTCATCTAGTTGTGCATTTGTAATAAATAAACCTATCAGTTGTATTAAGTTAAAATTTAAAAGCAGTCACAATGGTATCAGACATTTCACGCCACTATTTAGGAGCTTGTTTTAAATCATAAAAGGATTTAATAAGTCTATGTTTTTTGTTTCGGATATCACAAACATTTGGTTGCTTCAAACTAACATCCTCATTTTATAGCCATTTGGAAAAACCATCTATACATCCATTTGATGAATATATAACACTTTCAAGGTTGCGATTGCTATAAGAGTTCTAATATAACTAATCATAGAAACCAGAGCATATGTATCAAAGTAGTCGATGTCTTCTCACCGCCTGTATCCTTTAGCAACTATTATTGCTTTATAGACATATATTGATCCAGCTGGATGATATTTTCTTTTGAAAAATCCATTTGGATCTAATGTGTTTCTTTTCCTTAGGTAGATCTGCTAACTCCAAAGTTCCATTGCTCAAGATTGCATACATTTCAGCATTAATAACTTCTTTCAACAACAGAGCATCCCTAGATGTCACGACTTTATTATATGTCTTATGATCATCATCCAAGTTAATGGTGAAATAACATCTCTTGTCATCTTTTCGTGTCCCTCAAACTAAGTAAAAGAAGAAAAACCATCTCCAAGATTATTCTCTTTTTTTACCCTTGTACTTCTCATGGTCTCCTATAATTTGTGAAGCTTGAAGATTATCTCGAGAAGTACTTGGAGCTATTGTGTGGTTTGATTTTTCATCATCTTTTGAAACTTGTCTTTGAAGAATTCAACATCTCTGGATTCTACAATGACACCTGACTCGTTGTCTAACAATCAGTAGACTTTACTTTTTGAGCATATTCAATGAATATACTCTCCATAACTCTGGCTCTCAATTTGGAATGCTTAGGGTCTGGTGTGCGATAGTAAGCAACACACCCCAAACTCTTCGATAGTCTAGGTTATGTTTTCTTCCTTTCCACAACTTATAAAGACTTGTATGAATCACAAACCTAGTGATCCTATTATACATATAAAAAACGGTCAATTGGCTTCCCCTACAAATTGTTTGGTAAACTCGATTGGTTCAACATGCAGTTGACCATTTCGACTAAGGTTCAGTTCTTTCTTTCAGGAAAATCATTCTATTAAGGAGTAAAGAGTAAAGTTCTTACATGTTTGATTCCGTTCTCTCCGTCGAAGGTATCAAACTCTTGATTAAGTATTATTTTCCTATGTCTGAGTGAAGAATCTTTATGTGCTTATCAAACTGATTTTCTAGCTTGACCGTATGCATTTTAAATGTATCAGAAGCTTCGTATTTTGATCTTAACAAATGAACATGTAAGTAAGAACTCGAGTCTTCACAGGACGTAATAAAATATCTCTTACCTTACTGTGTGAGTATTCCATTTAGTTAACAAATGTCCTAATAAATCAACTCTAGTAATGTAGTAACCCCCTTTTTACCTAAAAATGTTAAATATTTTGAATATAATATGTAAATTGAAAATTCAAAATTATGAAATAGCTTTTCGCCTGTATGTATTGTTGAAAATGGATAAGGAAAAAATTTGGGTGAAATTACTATGTTTATCTTGTGCGATTAATGGCGTGTTCGATAAACAACTTTTGACAGCTTTTAGCTTTCAACAAAAAGAAAAAGTTTTATTCGGTAGCACAAGATTTTAAATTTTATTTTAAACAAAAAGCTTTTAGTCTAAAAGTTATTTCAATTAGTTTTTGGGAGCTTTCAACTTTTGGTATCTATATAATCTTATACATTTAGAAGCTAACAACTACTTTTATCGAACAATTCTACACAAATAAAAACTAAAGTTTCCAGCTGTCAAATTTTAGCTAACAACTAGTTTTACCAAATACACCCTAAAATTGATTGGCGCTCTAAAAAAATCAAAAACGATACAAAACTTTTTCAAGGATATTAGTATAATTGGATTTTTTTGGTGACAAAGATCCATGAATCTAGACGATTTTGTAATTTACCGTTTTAAGAATCTATTCAGAGGATCATTTTTGCAATAATCCAGAAGAGCAAGGGCATAATAGTGAAATCATATATTCTCAAAAACCATTATCCTTTCAGAAAGATAAACCCCCCTCTCTTATGGCCTCAGAGCCAGAGAAAACCGCACTCTCTTCACCGGAACAATTCTCTGTTTGATTGTTTTTCTTCTTCACCGCACTCTTTTCACCTGAGTTTCAATACAAGAGATACATTGATGCAGATTAATGGAGGCAGCAGCAAGCAAAATGCTTTCATCATCCTTATCTTTGCCCCCAAGAACCCAACTCAAGCAATCTCCTCCCCCTCCTTCAGGTGATAACTATATTCTAACTCTTACATTTTCTTCTGTTCTTAAACTATCATTTTTGTGTCTTTTTGGCTTAAAATTTTCATTTTTCGGGTGTACAGTATACTCGTAGGTTTGTTAATTTCGAATTCTGGATTGTTTGTTGAATTAGTAATGTTGAAATTTAAACATTCAGCTTGGCGCACCAAGTGTTTGATGTTTTGCCTGTTTAATTATAGAAATTGTTGTGATTACCATATACGTATTTGCTACCCGCTGCGTTTCTTTACCTTATTTAGAAAGTAGCATAAACAAAGAAATGCGCGCATCTTGATGATTTTGAGTCTTGAATTTCACAGTCGAATTCGGTTTCTTACTTTTATAGATGTTAAAGTATGAATTTCCCTAGATTGATCCTGCATCAAACTTGGATTATTTCTGTAAATAACATCATGTGATTGATGTGCCTATTATTTATATTTATAATTACTGATGCTATTGCAGCTTTAAAGTTTTGTGAGCCTGCAACTCCTGCACATTCTTCTATGCTAGCAACTTCTTTAGCCCAACATTTCCCTACTTCTGTGTTAATTCAAGAACAACGCCGTGAAAGCAAGCCATTATTGCAGACAACAAAAGACGAAAAAACCGGTCAAATAGGAGCTGAGTCATCAACAAATGAACTAAATCCCACAAGTTCTGATGAATACCTTAAAGAATTCCAATACCAATTGCTACAGTGGCCTGGTTTATGGTATATGTAAGACTAATAAAATAATCATGTATCAAATTAGTATAACATAATAAAATATTCATAGTGATGTACCTTTGATGTGGTTTTATAGGTTACCATCTTCACATACAAAAGAAAAACCACTTCCCCATTTGACCACACAGCCTGTTCCAAATGGGACAAGAAAAAATATGGATGTTAAAATGGAACAAGTACTTGCTCTTGCTAAACAAGCACTATCAGCTTCCAAAGAAGCAGCTTCATTAGTTGATGATGGTGAATCTTTAGGAATTGATCTTGATAACTCCATCACTTCAAGGTCCGTGTTTTCTTCTCTTTGGCACTTATTGTTAGTTCCTACTTTATGCTTTATTGCCTGTATGCCTGCTTTATTGTCTGTAATCATGCTTTATTGCTTGTACACCTGCTTTATGCTTTATTGCATGTAATCCTCCGTTTATGCTTTATTTTCTGTAACCTTGCTTTTGCTTTTTTCCTTTATATCTGCTTTATGCTTTATGGTCTGTGTACCCTTTATCCTTCAAACACATCCATTATGACATTTTGGATGTTGTTGTTGTTGTGTGGAAATGTTTTGTAGAGTTTGATGTGTGGTGCTTTTTCAGCTTAGGGTTTAGAGATCAAACTGAGGTTCAAACGAAGAAAGTCAAATTTGTAAAGTCAACACGGCTCCATGAGAGACAATCTAAAAGAAGAAAGGGGACAAAGTCAAATGTTATTGTTCGTGAGACAAGTAGGACTTCAACAAAACCAGAGCCAGAGAAGAAAACTTCATATAAAGATTCCAATTTACATGACCCTCTTCGAATGTTCTTGGCACGTCCAGTCACAAGAGAACTTTTGACTTCAAAAGAAGAACTTCAACTCATTGTCCATATAAAGGTTGGTTAATGTCATTAACATGTTTGATTTATGAGTTAATCACAAAAAGGTTATAACACCAAATGATCGCCTCTTTTGCAAAAAAATGTGAATGCGCGAAATTGCTTTCTATATCATCATATATCGCCAATTTTTTGCGAAATGACAATTTTTTGAAAAGATGCTAATTTCGTAAATAAAAAAACTGCGAGTTTAAAAAACAAAAAAGGCATAGAGGAATCAAAAAAATTCACAAAAAGATCCTAATCTAAAATTCTTTTAAATTTTATTGAGGTAATCTATAAATAAACATTGGGAACTTAAAGTCTTTTAAAAGATCTAATAATGGTAGGTGGTTTTGCTTTTGGATTAAAAAAAGACAATCATGGAAATTTACATAAAAAATGTCCCCTCAAAACTTTTTTCTCCAAACCATATCTGTGAAATCCTCCACAATTTTTTTTGATAAATTATCTTCATTTTTGCGAAATGACACGTCATTTTCTTGAAAAAAAATTAAAAATTCACAAAATGTGATGTCATGAAAAGCGATTTCACAAGTTCGCGAGTTTTTAATACGGGGTCATTTTGTGATAAATGTTGAAAACTTGGTGTTGTACCCTTTTACCTCTTTTGGTCATTTTGCAATTAACTCTTGATTTATTAGATTAGTTATATAGCAAACATAACTAATAAAAAAACCTCACATTATATTTCAGGCTGGAATGAAATTAGAAGAAGCAAGGAGTAGATTCCAAGATCAATATGGGCGTGAACCAACATTAGTTGAATGGGCTGAAGCCGCTAGTCTTACTTCCCATGAGTTGAAAAGTCAACTTCACCTCGGTAATAGCAGCCGTGAGAAATTAATATGTGCAAATTTACGTATGGTTGTTTATATAGCAAAGCAGTATAGGGGACGTGGACTCGACCTTCAAGACCTACTTCAGGTCAACTTAGTCAAACCAACTTTCTATTTTTCATGTAATTCATGCTTCAATGAAGTTGACTTGACCTGACCCATGGTTGACTTTTTTGCAGGAGGGTAGTATGGGACTCATGAGAAGTGTCCAAAAGTTTAAGCCTCAAGCTGGTTGTCGGTTTGCTACTTATGCTTATTGGTGGATACGACAGTCTATTAGACGAGCCATATTTCAAAATTCCAAGCTCATTCGGTTACCGGTATGCAATTTTGTCACAAGTAGCATCGAACTTTGATTTTTTTTTTTTTTAAATTTTTTTTTGTTCTTTTTGGGGCTGTTAGGGTAAACTATCCAAGGTAACAACAAAATTACCTTTTTGGACACGTATGAGGCATGTAAAGTGATTAAGTTGTATAAATTGCATAGGGTAAATTGCATAAAAGTCGCTAACTTTTCCAGATTTCTAGATTTTGATACTATGTTTTTTATTTTTGCTATTAAGTCATTAGGTTTTCTAAAAAATTGCAAATCTGACCTGTTGCCATCCTGTCATATGGTCATTTTCGCAACTTTTTGGAAAACATAATTACTTAATTGCAATTTTTCTGAAAACATATGACTTAATTGCAAAAACTAAAAATGTAGTGTCAAAATCGAAAAAATTGGAAAAGTTAGTGACTTGTATGCAATTTACCCTTATTTTTTTCTATTTTTTTTGTTTATTCTATTTTCCCACATGGGTTTTGTTTTACGTCAAAAACTTTCCATTCCATTCCATCATTAACAACGTGTTTATGATGAAATGGAATGAAATAAGTCATTCAAACATGTTGCTTGTTATGTATAATTAGAAAAAAAATGTTATTTTATAAAAATTAACTTTCATAAAGTAAAGATATATCACCAAAAATTGCATAGTAAATATATTCACGTCGTTTGAAATATAAAATAAAAAATATTGCTTACAAAGATAAAGATTCATTAGAATTATCTTTGGAAAATAACAAAATGTAATTTATTTGAACTTTGAAGCATTATTTTTCTATAAAAAAACATAATTGTTATTGAAGATTAAATAATTAAAAGTATTTTATAATTGCAATACTCCATTCCGTTACATCAAGGAATGACAAAAAAAACACACCCCTCCCTATGGAATGAAACGTATCCTAAAAGACGGAATCACATTCTGTGGGGAATGCTCGATTCCATTCTTATATTTAATATTTCATTCCCTCTTCTATTACAGCATACCAAACACTACCTGACCGTTGTAAACCATCTAAATTTTGCAGGAAGGTGTATATAATCTTTTGTACAAGGTTAGTGAAGCAAAAAGAGTATGCATCCGTGAAGGAAATCACGATCCATCACAAAAACAAATTGCTGACCAAGCCGGAATGACCGTCGAAAAGCTTCAAAAGTTGCGTTCCGTACAAAAGATAACTCTCTCATTGCAAAAACCAATTTATCCCAACGACACCACTACATATGAGGTACTTATAACTTATAATAAACACTCGAAAACATTCTTTATTATTTCACCAAACTATAAAATATTCTTATATTATTATTTACGACAGGAAATCACTCCCGACACAACAATTGAAAGCCCGGACACAAGTGTATCAAAGCAAGTTATGAGAAACCACATCTCAAATCTTCTAAGTGTTCTTAATCCAAAAGAGAGGAAAGTAATTCGATTGAGGTATGGAATTGGAGGTGAGGTACGGAAATCATTAGCTGACATTGGAATCATTTTGGGGGTTTCTAAAGAACGGATTCGGCAATTGGAAAGCCGGTCGTTGTTTAAATTGAAGCAGTATTCTGAAAGCCAAGGATTGGATGCGTATAAAGATTTGCTTATTTGATGTTTTATAATGACACTATGTCTTTTGAATATACATTACCAAGAGGGGAATGCGTTTTGTTTTGTAAGGTTCTTGTACTAGAATGCGTAAGTGAGAAATGGAAAGTAAGCTACAACTCTTCCTGCGTAGTGTACAAGTAATTGCACCAGAAACGAACGCTTTTGAATGTACGTATGTTACCGAACTTTTCATGCTTCAGTGTAACGAAAGTTGGCGACGGTTGAATGAAACACTTCCTCTTGGAAAATATAATGTGTGTTGGTTATGTTTAAAGGTTGGAATGATTTGTGATTCGTTTTTAATTTATAATAAAACAATTATATCTAGTACTATAATCTTTATTCAAAATGAATACTATCACAAGAATCTCTATACAAATCAATCGTACGGATTGTGTATCACAGCGACACATTAATCCCTTTGTGAAAACTGGTTGTAAATGAACGGGTTAAATCAGACAACCTTGTTTATAACCGATAAAACCGGTCTAAGTAAACTGCAAAAAACCGGAAGTTAAAATAAATATATTCTCTTAAAAAAATAAGAAAATCAAGAGGATACTACTTTGAAATATGGAGATTCCTCTTATGAGTTATGAACTTATGATAATCAAAGGGGTACTATGCTTCCTTATATAGGGAGGTGCTCAAGCAACACTAGGGGTGCACAAAAGCCGGTTAAAATTGAAATTGGTTCTTTTAAAATCGGTTCGGTTTTTGATTTTTTTATTTCATTTTAGTTAAAATCTAACCCGATTGTTTTGAAGTGAAAGTGAAAAGTGAGTAAAAAACCCCATTATTTTCGGTTAAAAACCAGGATAAAGAAAGGATAAATAACGTGTCTGTAATTCTTTATAAAACATAGGGTTAATGCTAAAAAATCCAAAAATTTAAGGCTTAGTTTTTAATTTACCCTAACTTTTATTTTTGTTACTAATTTGTCACAACTTTTTTCAAAGCATTTTATTTTTCAGCTTTTAAAAGGTAACCATCAGGTTACCACTAATGTATCGGTAATGCTGAGACATGATGACTAGATAGCTACTTTAGTTTATATTAATAATACTATAAAAGTCCAAAAATTTAAAGTCTTATTTCTATTTTTGTCATAACTTTTTTTTTGTTCTATAAAAGTCATTACGTTTTCAAAAACTTTTCAAGGAAATCATTATTTTTTTGAAAACTTTTCACAAAGGCTATTATTTTTTCGAAAACTTTTCATAAAATCCATTATTTTTTGAGTAAATTACACTTTTGGTCCCTCAAGTTTACCAAATATTGCACTATAGGACAAACTATTGGAAATTCACGTTGGTAGTCCCTAAGGTTTGTGAAACGCTACAAATCGATCCCTTGGTCATGTAAAAAGACTAACATGTCCTTTTTAATTTTTTTTTCCTTTTTCTTTGAATTTCTTATTTATTTTATTTAATAAAAAAAGAAAATACACCCCATCCCCACCCCTACGTCTCTCTCTCTCTCTCTCTCTCTCTCCTCTTCTGGTGACCCGATATTGCTGTCGTCGTGCCTTAACCTATCGAACATAGTTCTCCTTCTCTCCAATCTTCCTTTATATTCTTTACTGATTGGTTTCCTGAGCACCACTGCCGAAATCAACAGACTTCTCATGAGAACGCAATAGACTCCCACCATATGTACTAATTTTCTCCATCAGTCTCTATCACGCCTCCACCATTGGCATCATCTTCCACCACCATCTCTTTATCCTCCCTAAATCTAAACCCTAAATATTGTGGTGATGCGTTTGACAGCGGCGGAGATAGAGACATCGAAAGTACTGATTCCTCAAAAGTCCTCAATCTCTCTCCTTTTCTTAATCTCCATGAAATCAAGCGGATTTTAAGGGGACAACGAGATTCCCGTTGATTTTAATTCCACATTTTAGGAAGGTAAATCGTTATCTATTTTCTATTGCAAAGCATTTCGTTTATTCACAAATTTACATTAAAATGTCATTTAATTGGATTGGTTTGATTTGATTTGGGTTCCGAGTTTTGGTGAATCAGAATAGTATTGAGGTTGAAGCTGACGTGGTTGAGTTGCTGCCTTGAGTTTGTGTACATGCCTGCCAGTGGTTCATTTTAGTTGCAGGTTGGACAATTCTTGGTGCGGTGAATAAAGTAGAAGGAATTGGAGCTTGATTATTAGGAGGACCAAAAACAACAAGAGGCATGTAATACATGAAATTATGTTAATCGAGAGGATGGGAAGCAATTGAAAAAGTTGGTTGTTGTATGGGTACACCTGGTAGTAAGACGTCATCGGAACCATCCCGGATGGGTGGTGGTGGATGTACTGTGGTGTTGGAATGGTGGTGTGGGTGAATTGAGGTTGGTAGTGCAATTGAAAAAGTTCTAGATCGACTGGAGTAGATGGAATTGAGATTAAATTAACTGAATCCTGAATTTGTTGTTGTTGCATCCGAATTCTTGTGTTTTGATCATGAATATTGCTTTGGTTAGAAGCTCGGTTGTTGTTGTTAGTAGAAAATTGGGGTTGCGGAGATGGATCTTGGTAAATCGCATGTGGATTTCGTCATAGAGAGAGAGAGGGGGAGAGAGAGAGAGACGTGGTGGGTGGGGTGGGGGAGGGGGTGGGGGCTATTTTCTTTTTTATTAACAAAGTAAATAATTGTGACAATTGTAAATTTTGGTCAACGAAAGTCAACCATAGTCAAACGAAGCGTACGTTAATCCATATGTTGAAAAGTTATTTTCCATAACTTTTGCGATGTATTATTAAATATTATAATACTACGTATGCTAATTCAAAACAATTATCGAGTAAACGCTGAAGATACGGATAATAAACTACTGTAGTGTAAAAATTCGATAATCATACAATTATTATTTTGAGAATAATAATATTCATAAAACGATCTACTCGTAAATACGAACCCGTGGATATATAGAACGTTGAAAACGGAGTTCGTATGTGAAAGTTACAACAATTAAACCGCTGTGAACGGATAAATGTACACAGGGTTTGGACTCAAAATACAAAATGTGGTGCCTTAAACATCAAATATGGAATAACAAATCATATATTATGAAGCGTAATACTATCTAGTATTTAATTTCATAGTTAAATACATTTTCCGGTAAAATGCTGAAAATCGCGTAATCGGAAGAATACTGCGCTTAAACGCGTATTTCATCGTCTAACGAGTTATGATTCTATCTAAATAAATGTTTAGCAATGTTTTTATACATAATATTTATTTAGAACATCATTTCTTCAAAAACTCATGAAATTACGCTAAAACGTTTTACGATTTTATAAAAAACTACTTATTTTTATATAAAATAGTGGCATTTTTATAAAACCAACCAACCCCACCCCCACCCCCTCCCTTTGGCCGACCATGAGCCATCATGGGACACTCATGTCTTGCTTTTAAGAGACATGTCTCTTTATTTAAATCATATTGTACATAAAATAAAAAAAAATGAATTTAAAACCCATAAACACCAACTTTTCATCTCATTTGAACTTACACCAACACCCAACATCTTCTCCCATCTCTCTCTCAACTCTCTCCACCCACCACCACCATAAACCACCCATCTCCACCACCATCTTCCACCATTTCAAGTGTAAAACACCTCTTTTTGGTAAGATACTCTCATCTAGTGATTTTAAACATTATTACACCACTTTTATCTCATTTACACACACTAACATCTACATAAACCCGTTGGATAATAGCTTTGTCCAAGGGTCATTCGAGCTCCGAAGCTTAGATCTTGTCTTCTACCGTAAATCCCGCAAGAACAACCTTATTTTTAAGTAAAGCACGCATCAAGGGTGAGTTCATACCCTTCATTTTCATCTTTTCTAACTTTTTGGGGGAGAATACAAGTTTACATGTTAAAAATGATGATTTACACAAGTTTATATGTGTTTATATACTATAAATAATGATTTACACAAGTTTATAAAACTAGTAGTTGTGTAAAAACGTTTTTGACATGACATATGTTTAGATCTATGTATTATGAACATTATGAGGTATTATATTTGTGTAAAAGTTACAAAACTATAAATAAATTGTGTAAAAATACTAGATCTTTAATATAAACGTCATGAAAACGAAAACTAGTAAAAACTACGTTTTTGTAACCGGAAACACTACTTTCTAACAAAATGGTTATAACCAAGTTATTACACCATTTTTGTGGAAAATATCTTAAAAGATGTTATTTATAATCATCTAAATAAGTTATTTCATTATTGTTCGTAAAAATATGATTATTACAACGGTATACTAAAAATAGACTATTATAGGAATAGTATGTTTTTGTGACCGGAAATACAGCTTTTCTAGTAATTTATAAAAAGAACGTCAATTTGACGTAATAACGACTATTTAGACTTATAACGTCATAATAAACTTGGAAAATGATATTTTTACAAATAAGTTGGTATTTTAAACCAAAAATGACTATATTCGAAATAATGTGTATGAAAAATGACCATTTGGAAATATTACCATCATTTTGACTAAAAGACAAGATTTAAAAATGTTGTCATCACTCATGTAAGATGACTAAAACAAATTTCTTGCCATGACATGTTGATAAACTTTAAATTTATCTTATTAGAATATTTAGTGCTTTAGATGTAAGAAATTATACTTTTCAACTCATTGACATCTTTTAGGCTTAAATACGTTAACACAACGAAAACATTTATATAAATTATAATGGGCATAATTTATGGAACGAACGACAAAGATACGACAGAAATACTAAAGATAATTATATAAATATATAATTATTACATACTATAATTATCATGGACAATTTGATAATTACAAACGTAAAGGAGTTTTCAATATATTTACGTACTATAATTATCATGGACAATTTGATAATTACAAACGTAAATGAGTTTTCAGTATATTTACATACTATAATTATCATGGACATTTTGATAATTACGAATACAAAGGAGTTTTCACTACATTTACAAGCAAGGCTTTACACTATAATTATCATAAGTATATCTTGATAATTACAAATACAAAAGGGTTTTCATTTCAGTACGAACTAGGATAAAACACCACGTTGGGTGGTTATGTGAGACATTTCTTCACAGTACTGAAAGATGTACGCATTAAGTCCTGGATTATAACCTTAATCATTCATGAGCGAGATAGTTGTGTATAGATCTATACGGGACTGACAATCCCGCACCTAAGCTGCTAGCTACAGCTAGACCGGCAGGTCTGAGGTGACAAATGTCTTAACATTGCGACGCCTGAAGAACGTCGTGGCAGGCCTACATACTAGTCACAGCAAGGTTATAATAACTCACATGAACGACAACGAATATCCTTAGTTTGGGGAAAAACATCTTCAAATGGTTTTATATAAATATAAAAGTACATGTTGCTCTACACAAAATATAAGTATGGTTTTTACTTATACATACGGGTTTTATGGGATTAAAACCACATTCTATTAATGTAGAAATATAAGTACGGTTTTACTTATACATACGAGTTTTATGGTATTAAAACTACATTCTAACAAGTTACAAATATAAGTATGGTTTTACTTATACCTATGGGTTTTATGGGAATTAAAACTACATTTTATCAAGATATAAATAAAAGTACGATTTTACCTACGTAAAGGTTTCACGGAATTAGATCTACAATTATTCTACGAATAAACATGTATTTACATGGTTTCGTACAAAAATAAGACTATGTAATACTATATTCAAGTATAGAAATACGTATACATTTTCGGTCTTTGGGTTTTAAGACTACGACTCACTTATATGAAAATATTGGATTTTCTGGTTTCAAAAACTATCTCTTTACAAGGAAAAAGGGACTATGGATTTTCTCAATACAAACATCTTATGAACTCACCAACGTAATGTTGACACTCTTTCAAATTACTTGTATTCTCAGGTAACAATTAGTCAAGTCCGACTAACCTTTTGGAATGGGACGCGAAGACGTCTCTTTTACTTATTTCTTTATCATACTGTAATTGGGTTGAAACAATACCATTTGAACAATGTAACTTTCCAATTATAATGTATGATGGTTGTTATCTACTTATGTTTTCAATGTATGCAATGGTTGTGATGCTATGTCCCGTTCCGCCCTCAGACGATTCCGCCATCGTGGTTTGGGGGTGTGACAGATTGGTATCAGAGCATTGTTTATGGTGAACTAAGTATATCAATCCATTTAAAGATATACAACTATAAATACAATGGGACTAAAACTCTCTAAAACTTTTCGTACAAGTATATTTTTAAAATACAATGATATTTATATAAAAGTATACACATACAAACAAAGATAGTATCACAATACAACAATTACAAGAACATTAGAGTTTAAGTTGGACATTACGTTTAGACTTAGTATAATATGTTATCAAACCATAGGGAAACGTAGCCTGATCAACTACGTTTGACTAGGGTTTGACCGACATGTAACTAAGTGTGAGCATAATGGACAACGGAGTAAAAACTCGAGAATCCTACAACACTTAGTAACCACGTCAACACTTAACATAAATATTTTTGATAGTATTAGTTATTATTAAGAGATACTAATGACAATTCTAAGTCGACACTAATATCAATATTATCTCAATACCTCTTTATCGTCTGCTTACTTGAGTTACGACTAAGAAAACGGTTCTAATGCCGACAAGGGCGACGACGGGAGCTTCACTTTAAGGGACAATTGAGTCTCCATGAGTAGTCACGACTTGAAAACCATTAGTGAGTACTCTCGATATGACTCACAAGGAGACACGGAAGTTTAACTCATAGTTGACCGATACGTGAGACTTTCCTTTTGCGCTACGATTTCAGTCTTAGGATTATTTCTATCTCGAGCTTAAGACTTAAGCTATGATATCTCTTGATTCTAAATCTCCCTTTTTGGGAATGCTTACCCAACCACCTTTACTTCGTATATCGTAATACACAAACCCCTTCCACTATGTCAAAAATTACTAAGTTTTAGTTCAAGGCCCTCAGAATACATGAGTGATATTCTCAAGTGTACCATCATGTTATACTCTCCAAATTACTCACATGTTTCTAGAACAATCATCTACCTTACGCTGTTCGTTCCCAGATCAACTTCGCACTTCGTCGACACATGGAAATTCCTACAACTTTGAGTTATCTTTCGACTCATATCGTTTCATACATTCGTTCGTGTCCTTCTAACGTCATTTGTATTCTCATTGTTATCAAGGATTAAATCACCTTAAGTCACACGTCAAACCTATAGCTCAACCGCTGCCTCTATAAAAGGTACAAAAACTACATTCACACCAAACGTTGTACAAACAATTTGCTAGGTCCTCTATTTTGAGGAGAGAGAAGTCTTAAATGTTATAATTCGCTATCCTCCAAAGGATTGCTTTCCTAGAATCACTAAGTTGAGGTTGTACACAATCTCAATGATCGATACTTTTATGCTTTCCTTCGGAGTAGCATTCTACCTTTACAATTTCAAATAAGTTCCTAACTCCTAAACTCATTTTTTCCCGACTCCTTCTAAATTTAAAATTTACGTGACTTAAACAGTTGGATAATTCATCAAAATTGAAATCAAAATAGTTCTACACGAGTCCCTCATCGACGACTTACACCTTTATCATAAGGAATTTCTTCATTCTCTTACTACCTCGTCTGGTTGCCACACGAGCGTCTTCATTCACCCGGAGTTGTAACGCACTTTGATAACAGTGAAGTTACTTATCGTTCTAAACCCTTCTAACATCACCTAGATCATGTGGTTTCATCTATCATGAGCTTTCACCGCCCCCGTTAGAGACAATGACTCCGTAAACATATTCTTCGAATATGGTTCTATTGTAAGGAGAGTGCTCGCAACGGAAATTGTGGCTCCAAGAATCCTCGGTCATTTCATAACTTGCTTTGTAGACGATGCTTGAACAGTCTTTACATTTGGGACATATCAAAACTTCGCTGCCTATCCTTAGTATGTACCTTTAGGAAATTTAATCGAAACAATATTCCGGGAATCTCCCAAAGCGCAACAAATGCCACCTTCATCATACTGGTGCCTACAGAGAGATGACATGCTATGATTGCAAGCAGAAGGGACATACTGCCCGCTTTTGCAAGACTTTGACACTGGGAACCCAATCAAGCGTCTAACTTGGGTTTGAGCCACGCTTGTTTTGGGTATGACGAAACCGAGCACTTCAAGAGAGACTGCTCAAAGGCAAAGGGGTCCAGCCAGATGCGATCAAGGAAGGAAATCGCTGACATACCAGAAGTCTGTCACTTTCCTGATTTGTTTCTAGAAGATCTTCCGGGGATACCCCCAACATGACAGGTCGAGTTCATAATCGACTTGATCCCAGGAGCTGCTGCCTAGAAAAATCTCCATATAGACTAGCCCCAGCAGAGATGCAGGAGATATCTAGTCAACTACACGAACTACTAGAAAGGGAATCCATTAGACTGAGCTTCTCGCCTTAGGGAGCACCGATTTTATTTATGAAAAAGAAGGATGGATCCTTTGGAATGTGTATTGACTATAGAGAACTGAACAAGTTGACTATCAAGAACAGATACCCACTTCCCAAAATCGATGACCTGTTCGACCAGTTACAGGGATTCAACTACTTTTCAAAGATCGATTTGAAAGCTGGGTACCATCAACTTAGAGTTCAGGAGGAGGACCTTCCAAGGACATCATTTAGGACTCAGTATGACCACTGCAGAATTGGTCATGATAACTATTGAGTTGACCAATGCCCCGACGGTGTTTCATGGACTGAATCCAGACACCAAAGTTCGGTGGCTTCAGGGAGTTAGTTCTAGAAAAGACTCGCAAGACAAAGTATACTGATGGCCAAACATGAAAGCAGAGATTGTTACTTATATGGGCAAGTGTTTGACTTGTGCCATGGTCAAGGTAGAATATCAAAAGCCCTCGGGTTTACTACAACAACCAGAAATGCCTGAGTGGAAGTGGGAGCGGATAACCATGGACTTCATAACTAAGTTACCCAAGGCAACTAGTGAGCTGAACACCATATGGGTAATTGTCGATAGGTTAACCAACTCCGCACACTTCCTACCAATAAAAGAGACAGACAAAAAGGAGAAACTGACAAGGACGTACATCGAATAGACTGTACGATTGCATGATGCGCCAATATCCATTATCTCAGATAGATATAGACGATTTACGTCACGTGTTTGGCAATCATTGCAAAAGACCTTGGGTACCAGGCTCAACATGAGTATAGCTTACCATCCACAACCGACGGGGCAAAGCGAGAGAACAATCCAAGCGCTGGAAGACATATTGAGAGCTGGCGTGATAGACTTCGGTAAGTCGTGGGACACCCACTTGCCGCTCATCGAACTTTCATACAACAATAGTTATCACACGAGCATTAAGGTTGCTCCATTTGAAGCTTTATACGGACGCAAGTACAGATCCCCTCTGTGCTGGGCTAAGGTGAGTGATACTCAGTTAGCCAGAGGTCAAGTACCTAACAGCACTCTCACCAGTCCTAAGATCATATGAGAGACGACAGAGAAAATCGTTCAGATCCGTGAACGATTGAAAGCATCCCGTGACCGACAAAAAAACTACTCGGATAAACGACGCAAGCCCTTAGAATTTCAGGTTGGCGATCGAGTGCTGTTGAAGGTCTCACCCTGGAAGGGAATGTTACACTTGAGAGCATGAAAAACCAAATCCAAGGTATATTGGGCCATTCGAGATCCTTGTTAGGATCGGCCCAGTAGCCTACAGACCCCAATTACCACAGAAACTTAACAAATGTACATCCCACTTTCCACGTGTCAAACATGAAGATGTGTTTGTCCGACGAGACTCTCTTCATATCGCTTGACGAGATTGGAGTGAACGAAAATCTCCACTTCGTTGAGGAACCTGTAGAATTCATGAATAGGGAAGTCAATAGGACGAAACAAAGCCGCATACCGATAGTAAAGGTCCGCTGGAACGCCAAGCATAGACCTGAATCTACTTGGGAACGTAAGGACCAAATTAAACTGAAAAACCCACATCTTTTCTCAAACCCTTGGGATCTACTCAAGTGCTAAATTTCGGGACGAAATTCTTTCTAACGGGTAGATGATGTGACAATTGTAAATTTTGGTCAACGAAAGTCAACCATAGTCAAACGAAGCGTACGTTAATCCATATGTTTAAAAGTTATTTTCCATAACTTTTGCGATGTATTATTAAATATTATAATACTACGTATGCTAATTCAAAACAATTATCGAGTAAACGCTGAAGATACGGATAATAAACTACTGTAGCGTAAAAATTCGATAATCATACAATTATTATTTTGAGAATAATAATATTCATAAAACGATCTACTCGTAAATATGAACCCGTGGATATATAGAACATTGAAAACGGAGTTCGTATGTGAAAGTTACAGCAATTAAACCGCTGTGAACGGATAAATGTACACAGGGTTTGGACTCAAAATACAAAATGTGGTGCCTTAAACATCAAATATGGAATAACAAATCATATATTATGAAGCGTAATACTATCTAGTATTTAATTTCATAGCTAAATACATTTTCCGGTAAAATGCTGAAAATCGCGTAATCGGAAGAATACTGCGCTTAAACGCGTATTTCATCGTCTAACGAGTTATGATTCTATCTAAATAAATGTTTAGCGATGTTTTTATACATAATATTTATTTAGAACATCATTTCTTCAAAAACTCATGAAATTACGCTAAAACGTTTTACGATTTTATAAAAAACAACTTATTTTTATATAAAATAGTGGCATTTTTATAAAACCAACCCACCCCTCCCCCACCCCCTCCCTTTGGCCGACCATGAGTCATCATGGGACACCCATGTTTTGCTTTTAAGAGACATGTCTCCTTATTTAAATCATATTGTACATAAAAAAAATGAATTTAAAACCCATAAACACCAACTTTTCATCTCATTTGAACTTACACCAACACCCAACATCTTCTCCCATCTCTCTCTCAACTCTCTCCACCCACCACCACCTCTCAAACCCACCACCACCATAAACCACCCATCTCCACCACCATCTTCCACCATTTCAAGTGTAAAACACCTCTTTTTGGTAAGATACTCTCATATAGTGAGTTAATACCCCTCATTTTCATCAAGGGTGAGTTCATACCCCTCATTTTCATCTTTTCTAACTTTTTGGGGGAGAATACAAGTTTACATGTTAAAAATGATGATTTACACAAGTTTATATGTGTTTATATACTATAAATAATGATTTACACAAGTTTATAAAACTAGTAGTTGTGTAAAAACGTTTTTGACATGACATATGTTTAGATCTATGTATTATGAACATTATGAGGTATTATATTTGTGTAAAAGTTACAAAACTATAAATAAATTGTGTAAAAATACTAGATCTTTAATATAAACGTCATGAAAACGAAAACTAGTAAAAACTACGTTTTTGTAACCGGAAACACTACTTTCTAACAAAATGGTTATAACCAAGTTATTACACCATTTTTGTGGAAAATATCTTAAAAGATGTTATTTATAATCATCTAAATAAGTTATTTCATTATTGTTCGTAAAAATATGATTATTACAACGGTATACTAAAAATAGACTATTATAGGAATAGTATGTTTTTGTGACCGGAAATACAGCTTTTCTAGTAATTTATAAAAAGAACGTCAATTTGACGTAATAACGACTATTTAGACTTATAACGTCATAATAAACTTGGAAAATGATATTTTTACAAGTAAGTTGGTATTTTAAACCAAAAATGACTATATTCGAAATAATGTGTATGAAAAATGACCATTTGGAAATATTACCATCATTTTGACTAAAAGACAAGATTTAAAAATGTTGTCATCACTCATGTAAGATGACTAAAACAAATTTCTTGCCATGACATTTTGATAAACTTTAAATTTATCTTATTAGAATATTTAGTGCTTTAGATGTAAGAAATTATACTTTTCAACTCATTGACATCTTTTAGGCTTAAATACGTTAACACAACGAAAACATTTATATAAATTATAATGTGCATAATTTATGGAACGAACGACAAAGATACGACAGAAATACTAAAGATAATTATATAAATATATAATTATTACATACTATAATTATCATGGACAATTTGATAATTACAAACGTAAAGGAGTTTTCAATATATTTACATACTATAATTATCATGGACAATTTGATAATTACAAACGTAAATGAGTTTTCAGTATATTTACATACTATAATTATCATGGACATTTTGATAATTACGAATACAAAGGAGTTTTCACTACATTTACAAGCAAGGCTTTACACTATAATTATCATAAGTATATCTTGATAATTACAAATACAAAAGGGTTTTCATTTCAGTACGAACTAGGATAAAACACCACGTTGGGTGGTTATGTGAGACATTTCTTCACAGTACTGAAAGATGTACGCATTAAGTCCTGGATTATAACCTTAATCATTCATGAGCGAGATAGTTGTGTATAGATCTATACGGGACTGACAATCCCGCACCTAAGCTGCTAGCTACAGCTAGACCGGCAGGTCTGAGGTGACAAATGTCTTAACATTGCGACGCCTGAAGAACGTCGTGGCAGGCCTACATACTAGTCACAGCAAGGTTATAATAACTCACATGAACGACAACGAATATCCTTAGTTTGGGGAAAAACATCTTCAAATGGTTTTATATAAATATAAAAGTACATGTTGCTCTACACAAAATATAAGTATGGTTTTTACTTATACATACGGGTTTTATGGGATTAAAACCACATTCTATTAATGTAGAAATATAAGTACGGTTTTACTTATACATACGAGTTTTATGGTATTAAAACTACATTCTAACAAGTTACAAATATAAGTATGGTTTTACTTATACCTATGGGTTTTATGGGAATTAAAACTACATTTTATCAAGATATAAATAAAAGTACGATTTTACCTACGTAAAGGTTTCACGGAATTAGATCTACAATTATTCTACGAATAAACATGTATTTACATGGTTTCGTACAAAAATAAGACTATGTAATACTATATTCAAGTATAGAAACACGTATACATTTTCGGTCTTTGGGTTTTAAGACTACGACTCACTTATATGAAAATATTGGATTTTCTGGTTTCAAAAACTATCTCTTTACAAGGAAAAATGGACTATGGATTTTCTCAATACAAACATCTTATGAACTCACCAACGTAATGTTGACACTCTTTCAAATTACTTGTATTCTCAGGTAACAATTAGTCAAGTCCGACTAACCTTTTGGAATGGGACGCGAAGACGTCTCTTTTACTTATTTCTTTATCATACTGTAATTGGGTTGAAACAATACCATTTGAACAATGTAACTTTCCAATTATAATGTATGATGGTTGTTATCTACTTATGTTTTCAATGTATGCAATGGTTGTGATGCTATGTCCCGTTCCGCCCTCAGACGATTCCGCCATCGTGGTTTGGGGGTGTGACAATAATAAATTCAAAGAAAAAGGAAAAATTAATTAAAAAGGGCAAGTTGGTCTATTTACTGACATAGTGACCAATTTGTAGCATTTCACAAACCTTAGGGACCACCAACATGAATTTCCAATAGTTTGTCCTAAAGTGCAACATTTGATAAACCTGAGGGACCAAAACTGTAATTTACTCTTATTTTTTTGTTCTAGAAAAGCCATTATGTTTTCGAAAACATCTCATAAAAACCATTATTTTTTCGAAAACTTTGTCGTGTGTTCAAATCTCATCTACAACTTAGTGGCTTAATTTTTTATAAGTTGCTAATATGAGATTTAAACATAGGACGTCTACTTGATTGGTAGTAAGACATGTCATCTAATCTATATAACATGTATGATCAGCGTGTTCTGAAAAAAAAAATAAAGAGCTTTAAAAAAGATTCCAACCAAAAACTTCGAGGATAGAGGCATGTCAGACATTAAATTCTTGGACTTTTATAGAATTATCAATAAAAGCTAACGTGGCTATCCCGTCATCATGTCACGTCAATATTACGGCACATCATTGGTAACCTGTTGATTACCTTTTAAAAGTTGAAAAATGAAACGCATTGAAAAAAGTTGTGGCAAATTAGTAACAAAAATAAAAGTTGGGGTTAATTAAAAATTGGACCTTAAATTCTAAGACTTTTGTAGCATTAACCCTAAAACTTATATCAAACCAGCAATTTGATTTCAATTTAACCGGAAAATGTTGGTGATTGTATATTATCAGTGTGTATTTAAGTGTAATGGATTAACTTGTTAACCAAATGGGATCTTGACAAACATTAAACAAGTAAGGAAGGTGCGAAGTACACACTTGTTTGAGTTACGTCAAGATTCAAAATACACTTTCGTTCCCCTAAACTAACGGGGGTCCGGGGGCAGTGCCCCTAGTAGCGGGGTCCAAGGGGCGGCAGCTCCTGGCGGGGTCCAAGGGGCAGAGCCCCTGGCTGGGGTCAAAATTTTGTGATCACCCGAACCTTATGATCATGAAGCCAAATGCAAACAGGGTTTTTGTTAGATGTCACACGACCAATATGATCACAAAGCCAAACGCAAATAGGGTTTTATTTATCCGATGTCACACGACCAGTGTGGAGTCACACGACCCGTGTGACATGCCCAGTAATTTGATACCGAATAAACCATATGACCCGTGTGGTAGCACACCACACGTGTGGCGCGCCCAATGACAGTTTTCTGTCCGTTTTTGACAGGTTTTATGCCGTTTTGGTCAGTTTTTTGGGTACGAAAATCATAACTTTTCACACATTCTCTGGTCTAGACATACTCTGAATCTTATCCAATCAAAGATTCAATCGTACCATTGAAATACTTTAATTTGAGAGTGATATTACACGATTTTCAGATATCAAAGCCATTGTTTTACCCCAATTTCTAAGAGAAAAAATCGGTTCGGTTTTTCTACCGGTTGCAACCGGTTTGAAATATGCACCTCTAGCAAAGCTCTTCTCCTCCATCAGATGCGGGTCCAAAATAATGAAAAACTTTTTCTACCTTTTCCTAATTTCGTGTTTCCAATTATCTATTAAACGTCTTATTTTAGATGATATATATATATATATATATATATATATATATATATATATATATATATATATATATATATATATATATATATATATATATATATATATATATATATATATTTCATGAATAAAGATAGCTACAATTCAATATCATAAACACGAGGACTTGCAACTTAAAAATAAATTACCAACTACATCCAACTGAAAACCCATAAATACATCCACAATCCTGATAATTTACATCCAATAACCAAAAATAATATATATATATATATATATATATATATATATATATATATATATATATATATATATATATATATATATATATATATATATATATATTAAAGATAAAATGAGAACCAATATTTTCATGAGAACCAAAAAACAAAATCTGAACAGTTAGATCGAAAAAATAAAAGACTAAGATGAGAGATGACAGTTTTGTAATTATCAGTATTTTTAATGATATATTAGGTTTTTAATTCTTAAGGGTAAATCAGACAATTAAAATTTCAATATCTGTAATTAAGGGTAACAAAACATAAAAATAGGCAACGCCTTTGCATTCTCTCTCTCTCTCTCGTTGCCTCTTTCCTCCCAACATCGACCATCGTTCTGTTTCCCGGGCCATCGCCCTTGCCTTCTAGTTGCCGTCATCTCCTTTTCGTCGCCATCGTCTTCTTGTGCGCCGCTTTTTTATGCGTCGGACGATGCCGCCATCAACGCCGCTTTCTTGTGCACCGGACGATGCCGCCTCTACAACCCTTCCTCCGCTAGGGTTCTGATACCACCAGCGAAGAAGAATCTCTGCACCGTCAAAATAACACCCAATGACAATATCGCTCGATAACAACGTGCTCCGTGAACTGACCGTGACCAGAGTGGAAGGCGAAGAACAGAAGACGACGAAATCACCACTTGTTCATATCTTTCATTCTCTTCAATGGTCGTGATTTTTCTCAATTTGTCCTCTCTCTATCTATTTTTCTGATATCCGTAGTTCTAGAGTGAGAAAGTTGAGAGAGGGTAACAATGGCGACATCATCTTTCTCTGCCGCGAGCTACATTTCAAAATCAAGCATAGCCGATTCCATTTTCAGTAGCGAACACTCCAAAAATCGGTTATTGTTGAAGTTCAAATTGAGTAGGAGGCTACGGTCTAGAGGAAGGAATTTCGCTGTGACTAACGTCGCTAGCAGAAATCAATAGTTACAAAAATTGCCTGATCAGTCTGTTCAAAAAGGTATTATTGCTAGTAGCTTTTACATTGTAAATCTCTTAATTTTGATTATTGTTAATTGGAGCGGATTGTTCCGAGATTATATATATCTTCCAATAGTACTTACAATGTCATTGGAACAGTCTTCTATGTATTGTCTACGGATTTTAAACATAAAGGTTATATGTAATTATCTTAAGAAATCTACTGTTAATATTGGTGGCTTCACTTGTTTTGATGGATTTTAAACATAAAAATGTGGATTATGCATATTGTTAAGTTTACAATCCCTTCATCATAGAGAAAATAGAGTCACAAGTTTAATTTTAGATTTTGAGCCTACTACTCTTCGAAATGCAAGTTTTGGTAAACTTTTTTTTCTTAAATAAGATTGCAGTCCAAATTTACCTTTTTGCAAACTACCATGACACATTGGTAGCATTGATTGGAGAAAATATGCAAAAGTGTTTCGTTGTTTGATTAGGGAAATAGTCATGCTTTAATTGCTTTTATTTTGTGGTATATTGCACCATAACCATGGATGAGTTGTACAATTTGACATGTCGATACCTTCTTGACCTATATAAATATTTATGGGTTATTGGATTGTACAATATTCACCTGTAGGTATCGTTTTTAAAGTTTAAAACTATATAAATACATTGAATAAGTTGTATAGTTTTGAATAATTGTTACCAAAAAAACTCGAACTAAAAAGCATATGTGCACATGTGCGTATTTGCACATATTCACATATGTGTATTTGCATATGTGTATATTTGTGTGTATTTGTATATGTGCGTATTTGTATATATGCATACATGAAAATATGGATACATATATGTGCATATATGTGAATTATAGCATTGTACTTATGGATTTCTTTTTCTATTTGTTTGTGTATATGAATACATATATGTGCATATGTGTATATGCATGTGTATATGTGCATATGTGTATATGCATGTGTATATGTGCACATGCATACATATATGTGCATATACGTGCATGTGTATATGCATGTGTATATGTGCACATATGTGCATATGTCTGTTCAAACGTATGTGCACATATGCATATGTACATCAATTTGTTCATATACACACACGTGTGAGTATTTGTATATATGCATAAATGGATGTGCATTGGTTCATATGTGTATATGCATGCATGTATTTATTTTAATGTTTTTGAATACACATTTATATTAGTTTTTATTAATGTTTTGCAGATTTTGAAGAATTTATCAATCAAATTGAAGAATTGAAAAATGACGAACTAAAAAAATGAAAGTATGATGTGATGGGTGATGATTGTGTCTATTTATGATAATATCGTCGGCTATCCGGCCTCCGCTATCCGTCGCTTTCTCGCCGGATTTTGGTGCATGATATGTAACTAAAAAAAGTTGTTATTCCATAAGTTAAGCATTTGGTGACTAAAGCTTTTCACGTGAGGAGTTTGTGGATTACAGGACACTATTATTCATCAAGTATTATACCACTTTAATGTTGGATTTAATCAAAATGTGCTAAAATATGATTTCTCAGTAGGGGTATTTTCGACCTTTGCTTCCATTTGAATCGGTAAAAGACCATGTTGGCCATCATTTATTGTTTAAGTAGGGATGTAACATTTTTTTGTTTTGAATATAGATGAATGCAGGTTATATTTGTTCCACATCGGTTACTCTATTTGTTTGGTTTTTTAGCTAACATTGAATTGTTAATTTCTTATTTAGTTGCTGTGGATTTTCTAGAAGCTTTGAGTCTGCACACAGGACATAGTAAAACTTAGCTTACATTTAGCAATAAAGAACTAATATGACGATCTAGCAAACGATGATATTGTTTTAATTAATATATAGTCAAAAATATAATTACTTAATGTTGTTAGATTTACATTTAAAATTTGAACTATTGGGTGGAGAGTGTTTCAACTTTCAAGTTCTCATCGTCTTTGGGGTTGATCTTATTATTCAAGCTTTTTATAAAGCATAATGCATAAACTTGGAAGAAAAGCTATAATTCGATTATCAAAATCTCATCTAATTGAATTCACCTACGACCCTTTTTCGTTTTAAAAAAAATAAACATCTATATCTGTCTCTACACCAAAATATGTTTGTATATAACTTGTTTTTTGTTAAATTCATTGATGAATACAAAAATATTTTTTTTTTATAATATGTTTTCTGTTAGTACAATGAAACTGCATTGCTATGATGAATTCTCTATTTAGGACGACTGTATTGCCATTTTGTGACACAATATTCATTGATGAAATTAGGGATTTATAGTATGCTTATTCACAGGTGAATTTGGGGTTTATAGTATGCTTATCCACATATTCACCGATGAATTTGGGATTTATAGTATGCGTATTCACCGATTAATTTGAGGTTTATAGTATGCTTATTCACTTATTCACTTATGAATGCACTTCCTTGATGAGTTGGTTACAAAATCTTACTTTCTAGTTCTATTTTTATAACATGTCTGATGCAATTTCTACTTTCAACCATTTTATAGGCATGAAGACGACACATTTTCTAGGTATTGTTGTTTGAAAGTGACGCGACTGCTTTGAATATGATATGTTATATGGCTTTTCAAGTCGCATACATGGTGAGGAGGTTGATCATGAACAATGTTGTTGTAGATGCTTCATATTTTTTGAGACCATAGGTTGATCATGTTACTTATTGATTTTACATTCATTAGTTGTTTAGTTATGTTAAATTCATTGATGAATAATCATATTTCTTGTTGATTTTGCATCATTCATTGATGAATTTAGGGGTTTAGTATATCCAAAAATTGTATTCATTGATGAATTTTACTGTAATGCCAATGTCGAATACTTATTCACCAAATTCAATGACGAATATTCATTGTAAGCCAATTTTACTGTAATGCCAATGTTATTTACGTATATTCATTAATGAATTACATCGAATTTGTCATGTTACATATCCATGTACGAATATTCGTTATTGAATTTTACTTCATTGCCAATGTTGACTAGTTATACACTAAATTCAGTGACGAAAATTCAAAAAAAAAAGAAAAAAAAAGCCCACTAAATCCAGCGACGAAAATTAAAAAAAAAAAGCCAAAAGAAAAACCACGAAAATTCAAAAAGAAACTATATTCAATGAAATAATTATAGTCAATCCCATTATTTTAGGTAACTTATAATTATCTTGATTTTATTTACTAATATAGATATACTAAGATTACTATTATAACCTTGTGAAATGATTGGTCCAGAATTGTCCTCGCGTTCTCAACCTTTTAATTGTCCTCGGTTGAACCTCTCCTTATATATATATATATATATATATATATATATATATATATATATATATATATATATATATATATATATATATATATATATATATATATATATATATATATATATATATATATATATATATATATATATATATATATATATATATATATATATAATGAGAACACTAAAAACGTTGAGAACGCGAGAACAAATCTAGACCTTGTAAATATTAAGAGCCGAGGCTAATATAAACGAGTAAATTATGTAAATTCTAGAAGTGATCAAACATTGTTTTGTTTCTAGAGATATTAATGAAAGAAAAACATGGAATGTCGTCATATGAAACATTTAATATTCTATTTATCGATTCCGATTTCTGGTAAGCTCAAGGAAAACTGCAACATTGATTCAATGCCAATTTAGTGCGAGTACGCATAACGTTATTACTAGCACCAAATCTTTGAGGGGCTCAAGGATATCATTTATACCGTAGGTTAGTTGGAACAAATCAACATTGACTATATAGACCTTTTCCAATTCACCATATCACATCTGGGTGTACCATGTATGGCTACCGGTTATGGAAAAAACAAGAGCATGTTTAGGTGCAATAGACTATTTCTATTTATGGAATGTCATCATATGAAACGTTTAATATTCTATTTCTCGATTCTGATTTCTGGTTAGCTCAAGGAAAACTGTAAAACTGATTCAATACCAATTTAGTGCGAGTACGCATAACTTTATTACCAACACCGAATCTGTGAGGGGCTCAAGGATATCATTTATACCGTAGGTCAGCTGGAACCAATCAACATTGACTATATAGACCTTTTCTAATTCACCGTATCACATCTGGATGTACCCTGCATGGTTACGAAGGACATAATATATTAGTCAAATCATATGTATCTCCATTACGAAGTTATGGAAAAACTAGAGCATGTCAAGGTGCAATAGACTATTAGTCAAATCATATGTATCTCCATTACGAAGGACATAATATATTACCATATTAGTAGTACTTGTAACAGATTCCATGAAGTAAATTGTAAGTGCATGTTACCCTAATAGTTGATCTCAATCAAGTACATGTGAGTGTTAGTATAATATATTTATAATATCCGTCTCTATGGATAATCAACTAACAACTTGCATCAATCTTATTTCACTAGTTTCTTTCATGACGAATGATCAATCGTGGGAATTCTATATTAGTTGATATTCAGGGAAGTTAATAACCATATGACAAACAAAATTGTTGTATCAGATAATAATTAAATACAAATATTTTGATGATAAGAAGTTTGATGCTTAAATAACTAAGTGTTCTAACCAAGGGCAAACTGGTCAAAGAAGGTAAAAATATAGAAATTGTTGCTTTAAGACCTTTTTATTAAGTCATAACGAAGTGTTACTTCATTTAGAAATTTGTTTTAATGACATGAGGACAAAATTGGATATTATGGAAAAAAATTAAGAAAGTATTTGTCAATCTCTAAAAATTAATATCTCAAAATCTAAAAGGAATTGAGAAAAAGTCATCAATATGACTTTTGTAATATTTAATATAACAATAATATAGGAAAAATATTCGGTTCATTTGGATTATAACAAAGAAGTTATGAAGGTTTAAAAATGGCCATAAAGTTACAAAAATGGCTACATGCTCATGTTTGAAGGACTTTACCAAGAAATCTAGACAGGTTCAGCCTTAATTCAGTGAAGAAAAGTTGTAAAGCTTGTTCTCATCTTTCTAAATATATAAAGTTTTCAAGAACCAGGCTTGATTTATTGAATTTATGACTATCTAAAAATCAAAAAAAAAGTAAAGAAAATTTCAAAGGCTTTTTATAGAGGGACATTTTGGACTTTTTACAGATCTTAACTAATCAAAATCAAGTGTTAAAGCCTGGTTCCTAATTATTTACTTGCGCGCTGCTTTTCTTTTTCTATGTGTTTGGGTGCGTAAATTAAGAGGGAGAAAAGGAGAAATCGAGACCGTATTTGGTCTCTTCAGTTTGCGATTTTTAGCAAGGGACAGAGGGACGGATCAGAAAGAGAGAGAGAGAGAGAGAGAGAGAGATGCGATTGAGAGATTGCTTGATAAAAGAGTTGATGGCAACAACATCATTGCTGTTGTTGATACCGTCAAGTAGAAGCAGTAGCTGGAAAGGATGGGTGGCCAACGGTGAATGATGTTGGTGGAGGTAGTAGCGGTTTCTCATGGTGGTGGTTTGATTTCTTGCTGAATCAGCCAGGAACATCTCAATTTCATACTTGGAACCTAACTTGGATGTATTTTTCTTAGACCTAATTACCATGTAAATCAAATTTTGTTGGAATTTCTGGATGCATGTTAACATTGGTTTAAGATTGGTGAAGAAGAAGTAAGATTAAATCAGAAATTAGTTGAATTTATGTGTAAGGTTGAGTAATATGCTACATGGATGAACTTTACTTGTGTTTTTGAAGTTGAAAATTTATAGATTTGAAGTTCTTATTGAAATTGAGATAAATCTATATGTTGAGCTTTGTAACTAGTTGGAACCACCAAAGAATGAAGAATGGGATGTGAGGCCCGTTTTCTTCTCAATAGGTTTGTAAAGGTAAGTGGAGTTGTTACATTATAGTTAGCATGGTTTAAGCTGCGAGTTGCTTAAAGTAGAAGTATGACGATCTTTTGTGATTGCTTTCGTGTTTTGAGTCGTTGTTGCATAAGAGGTGGTAGGAATCCTTTTTATGTGTTAAGTTATGAGTTTAAACGTGTTGTGAGTGAATATGAGTTTTGGGGAGTTTTATATAAATATTTTTAGAAATTGGACTTCACATAAGAGATATTGACGCTATCTCTTATACATAGCGCCGCTATCTTCGCTGGTCAGATTGCCCTTCTTTAGTCTGTAAGTGTTCATTTGAGTTAAACATTTCCCAAACACTTCCTATAGGCGATTGAGCGAACGTATCACCAAATTAGTCAAGGAAACACGAATAGGAGCTGAGGGAGATCGAATCTAACATCATGAATGCATTTTTTATCCCTAAATCAAAGAGGTATGTGGGTTTTTATGAGTTTTAGGGGTTTTTGAAACCCTAGTGTCTAAATTCACGAAATTGTGTAATTCTATATGATGTTAGTAAATGATCCTAGTAAGTTTTCCTAAGCCCTTGGTATGTTTAATTTCTAGTTTCTATGGATGAATTCATTCAGACGCGAATTACGGTTGTGTAGAGAGGATAGCAACGCTATCCTTAGAGAGAGCGCCGCTATCTGCCTTTGACAGATTGTCTGCATCTTTTATTTTGCTTGGCTTGATCTTTTCGGTCGAACTTCATTGGGATGTTTGAGGATGACTAAGAACTGAATTGTGATGTTATATCACAGCTAAATCCTTTAGAAAGGAGGCGGATGCGAGATTTAAAAGGTATCAGCCCAGCAACATGCATGCATCGCATCATCACTGAAGAAGGAGCCAAGCCAGCACGTGACACACAACGTAGGTTAAATCATGATTATGTGAGGTGGTAAAGAAAAAAGTTTTGAAATGGTTAGATGCTGGTATCGTATATCCCATCTCCGATTGGGTCAGTCCCGCACGAACTGTACCCAAAAATTCAGGCATCACAATAGTTGATACGGAGGACGACGACAAGGTGTCTACAATACCCATCACAGGATGGAGAGTCTGCATCAATTATAGGATACTCAACCCTGCAACTTCCAAGGATCACTTCCCTCTCCCATTCATAGACCAAATAGTGGAAAAACTAGCAGGTCAAAAGTACTATTGCTTCTTAGATGGATATTCTGGGTACAACCAAATTGCAATCCATCCTGAAGACCAGGAAAAGACCACCTTCACCTGCCCTTATGACACTTTTTTGTTCCGAAGAATGCAATTTGGTCTATGCAATGCACCCGCTACCTTCCAATGATGCATGATGGCGATCTTTTCAGATATGGTAGGGGACTAGTTAGAAATTTTCATGGATGACTTCTCTATCTTTCGACTGTCATTTGATACATGCTTAGCTCAACTGGAACGAGTTCTGGTAATATGTGTCAAATCAAACTTAGTTCTGAGTTGGGAGAAAAGCCATGTTATGGTAAGAGAAGGAATTTTTAGGGCACGTAGTTTATGAGCGAGGATTTGAGGTGGATTGAACCAAGATCAAGGTGATTTATACATTACCTCCATCGGAATCAGTTAAAGGAGTTAGGTCATTTCTTGGTCATGCTGGGTTCTATGGAAGGTTCATCAAGGAGTTCAGCAACCTTTCGAAACTGTTGTGCAATTTGTTGCTTAAGGACGCACCATTTTTATTCGACAAAGCATGCGTCAAAGCATTCACTGTTCTAAAAAATAAAATGGTCGAAGCACCTATCCGGAAACCACCTGATTGGTCAAAGTCATTTGAGATCATGTGCGATGCTAGCGACTATGCTGCAGCAGTGCTAAGGCAAAGAGTTGACAAGAAGCATGTAGTCATTTGCTATGCAACTAAGACATATTCTCTGAAGCACAATTAAATTATACGACCACTGAGAAAGAGTTGTTAGTTGTTGTCTTTGCATTGGACAAGTTTAGGTCGTACATCTGGGGATCAAAGGTCACAGTCTTCATAGATCATCGTGCTGTTCACCATCTTTTAGAGAAAAAAGAATCGACAACATGGTGGCAGATAATTTATCACGTATTCCAGCACAAGGACTCGAGGCATGGATACAAGATTCCTTCCCTGATGAGCAATAGCTCACCGTCTGTAGCAATCCATGGTATGCGAATTATGTTAATTTTCTAGCCACAGGGAAGATGCCAGCAAATTGGTCAAGACAAAGACAGAAGCAATTTCGAACATATGCACGACGATTTATATGGAATGAACCTGATCTCTTCAAGGTGGGACCTGATCAAATGATCTTCCGATGCATACCCGATAATGAGATACATAGGGTGTGGAGGACATTTCAGCGTAAAGAAGACCATACATAGGGTGTTAGAATCAGGTTTGTTCTGACCAGCAATATTTAAGGACGCACGTGCAATGGTGAAGGCTTGCCTACGATGCCAACAGTTGGGAAGCATTTCAAAGAGGGATCAGATGCCACTTAACCCTATCCTGGTAGTCGACATCTTTGATGTGTGGGGAAATGACTTTATGGGACCCTTTCCTACATCACACGTGTATGTTTATATCTTGGTGGCCATAGATTATATTTACAAACGGATTGAGGTTGAGGCCAGCAGAACCAATGACCACCATGTAGTGTGCAAGTTTGTGAAGAAGAATATCTTCACCAGGCATGGTGTCCCCAGGGTGATTATCGATGACGGTGGTTCAAATTTCAAGAATTTCAAATTTGGTCGATTGCTTAAACACTATAGAGTCAACCACTGCGTTGCTACGCCTTATCATCCACACACAAGTGGTCAAGTTGAAGTCTCTAATCGTCAAATCAGGGAAATCCTACAGAAGACCGTCAAACCCAATAGGAAAGACTGGTCGCAACGATTAGAACATGCATTGTGGGCATACCGAACAGCCTTTAAGACACCAATTGAAACAACACTATATCGGTTAGTCTATGGAAAAGGAATCGGGCCATGTGGGCTGTAAAGCAAGTAAACACCGATTACGAGACAACTGACGAGGAACGAAAACTTCAGTTAATCTGAGAAAAAAGAGCTGCGTGATGAAGCGTATGACAACGCTTCTACTTATAAGTCCAAAATGAAAACTGAAGTTGAAATCCTTTGAAGTAGGACAAAAGGTGTGGTTATTCAACTCTAGGCTGAAGATGTTCTCAGGAAAGCTGAAGAGTAAATGGAATGGACCCTATGAAATAATAAACATCATAGTGCACGGTGCAATCGAAATAAAGGATAACAAAGGAGGACCTTTATTCATGGTTAATGGACTCCGTCTGAAGCCATACATCACGTCAGGAACATTCAAGAATTTACAAGTGGAAGCAACCAACTTACGAACCATGATGGATGCAGGTAAAATGTATGGCTGAAAACGTTAAACTTAGTGCTTGTTGGGAGGCAACTTGCTTGTTGTATCTTCTCATTTTATGAGCATTTTTATATTTTTCTTGGTCATGTTAGATTAGTTAGGATTAAGCAACAAGAGGTATAGCTAGAAGTAACTGTGGGGTGCTGTATAGGTGAGATAAGAAGAAATTTCAAACACCCGAGGTATGCATCGCGGTCAGCTTTTCTACGAGTCGTGAGTCTTCCAAACCTCGACGTTTAGATAAGCACCAAATGCTGCCAGCTCCGACAAACATGCCGAGGCTCGCGCCGCAGACTATCGCGATTTCAAATTCAAGAACGAAGATAACAACATTGAAGAGTCTATCTGAATAAGATCTCAGCCTAGAAAAGGTTTACACCCTCCGAATCTAATGAACACCTCTGTAAGTACAATCTCGAACCTTTCAGTGAACGATCTCAGAGCTACACAATGATTCTGGTAAGCATTCTCGAAACCCTCTGATTAGCATCCTACTAACCTACTGCTTAAGGTTTCTTTTTCGTGTGAAGTAGAGTTATATAGCGTAATGTGATACATCTAGACATAACATACGATTCTAGATTTCAATTTCGACAAAAAAAACTGCAAAAGATTGATCGAATAGCCTGAAATTCGAAGATTTAGGATCTGTATTCTTACGCCACGTTGTAGCTTTCTCTGATTCGCTACGTGTAGATTGAAGATCCATATTAAGCGATCCGGGTCGTGATAACCCCACGACGCGTAACCCTGCTGTACAAAACTGATTCTTAAATTTTTGCAGGAATTGTCTGCCCAAAACAGCATTGATAAGTCTCATGAATGGCTTGGAGATCTGTTTGGGAGGATAATAGCGGTACTGTAGCATGGTAGAGTTTGGATCAAGACTTGGAGTGTACACCTAGATGGATGTCGAGAATGCCAAGTTTGATTTCTTCATCAAAACGAGCTTGAAGGGACCCACTTCGTCTTTCGCCCCCCAAGAATTTTTGGGGATCAATGGCGCCTACAATATATAATTCCAATACCATATCCGCTGCTCACGTATACCTACCATCCCATAGGCTTCTTCATCGGCTTATCGATATGATGTTCCACGAGCGAACCAACCTCGAATATGTGACTTTCACTGACCTTTTTGTGATGTGGACGATGATATCAAAAATGAAAACGTGCAACATCTCGTACATAGTCACCGAGTATTTCATGCAAATGGTAGAACACCCTACTAATGTCTCAGCATTAGGGGGCGGTCATTTTGTCACTCGCTTGCCAATTACTTAAGGCATCCTTACCCCTGAAAATTTGGGTCAGCTGACCAAGTTTCAGCATGTCTTCCAAAACTCTAACATCACCACCTCTCGAGAAGTCATTTACATTGATGGAAACAAGCTTTATGCTGATACTTTTCCGGTGCAAGTGTATTTACGTGATGCCAGCGCATCATCAGGACATTGAAGAACGGACATGACAATCCGCCTGTGTGTTCTCTTCAAGCGGATGAGGACCTCTAGCATTTGCCAGGCGAAACCCGGATATTGAAACACCAAGTGATTGAGCAGTGAGCCAAACCCAGAGGACTAATTTGAGACGTTCAAGAATATCATAAGAGCTCAGAGAATGCACGTTTTCAGATTTGAGGATCGTTGATTACATTAGACAGTTAATGGCAGATGTTTCTAGTAAGCCGCAAAGTCCACAACCGCCTCATGAGGATCTTGAGGAAGAACCCGAAGAGGAACCTTATTACGTTCCTGGAGAAGGTGGACCAGGAAATTGATAGCTATCTCTTCTTGTTAGATATTAGGAAATATTAGACTATATGTGCGCTTTCAATGGTTTGCTTGGTTTGCATAGATTTTAGGAGTTATTATTAATAAAACATTGTTGTGAGATGGTTTGCTTAATGTATAGTGTGAGTTGATTGAATGCATTTTGAAGAGCTGATAAGAGAATTTTCGCGACACATGCTGCTATAATTGGTGCCACGGTATCTCAGCAGTGATCGATGGATGCTGAAGTCAGCACCTCCTCGCATCGCGACCATTGCTTGTTGGACGCGGAACAATACAATCAATAACGAACAAAACTTTTGTTTAATTTCAAATTATTGTATATTGCATATTTATTTTAATGTTTTTGCTATGTGTGTGCATGATCCAACTATGTATGACTGAGTATCCCAAGAGAAGGAGTTGCATAACACAAGTGTGGGGTTATAGCACCCTTAAACTTGTGTTATGCCGACGTGTTCACTATTGCGCCCCGACTCCTGGAATTTAATCGAGAATGGTACAAATGATCAACCCTGATATGTATTGATCCTGATATGCAAGCATTTCACTGTCCTAGGGGTAACTCTTTTTCTCCCTTTGTTTTGAATTTTCTTTTGTCAAACGGGGACGTTGTATTGTTTTAAGTGTGGGGTGGGGATGGTCGAAAAATATATAGAGTAATGTTAGATATTTTTTAGAAAATATCACATTTTTCAAAATTTCTAAGAAATTGTAACTCTAAAACAAATAGGTTTTGATTTTCTTTAATTAACAATGCGGTATTTTTCAAGAAATATTGTTTATTTGTTAACATGTTAGTTTAGTTAAAACAAGTTGAGTAGTTTGAGAAGTTAGAAAATTTCTGGTAGGGATTCAGGAAGGAATTTCAATCAGTGGCATTTGTTGTTTGAGCCGGTAAATTTGAAAAGGGCAGCCCGTAGGGCACTTATGCACCTCACAACCTAAGATCAACCGGTCAGGGAGAGTGTTTTTGAAAGCTCGTTACATAGATAACATAGAAAGTCATGGAAATCTCCTTAACCGCCTTTAGAATCTGAATGAGTAAGTTTGCACAGTTGTAAACAGAAAATTTGAATCAAGGGTTCTCTAGAAAGTCGTGATTCCCAAAGGGTATTTTGGTTATTTTTCTAAAATCGTTTTTATCTAACTTTTTAAATCACAATAAACTTTGAAACTAACGATTTTTAAAAATGTTTGAGTCATTGTTAGAAAGTCTTAAAAGCTATATTTGCTTGAGGGACAAACAAAGCACAAGTGTAAGAACCCGCAAAAGTTGTAAAAAGGGTAAAATGGTCTTTTGACACATTATAAGACCATTAGGTAAAATAATATGTTAATTGTGAAATAAGAGTATAAGAAATAAAAGTTTATGAGAAATTTGGAGTTTTACCGCGTGAATAGTGAAATTTGGCCAAAAAGGGAAAATTGGTCATTTGACATAAAAATGACCATTTTGTTAAGAAATTTCAGTAAGGGGCTAAGTTAGTAATTATTAGAACTTTGTTTGCAAGATTTTGGGTCTTAGGACCATTTTTGTAAAGAAAGAGGAAGGGTAGGGACTAAAATGTAAATATCTAATAAATATTAAATATAAATGAGAGATATCCAACTCTCATTTTCCAGAAAACTTGAGAAGCATCGGGAGAGAACGAGAGACCACGAGAGAAGAGAAAGAATTCTGGAAATTTTGCAAGGAATTGGGGCTAGAATTGAAGATTTCCAAGCAATTGAGGTAAGAAATCAAGTTTGAATACTTACTATTCATCATCTTCTTGGGATGAAATCTGGAAATCTGATTCATGAAGTTCATGAAATGTTTCCAGAGGTTTATCTACAGCTAAGTATGCTAAAATCATCAAGTAAGCATGTTCTAATTCTTGAACATGTTGAAAAATCAAGAAATTATGATTTTTGCTCAAGAACCCTAATTCACGGGTTTGTATGATCAAGACTAGCTTTTATGGTTTTATTGAGTCCAAATGATCACTTAGGATGTATTAAGACACTCCTAAGTGGTTAATTTCAAAAAGATGAATTTTTAGTGAAAATTAGCAAAAACGGGTTTTTGTGAAATTGGAATTGGAATCAGTGATTCCATGGTTGAAAAACATGTTTAAATGATGGGTTTTAGTCATGGAATAAGTCTAAAATGATTAAGTAAGTTATAAAGAACTTAATATGTGAAATTAGTGAGTTACAGGACAAAAATCGGGCAAAAACTCGTATATGCAGGTTGTGCACGAGTCGTGCCCTTTTGCCCTTGGGTTTGCACGAGTCGTGCCATCCTGTAGAAGTCAGAAAAGGCATTCAACAAAGAGCACGAGTCGTGCTCTTTCATGCACAAAAAATGCACGAGTCGTGCATCCTCTCTGATGTTCAGAATGTCCAAATTTTTTCAGAAAATGGTGTTAGACATGTCCGTTTGGTCTACAATTCATGCCATAAGCCTAAAATGATGTAAAACATGAAAAATAAGGCTAAGTTGAGTATATAAATTTCCAAGGGTATAATGGTCAATATTATACCATGTAAATGATAAATGAAAGTAGCAAGGAGGGGTATAAGTTAAGTAATGAATGTCACAACTATATTGTGATATGAGTCTAGTAAGATACGAAGTCAGTGGTCTATACATGTTGTTAGAGTATAACATGCTATTAATAAAATATGAATAAACTTCTTAGGTACTTAAGAAGTAAAAGGGCAATGAATAAGAGAGACAAGGACGGGGATAGTTCTAGTTAGACTTCTCTAACTAGTCAAGGTGAGTTTTATGAGGATTTCTCTAGTACATAGCAAAATGATATTTTCAGAAAAATAAGATTTCCAAATGTTTGCAATTACTAAAGTTTGGAAAATAGTTTTTAAAGTAGCTCTATACAAGGGCTAAGTGTTTCAAGCAGATTTTTAAGAAGTATAGTTTGCAAAAGTATTTTGAAAGAAGTTCCATATGTGAACTAAGATGTTAAAGTCAGTTTTGAAAGTATTTTCGATAAAGAGTTATAAAGTGTATGATTATGAGTTATTTCTAAATTGTGTCCCATTTTGACCAATTTGAGATGTAATGAGATAAGAACTAAAGAAAGAAAGAAGTAAGAGTCAGTTATCCGGACTAGGATCACCCACATAATCGGGGGATCAGAAGACACTACTGGGATGGTACCTCCCGTCGCGAAGTAGTTATCTAGCTTAGTATACCCTTGAGCTTGAATCCGTTCCAAGTCACAAAGGGGAGACGGAATGAGCATAACCTAGCGGGCGGATCTGTTCTGTCCCGCGAGGGGAGCTAGTAGAATGAATTAAACTAAATTAATTCATGAGTTTCAGTTGGTCACAAGTAAATGAGAAAGAAAGCAGTTATAAGAAGGAAAGCAGTTTTGAGAAAGAATACAGTTTTGATAAAAGAAAGTAGTTTTTGAGAAAGAATTCAGTTTTGATAAAAGAAAGTAGTTTTTGAGAAAGAAAGTAATTTTTGAGTTTTGAAGATAGAAAAGAAAAGAGATTTGAGATTTATTATGAAATAAGTTCTAGTAGTATACTTGTTATTAATTCAAGTTTTAAAGCAGAAAAGTTTTGGGTCTAAAACCCATATTACTCACGAGACTTTATGTCTCACGTGTTATTTTTTTTAAATGCTATGTACTTAGGTGAGATGAACAGGAGCTGGAGTGGGACCAGTATGAAATACAGTAAGTTTAAATTATGGTTTTCTGTATTGAGTCTGTAATACCCCTTGAGAATAAGTTTGTAAAAAAAAATTAAGTGACTTTTTCATAGCCATGCTTCGTAAGATATTTGTATTATAAACTGTATTAAATTACGGTTTGAGAATTACGGTTTGAGAAAGGGGTGTTACAACAAGTGTGGGATGTTTGATAACGCACAATAATGTTAGGTATTATATGTGTCATTGAGCTGGGTTTTAGTTGATTTATCTTTCTAAAAAGACTAATATCGCTCACTTTTAGTGTCGAGTGCTTGTTTGTGTTTTTAGTGTAAATACAGGGTTTATAATGCAAAATTGGTGAAAGTTAGTGATGGAAAACGAGGATAAGGTCGAGGTGATACTTGAGGCGCAGACGAAAGCACGACGCGACGCGGTCAAACAGATAAAAACGGAATTCGGAGGAGTTCAAAATTCAAGAAGCGACAAAGCGGGGAATAGGGCTGACTCGCAGCGCGAACAACGTTTATACGTGACGCGGGGAGTCAGATTTCTGAACTATAAATAGAAGCTCCTAGGTCGGATTTTGGGAACGGAGATTGATCCATAGAGTTGAACTCAGGCTTCTTTGACTCATATTTCGTAGCACATAGTTACTTGAGTAAGAAATATACACTATTGTATGTTCAGATATATACATATATATGTTATGTTGTTACAGTGGAAACCTATTGGTGGAGTGATTTTGTTATCTGTGAACAACAATAGTTATGTTGAGTATACATACTGATTTGTAAAAGCAGAGTTGGTACTAGCATGGTTGAGTTAAATAGTCTTTCATTCGAATTGTTACAGCCATGAGGGAAGTTGTAATTAAGCATAGTTGATTGCGAAATGAGTACATACGAGTGTTTATGATTGAGTTTATGAGTAGTACTGGTTGTGGTACTTGCTGTTGAGTTGTTGTTTACTACTAATTAACTGATGTTTGTGAAGCTAATGAAATTCCAGATTTCAAATACAAAGAGAATGTATATATTTGCAAATGTATTTAGCAAGATGGATAGCTGAGCTGTATACTGAGAAATTATAGGTGTTTGTGTTGTAAGAGTTGGTTGTTATATGTTTATAGCACTAATACATCTTGTGTTGATGTCGAGCAGGAGATTTTTCACTAAGCTTTTGTAAGCTTACCCGTTGTTGTGTGTGTTTTACAGGTATCTGTAGCAGTGATATCGGAAGGCATGTGATTGAGAGAAAGAGAGAGAGAGAGAGAGACAGAGAGAGAGAGAGAGGGATAACTTTGTGCCACCCTTTAGTTGTGCTAGATTTTTGTGTTGTAATGCCTGGCTTAGTCCGTAAGGACCTTGTATGTATTTTAAAATGTTAATAACATATTGTTTTCGTGGTTTGAGTACTAGCTAGTATACCCAATTTTTATGTGTTATGTGTTTAAAATTCTTGAGTATACTTTGTATGGAAAACTGGGCGTTACATGGGATGAATTTGTATTTTTGTAAAATGGACAGGTTTGACGTTGTAAAAGACAAACATCATGTTGAAAGTTAAATCTAAATACATAAAGAGAAAAGGATATAAGTTCTATTTAGAACATGTTATACAATTTATATGTGATTAATTATGGGTGGGTTTCAAGCTACTAGCAAAAGGATGGTGTACAATTTGTTATTTCATCATATTATGTGAAGACGGGAAAAAGAATGACATTAGGATTTAGATTAGTTTTTATCGCAATTGATAAATGTTTTAAAAAGTAGTTATGTTAGAGGGACAAAACTTGGTATTGGAAGTAAGGTTATATGAAATTGTAATATACATAAAGCACAAGTATTTATGATTGTTTGACTTGTGAATATGACTTGAAAGCTTATTTTAGATGTCAGAAATATATGTGGGAGGAAATTTTTAATGGTGAAATGGTACAAGAAATTAGGAATACATATGGTTAAATGTGTATCGGGATTGGTAATTTCACTATTGAAAAGGGAAAAAGATGGAATTAAGTACTTACATGTTTAATGGGACAAAACTTTGTAAATTGGATTGGAATTGTGGATTCCAACCTTTCAGGACAATTTTGGTATGTACAAAAATAACACAAAAGAGAACATAGAATTTAATTGGAATGTGATTATTAACTATTGGGAATGTAATGGAATCATGTGAATGGAAAATAATATGTTTTACAATGATTTCTATTTTTTAGAAACTTTATCTTTTGAAATTCGTCAAAAGGGCATAATTGAGTAAAATGAAATATGTTTTGCCTTCTAGTCATTGAAGTGAACTTATAAAGAGATAAAAATTAGAATGATGTTAAAATGACCTTGTAGAAACCCAAAAATACCATGAATAGTCAAAATAGGACAAAAAGGGTAAATTGTCCAAAATAATTATTATGCTTTAAGAATCATACTTAACCATTTGGAATGAAATTAGATAATGATTATAAAATAATTCAAGAATGATTAGACAAATATTATATGTTTAGTTGTTTATTATGTTCCTAATGTCTTATTAAACTGATAGACAGTGGAGGATACTAGGAAGCAGTAAAATTCTAAAGCTAGTTTATTAGTGTAGGTGACATACCTAGCTACTGAGGTGAATACATGTAGACTTTTAACTAGGTAGATAGGAAACAAGATTTGAATTACCGAGTTGTTGTTACTAAATGATTTTGGAAATGAAATTCCTTATTTTATATCAAGATCGAGAGCATGCTACAAGTTATATTTTTTTAAAGTAATTTGCATGCTAGTTATATCAAATAAATTTCATCAATGTTGTCAATAACCCATTTGAGTTTTTTTTATCAATTTCAAGATTGTGACGTTTTGATCTTTTACCCATTAAGTCATTGGGTCTTGATTATGTAATTGTTAAGTTCTTTTGATGCTTTGGTCATTGATTATTCTTGAGATTGAATATTGCTCATTGACCTTCTCATTTGAGTTTAGTTATATTCATGTTAAGTATTTTCAAGTTTTGACCATAGCTAAATGTTGATATTTGAATGTTGATTGTTGAATTGGAACTTGAAGTTTGGTAATGAATGCATTTATAAGTTATAGTTTGGACTAGACCTTTGCCGAGAAGGGGAGGTCATACAGACTCTACTGGGGTGGTACCTCCACTCGTGAAGTAGAATTCTTAAGACCAACCATTGTAGAAATGAATATGTTTTGTCTTATAATAGGGAGAATCTAAACACAACCTTATAGGATAGGTGCGTCTTGTTCTATGAAAAGGAGATCAATACACAAGCACAACCTTATAGGCTGGGTGTGTCCCGTCTTATGAAGGGGATACCATTACGGGGGCACCCATAATTACGCAAGCACTACCTTATAGGATATTTGTGTCCTGTTCTATGAAGGGGTGACTGTCATGGGGGCGCCTGTATCATTGTTTTGATGTTCCAAGTTTTTTTTTGGATTTTATTGGATTTCTAAGTTTGATGTTTAATTAGTCTACGAATTTTGAAATATGGTTTCAGTTTCAGAAGTATTTCAGAGTATTGGTGATACAAGTTTTAACATGATTTCAAAATGATTGTAGGTATAAGTTTTGAATATGATTTCCAAGTACCAGTTTACATGAACTTCAGTAAGAAATATACTTTTTCAGGTTTTCAGTTTACTTTAATATTTTGTTGGGTCTAAAACCTATGGAGTTCATGAGACAGTTTATCTTACGTATTATTTTTTTATGCTATGTATCCCAGGAACATGTTGATTAGCATTGGATCAAAGAAATAAAGGATTTGGAAGCTATTTGAGGATTTATAGATAGAATTGATGATTGGAAAATAGATTAATCCCAAAGACGGTATAGTCATGATATATATTGAGAGAGACTTTGTTTATGGTATAATATTACCCTTGTAGTTACTTTATTCGATTAGCTTAGAGGTCATGCCAAAATTTCAATAGAAGCGTTGGATTATTTTGAGACATTAGATTTTAAATGTCTCATTGCTTTACTATGGTTATGTTGATATGAGTTTATAACCCTCAAAGTTGTTTAAATATTTTTTAAAACTTATTTGTTTTTGTTGGGACCAAAAGTCTTAAGACATGACAATGACTTAATGTCATGAGAAAAGTTTTTAAAATAATGAAATTATGTTTCCCAATGTTTTACAAGGATGAAATTTTGCTTCCTAATATTTTATAAATTCACAATATCTATTGTTTAATTGTGACATAATAGTCTTACATATTACTCACCAAATTAAAATGAACGACGACAAAGGTTCAAAAGGATCTTGGGGGCGTTACAATGAAAGAATTCATTGTCAAGATATATTTTTTGAACCATATGTTGTCACTTAGATATATTAGTGATGCAAAGGTTCAAAAGGATATTGGGGGCGTTACAATGAAAGAATTCATTGTCAAGACAAATTTTTTGAACCATATGTTGTCACTTAGATATATTAGTGATGCAAATACATTTAATCTCAAACAGGAAATTATAAAATAATACTTTGATGCGTCAACCAAGTGAATTTAAGAATAATTTTAGCTGAATCTTGTACAATGTTTATTGATACAAGCTGGTAATTATTAGTGTAACTGTAAACATATTTGCATATATACTCGTATCTATGCTCGTCTATGTGAGCCCGCATCATTTAAATACATATCTCACCAATCCAATATTTGCAGCTATACTCCTCTATTTGAGCCATTGATCATTTAAACACATATCTCACCAATCCAGGAATGTGTGTATGCAAGAAATAGTCCTCCCAATCAATTACCCTTGGATCGAAGTAGAAGACATTCTCCTCATGTTTACTTTTTTTAACCGCATTACGTAACTTTTCAGTATTTATATCGTCATACCTATCACAAATTTAAAAATTTTGTAACTTTAAACATGAGGGAATCTCATCAATTTTCATTAAACGGAGAACTACAAATGCTTACATGTTTTTCGAGAACAAGTATGGTTTGTAAATCTTTGCTAGCCGCAGTATTGAGTTGACCTTTCGTTCAATATTTTTGTATGTTCCCTCAAAAGCATGGCAAAGTATTATATTTACAACTTTAAGTACCTACGCATAGAAGATAAATTTATTAACCTATCAAAATTATATGAAGATAAAGGAAAAATAACAAAGAAAAAAGAAAAACCTGCAGTGGAAGCATGTAACGAAGAGTGATATATCTATGAAAGCTAGCCATTGATTTCAACCCTCTACACTCCGCAACTATCACAGGTTTGCCATCCTTCTGATCAGTCCATGGATACTGAGTAAAATACTGGTAGGCACATTTCTGTAATAAAGGGAACTTTAAAGGGTTTGATATCGAAGATCCAACATGATAAATTGTTTCCGAAGAAGTTTGATTGGCATTAGCCATGATTGCAGCGATCATGGCATTCACCACCATGTCAGCCGGTACCTACCAATATTTGCTCCAACGTTATTAATTATTCAAACAAAAAATGGCCTTCCAGATTAAAACTAAATTAAGCTAAAATGTTTCCAGCAAACTCACCACATCATATACGGATTCAGGATCTCCAGGGAAACAAGTTAATCTGCCTTTTCCATAACTAACGATCATGCTATCGACCGTCCTGTAATTTAATACATAGACATTATGTTTTTTTGGGCTCAAACTTTTTATTAGAAACCCTCTACTTGTTAGACAGAAACAAGGAATATAGTTACTTGATGCCTTCAATCCAACCAGGGAAGGGTTCCTTGTAGGTACTAGTGATGATGGTTGGACGAAAAATAACCAACGGAATGTCTCCTTTCAAGTTCTCAAGAAGCATTTCCCCCAATGCCTTGGTAAAAACATATGTATTTGGCCAACCATAATGATTTGCCCTAGACCAAAAATTAAAATGTAGGTTAGAGAAGCTATGCAAAAGACAACCACCAGCTACAAGACTCAATAAAGAATGTTCACTTGTTTCATTGGGTCAAAAAACATTCTGTTACAAACAATAATAGAGGAAAACGATTTCATGATTAAGCTAAATAGCTGAAGATAAAAGTAAAATCAGTCGATTACCTTTGCATACCCAAATCTTTCATGGCCAATTTGAGCGATTCTTGATTGGTATTAAGATCTGATTCAAGCACTTTTATTCTATCCTTGATGACCCTTCTCTCGTGTTCGATGTCAAGTCCATTTACCCCTTTGAGTGTCTCTCCAAGGTAGCATGGAGTTTCAAGTATTAGTCCTGACTTTTCACCGGAGACATACGCTGAATATGCATCATTCACGATAGTTGGAACAGCAATGGAGTTAAACTTTCCTTCTCATGTAGCCCAAAATGTGCTTAACTATTAATTCTTTTAGTTATCAAGAAAACAGTTATCATTATGGGAGTTATGGAGGATGATCCATAATATTGTTGAGTTTTTTTACCGAAATGCCGTACTTAGAAAAAGTATTTACCAAATACATATGTTTTAAATTTATTCACCTTTTAATTGTGTATTTTATCAAAAAAGAAGAAGAAAGAAAAGTAAACTCGGTAAGCATATATTTCAGTTATGTTTTTTCTCTCGAGGGTTTGCATACTGTGATAGTGTTAGTGTTGACAATATTTCTTTGAGATGGGGTTGTCATTTTGAAAGAGTTTGAAAATGTGTTTGTTGCGGTAAAAAATATGATAGTCTGTCGTTAGTATTTATAGTGTTAAAATGTTAAGAAAAAAAATTAAAGTACCTCATTTTTTTTTATATATATATATATATATATATATATATATATATATATATATATATATATATGTGTGTGTGTGTGTGTGTGTGTGTGTGTGTGTGTGTGTGTGTGTAATATTCTATTAGAATATTACACATCCAGCAACATTCCACTGAAAAAAAGTTCGATTTTTCTAGATTCTTTTTTCGATTATTTTTTATTTTTTTAGGTAGAATAAATAGCGAAAATTAGTAGAATTTTTTTTTAAAAAAAATTCTCACTATTTAAGCCTATTTTAATTTTTTTTATTTTTTAATCTCCAAAATGTGTGGCTAAGATTGCGTCTCCCCGTCTCACAAAATTTAGATAGTCTCATTTGAACTTCTATATATATATATATATATATATATATATATATATATATATATATATATATATATATATATATATATATATATATATATATATATATATATAATAAGAATCAAATTTTGCTAAAAATGGTAAAAGTGCCTCATTTTATTATTTTTAGCGAACCAACAAAATTAATCATTATTAAATCAAGAAAAACATTATTCATAAAAAAAAAACTCCGAAAAAATGCCTCGATGATTCATGCGATGATTAACTAAATTTGTCTTCAAAGTGTATAAAAAATTGATTAGTAAAAATTGAATTATTGATTTGTATTTCTGATTTTTTTTTTCCGATTCATGTTTTTTTCATAATCTAATAATTCATTTTGTTGGTTGGTCAAACACATGCAAACAAAGCAACTTCTTATCCTTTCTACCAAACTTTTATTTCTTATTATATCTCAACTCTCTCTCTCTCTCTCTCTCTCTCTATATATATATATATATATATATATATATATATATATATATATATATATATATATATATATATATATATATATATATATATATATATATATATATATATATATATATATATATAGGGAGATGATCAACATAAAACCCTTAATTACACATAGAACCATAGAACCACATTTTAAGCCGTTGGATTAAATGATTAATGGCTGTGATTAAAGATGATAATTAAAAACAAAAATTAATTAGAAATTGTGAAAACTGAACACGGAAGGACCATTTGGTCATTTTGCAAATGGATCTAGACAAATGTCATTCTGAATCAATCTGTGAACAATATCTAAATCAAACTTTCTCTCTCTAGAATTTTCTCTCGTTTTTTTTCACGTTTTTGGGACTTGGTGCATAGATCTCCGGCCGCCGGAGTGATTTCTGGTCGATTCAGTGTTTGATTCTTGTTCTAATTAGTGTTTACAAGCTTCGATTTCATTTAGATGTCTGATTCAAACCTCACATATCCTCACATATCGATATTTTCGTCGTTCAAAGAAGAAAAGTGAAGGAAGTGGGTTCGGTCCTGTAATGAGGAATCGACAAAGATCTAGTCGAAGAAATCACCCTTTTGGAGCTAAACTTTCTTCTAATCAGTTGAAGGAAAGCAATTATCAAGCAAAAAGCATCACATTCGGTGGAATTTCTTTTAATTCCACAATTTGGGGTTCGAGATCGAGTTTTAATTTGGAAAATGGAGCTAGCGGGATGAACTCAGAAGGTATTAATTCTTCTAATCAAGCTATTAATCTGAATGATTCTAGTTCTGTTATGCCAGAATCGTTAATTGCTTCTAGTAATTTTGATAATGTTAATTCCTTAGTTGATAAATCGATTGCATCTGAAATCGTGAACCCATCTGATTCTTCGATTGAAATTGAAACTATGAAATCTGAAGTGAATATTACCACAAGGAATCTCGATTTGGTTCATGTTAATCGTGATAAACCTTCTGATAAGGAAATAGAAACGAATTTCATTTTGGATTCGAAAAATCTCATGAAAGCCGACACTGTGGTTGAATCGGAAAATATGGTTCTAGATTCTAAATTGAATCGGGATTTGGATAGTAATCAGAACAAAGAAGATGTTGGATTAATTACTGTTGTTGATAGAACTGATTTGAAACCGTTAACAGTGGTTGAATCAATGGATTCCGATGATCTTAGATATCCACAAAAAAATCTCAAAATTGCTTCTTCTAAGGAGTCTGTGGGTGTTCAAAATGGTGTAGGATCTGTTTTGATTTCTCATGTTGCTGATGTATCAATGGATTCTGATGGTGATCGAGAATTGTAGAAAATTGTTAAGGATTCTCTTTTCACAGGTTCTAAAGAATTTGTAGGTTTACTTGCTTCAAATGGTTCTCATGAAGGTGTTAGTCCAGTTTTTCAAGTTCATTTTGATCAATCTGTTTTTGGTAAAGAATCTAAAAGTTTTTCTGATGATGAGACTCAACATTATATTATCCCTTCATCTTCAATTACGTTTAATGAACATGTTAGATTTCTTGAGATGGATTGGAATGGTAAGAAAAAATGATCATGTTGATATGGTAATTGATACTAAGAAAAATTTGGTTAATCCTTTACAATCGAATTCCATAGAATTTGGTTAATCCTTTACATTTTGGTTTTTATATAAATGTATAAAGGTGCTTCTATGTTCTTCACATTAATCGTGGAATTTTGTTTGAATTTTATGTTAATATAATCTTGATTTGGAGTTGGTACATCCGTTTTCAGTGTATGCTAACTATAGATCTGCTTGTGATGAGTTATATGTTCATTCATGAACATATGTTCATGAATGAACATGTGTTCAAGCAATTGATCACAGTAACATATGTTCATGCGATTGCAGCTATAGAGAGAACGATAATGATGGTGGTGTTCATTTTGCAACAGAAGAGAGGAGGAAGAAGTCATTTGATTGGAGCATAAAGGAGAACGATGATAATGATGGTAATATGTTTTGATTGCAACATAAGAGAGAACGAGACTAATTTCTTAGTTTTTGTATACATGTTCGGTTATGAACATGAATAATTTCTTGTTTTTAGTATACATATTCATCAATGAACATATGTTCATCGATGAACATATGTTCTTCAATGAACATAAGTTCAAAAGTGATCAAGTTTTTAGTTTTTGTATCAATGTTCGTCTATGTTCAGTTATGAACATTTGAGTTTTTGTGCTTGATATATGAAGATTCATTCATGTTCAGTACTGAACATGTGTGAACATGAACAATATTCTACAATGTTCACTTATACTATTTTCTAGGATTTTGAACACAACGTTCATTGATGAACATACGTATATGTTCATCAATGAACATATACGTATGTTCATCAATGAACATAAGTATATGTTCATCAATGAACATATAAGTGCAATTTACCATCATACCCTTACCATCCTAATTTGATCTAACGGTCAAGGAGATGGTTCTATGGTTCTATACATAAAAATGGTGCTATGTTGAACCCACCCCTATATATATATATATATATATATATATATATATATATATATATATATATATATATATATATATATATATATATATATATATATATATATATATATATATATATATATATCATGTTTTTATTGCATAATCTAATAATAATTCATTTTGTTGGTTGGTCAAACACATGCAAAAAAAAGTTCAATTGAGAAATCTAAGAACCCATTTTATGAACTTTTTTTACAAAATATTTTTCAAAAAAAAAAATACCCAAATTTTTTATATCATGCGATTAGAAGATTTAAAAAAATTCAAAAAAAAATCATTTTATTAATTTTTTATATGCATATGCATAGGAATATGCATATGTATATGAATATGCATATGAAAAAAATGATTTTTTTCAATTTTTTTAAATCTCTTAGAACTTTTATGTATGTTACTTTGAAAAAAAATTTGAAATAAAAGTTAAGATATGTATATAGGTCAATTTGAAAAAAAAAATTGAAATTTTTTTTGTATGTATATAGATGCTACTACATACGAATTTTATATATGCATGTGCATATGCATATAAATATAAAAAATGATTTTTTAAATTTTTTTTAAAACCGCTTGGACGCATATAAAAAAAATTGGAAACAATTTTTTTTGAAAAATATTGTATAGAAAAAATGTTCCTAGGCTTTTTTAGGTTCTCTCATCATCTCGACTACATATATATATATATATATATATATATATATATATGTATATATATATATATATATATATATATATATATATATATATATATATATATATATATATATATATATACCATCTCCTGATGGCCGAGTTGGTAGCTTTCCCACCTTTCCATAGGAGAGGTCAAGGGTTCGACTCTCACCGGTTTCAATTAGGGATGGCCACCGGTACACCTAAAGGGTGGGTTGCCTGGCACATGAGTTTACCGGGTGTTCATGTTGCCCCGAGGTTGGATCAGTCGGGTCGTCAAAAGGACGGGTCGGGTGGCTTCCTCGGTTATCTATATATATATATATATATATATATATATATATATATATATATATATATATATATATATATATATATATATATATATATATATATATATATATATATATATAGAGAGAGAGAGAGAGAGAGAGAGAAAGAGTTATGATTTAATACATTTGGTAAATATTGTGTGAATGTAGGAACAATTTTGGACCATTAGATTGAAAAAATGAGTGGTTGTGATGATGATGGTATTTTTGTAAATAAAACAAAAAATAATTATTTTTTTAAAAAGAACGGCCGTATAAGGGTAATTAGGTAAAATTGTGACTCATATAACTAAGGAACGGCTTACGTTAAAAACTAAAACAAGCTTCGATCACGGGACACGGTTATTAACAGTTAATAAAAATTACAGATTCACAACACAGTCACATATTGATTATCAGATAATGAACATGTAAAATTGTTGTTGACGTAAAGATGCATTCTTGGAGAATGAACGTGTAAAATTGCATTCTCTGGAAAAAAAATTACGTAAGAGTTTTCAAAGTCAATTCTCAGAGACTGGTATGCAATGTCAACGGTAAGTGAATTTAATAGCGTGTTCATGAAGGATTCTCAAATAATGTTATATGTGTTTAATAACTGTAGTACACATACTAAAGATTCTTGTAGAATATTTATACCATTCTCGAAGAATGAAGTGATTATATATGTTCAAAGATTATCTAGTAATATGTAAAGCATTCTCTGAGAATGAAATGATTACAGATGACTGTTATGTAAAACACCACATCCTGAAAAAATGTTATATGGAAAGCCACATTCTCTGAGAATGCCCCATTCTCTAAGAATAAACATGAACCATTCTCACAGACATTCTCATGAATGCCTTTCCGAAATCCAGAAGAAAAAAGGGGCGGAGATCAAATTTTTTTGACGAACAGTTGTAGTTGAGCGGAGATCCATGCTACTAACCCCTTCCTCGATGTTCCATCCTCATCCATCGCCATTGTTTAACAGAACCAGGCCCATAGCCGCCCTCGATCGCTCCCCGCTTCTCCCCCTTCTTCCTCATCGTTATTCTTATGAGAGCCTGCACCGATGGTCGTGACGGTGACGGAAGTAGTAGCACCAATCGCCCCCTTCATTACCCCCGTATATCCTCGATCTGTGTAGAAATTCACCATTAGTTGCAAGATTAGCGAATTCATCATGTTCACCACGTGCGACTTGGATTGTGGATCAGAGCAAGGTGTTCTAAACAACATTTTTCAGGTTCGATTTGGGGTTAGGGTTTTGAGAGAGAAAGAGAGAGAGAATGATGGTGGAGGGTGTATTAACTGATCATATAATAACGAAATTGGTAGAGAGAGAAAATAAATATAATTAATTATTATATTAATTTACTAAAGTGCCCCTCACAAATGATTAGACAAGAATCAGTCCTACATTCACACAATAGATGTAATTTGTATTTGGACCTATATATATATATATATATATATATATATATATATATATATATATATATATATATATATATATATATATATATATATATGTGTGTGTGTGTGTGTGTATGTGTGTGTGTGTGTAGAGTTAGGTTCTTGTGAGATCTCAAAAAATAATGAGATCTTGAGAACTCTTTGTGGACCACAAGATCAAAAAAACGAAAGGCTAAGATCAAAAGTGGCATTCTCGTAATTAATAACAAATTCAATGATATATTTGGTATAAAAAAGAACCGGACAGGGGCATTATAGGAATTAAAAAATATCATTAAAATTAAATCCCAAAAAATCAGCCAATTAAAATGGCATATTCTCTCTCTCTTCTATCTCACGTATCACTCTATCCCTATATTCTCCTTTTTCTCTTTCCCGATCTCTCGCATAACCCTAATCACGCCTCCCCGATTTGAAAACAACATCGAGTTGTTCTCCACGCTGACCGGAAGTTCTTCCTCCTCCCTCTCTGCCGTCGGCCAGCACACCGTCCTCTTCGCTCGTCATCGTTGGCATTGTATGCGTCCGTCTCCTTCGTCGCCGTCGCCAGCCACTGATGACTCTCGCATCGTCGCCGTCTACCTCCCCTGACTCCTCCATCATCGTTGTTAATTCCTTTCTTCGGAACTTGAATTATAGACATTTGGCACCATTAAGGGAATTGAAGACCGGATAAAGACACATGATCTTCTTCAAAATCTAATTGGATTCCGATGTAAGGGTAATATTGGAATTTTATTAATTTAATTAATTCTTATATAATAATAATTCCCTAAAATATTGGTAACTAATTAATTATCCAGCTTATATTTATGGTAATTAATCAATGTATTTCTCTAACCCTAAACCCCACCTGACTCTAACGTAAAACCCCATAGTTCTTCTTTTCATCAAACTCGCCTCCCTCAGTCCTAATCGGATTTGTTGCCATATCCGACCTCATCTCCGACCTGACACAGTGCCATCACCACCACCGCCACTACACCGCGATCGAACAAACAAGAGCGACCACCACATCGCTGCTTTATCTCCTTTCGTTGCTCTCGTACCCAGCACAACCCCGCCAACCCCTGACTTCCCCCTATCACCGACGAAGGGTGTGATTCCAACCCTTTATTGACTCTAATTACCCTTTTTTCTTCCTAATCATCTCATTCTATTCAATTGTGTTTTCTTACAAATCTTTGTTTCTTCCTTTTAGTGAAAAACTCGTTGATGCAGCTCTTGAATCTGGAAAAATATACAAAGATGAAGGTTTCAATTACATCAAGGAATCTTCCGCAAACAACACGTTGCACCTAATTGGGCTAATGAGTGATGGTGGTGTCCACTTACGATTTGACCAAGTACATGTATGTCGGTTTGACCCTTGTAACCATTCAACAAGTATTCACTTCCTCTTTCTTAACCCTAACATATACAACTAAATCACAGTTGTTGTTAAGAGGAGCTAGTGAACGTGGTGCCAAGAAGATCTGTGTCCATGTGCTCACAAATGTATGTGATGTTCTAGATGGTTCCAGTGTTGGTTTTTCTAAAACCCTCGAAAATGAACTTTCAGAATCACGTAAGAAAGGCATTGATGCACAAGTTGCTTCTGGTGGGGGCCGCATGTATGTCACCATGGATCGTTATGAGATAACCCTTAATAACCCCATATCTTCTTCACAAATCTTGATGTTTCATGATTTAATACTTTTATCCAAAAATTGAAATTTTGAAATTGTAGAATGATTGGGAAGTGGTGAAAAGGGGATGGGATGCTCAAGTTCTTGGTGAAGCTCCATATAAGTTTAAGAATGTTGTTGAAGCTGTGAAGACACTAAGAGAGGTACCTGGTTCAAATGACCAGTACTTGACCCCATTGTGATTGTTGATAATAGTGGAAAGCCTGTGGGCCCCATTATTGACGGGGACGCTGTTGTCACTTTTAATTTTCGGGAAGACCGTATGACCATGCTTCAGTATTGCACAAGCTCTTGAATACGAAAAATTTGATAAATTTGATCAAGTGAAGGTCTCGAAAAACCTGTACGTGGGTATGCTTCAGTATGACGGGGAATTCAAAACTTCCAAGTCACTACCTTGTATCACCACCATTGATCGATAGAACATCTGGTGAATAATTAGTGCATAATGGGGTTCGTACATTTGCTTGCAGGTGAGAAATCTAACAAAGATATGGTTTTTATTTGTTTATTGTTTGGAAGAAATCTTGGGTTGACTTTTTTTACTTGTTTGGTGTTTCACGGTGAGACTGTGAAATTTGGTCACGTGAGGTTTTTCTGGAATGGAACCGGTCTCTAAGTTCCATTTTTCTTTTTTTTTTCTTTGGATTGATTCAAGATTGACGAATATTGGTATTCTTTTAGTTCCACTTACTTCATCAAAAGTATTCGTCAAGCCAGCGGCCAATTACTGCAGTCAATTTCTACATCCACGAATCAGTCGGGAGTGTTTGGATATGTGTTTATAAAGTGATTAGGTGTCAAGAATCAGAATAATTAAGAATGTTTTTAGAATTCATGGATTTTTTTAGAATTCATATTCTTTTAGAATGTGCCTAACTAATTATCTCACAATACTTTCAAGAATGTTTTTATTTCTCTCAATAATGTCTATCTTTTCATTCAGTGATATCATTAGCATCAATTCTTTTTTCAATTCTTATAGAATGTACTTGTATCAGATTTGAGAATGAATGTAAATCAGTTTTATTCTTCAAAATGTCCATCATCATCACAATGCCTATTCTTTAAGAATAATTATAAAAACATGTATTTTCTTAAATGAATTGCATTCTAACTTGTATTTTACATGATTCTCATGAGAATGTATCAATGTTGCAATAAAAATGATTATTATTTCAATAAAAATTGTTATTCTTGAGAATATATGCATTAGTATTCTCTAAGAATTCTCAAAAAGTTTTATAAACGAAGTCTTATTCTTTAAGAATGAAATAATAATATTTTAATCATCGTAATATGAATAAATATCTGTGTTTTTAATTAGTATCCAAGTATTTTAACCTAAATTCTATAAGAATACGAACAAATATATTCTTAAAGAATTAATCTGGTTGTAAATAAAATAAATGATAAGAATAGGTAAGAATGATAAGAATGGAAAGTACGATGATGCAAGATAACTAATTAACTTCTCAACCAAAATATTCGTGTATTCCAAAATTGACTATCCGTAAATTTGACTAATTTACCCTTTTTGATTTTTTTAATTAACAATAATTATTTTTTTAAATTAATTACCATCATGCCATCGTCATCTTAACCATTTATTCTTTTAATCTAATGACTTAAAATGGTAATAAGATGACAAAATACTTGTGATCCACATTTGATCCTATATATATATATATATATATATATATATATATATATATATATATATATATATATATATATATATATATATATATATATATATATATATATATATATATAGAAGGGTTCAAAATGAGAACCACTAAATGGTTGAGAACCGTGAGAACCATTAGTTCACAGTTTGATAATGTTGTATTTTTTATTTTTAACACTTGCTTTTTATCAAAATAAAATTGTCAAACACATAAAATATATAATTATCCTTCAACGACTTAAAATGGTAATAAGATGACAAAAGACTTGTGATCCACATTTGATCCTAACTATATATATATATATATATATATATATATATATATATATATATATATATATATATATATATATATATATATATATATATATATATATATATATATATATATATATATATATATAAGGGTTCAAAATGAGAACCACTAAATGGTTGAGAACCGTGAGAACCATTAGTTCATAGTTTGATAATGTTGTATTTTTTATTTTTAACACTTGCTTTTTATCAAAATAAAATTGTCAAACACATAAAATATATAATTATCCTTCATTTGCTATTAAATATCAATATGAAAAAAGTTTACGTTATAGTATTCACAGTTTAATAACTAGATAATTTTTTATATTGTGAATATTGTAAAATATATAAAGAATTAAGGAAATTTATTAAGTTTGATGTATTTTCACATAATCAACAAGTGTGAAAAAACAAAACAAAAAAAGAAAAAATAATATGATTCTTAATGTGTGAATATCGGTTCTCACGGTTCTTAACCTTTTAGTGGTTCTCATTTAAACTCATTGATAAATATAAATATATATATATATATATATATATATATATATATATATATATATATATATATATATATATATTAAAATGAGAACTATTAAAAAGTTGAGAACTGTGAAAATCATTCTCAGTCATTGCGCAATTCATCGGAAGATTATGTATTAGAAAGGGTTAACCAATGTGAACGCAATGTCAACGATCAAACCTCACAACCATTGGATCAAATTAATGTGTGACTTAGATTGGTTTTTGTAGTTCCCAATCTTTTAATGGTTCTCAGTTGAACATTTTCTTGTATATATGCACATTGGATCAAATTAATGTGTGACTTAGGATCGTTTGAGAACCCTTTTTTCAATGAGAACTTAAGAACTCCTATATCAGAATCGTTTTTCAAAAAAGTGGCTTAATGTACTAAGTCGCTTATATTTAAGAATTTTTTTCATTTTTTTTACAAATAATGTTGATGTTTTTAAAGGTCCACATGTGCACAAAAAGTTCACCTACTCACATTTAAACAAAAATACACATATGCACATTTCTTATATGCATATTTTATTTCAATTTTTTGTGAAGAAATGTATTAAATATAATCGACTTAATGTACTAATTTTTTTTTTGAAAATAGTATTTTAGTGGACCAGTTCTCAAGTTTTCACAAAAAAAGAGTTCTCAAAATATCATATATATATATATATATATATATATATATATATATATATATATATATATATATATATATATATATATATATATATATATATATATATATATAGTTGAGTTAACGACCTTGAGAAGCCACCAAATACAAAGTTAAACGGAAGGGAAAAAGCATTGGAGGTAGATTTTTGTGTTAATTAGGTTATTTGCAAATGTAACAATAAATTAATATCTTAATGCTAGTTTGGCAGAAAAAATACATAAGTAAAATTTAAGAAAAACATATTATAATCGGTTATAGTGATTATTTCGAAAATAAATAGAAATTTAGGCTGTTTTTTAAAATTAAACAGAATTAATTGATCAATGAGTACAAACCATAAAGTTAAATGACCAAATTCGACATTGACCCAAAAAAATTGATTTATTTGGAACGGTTGAATTTTTTAAATTTGTGTTAATTGTATATTAAGTTAACAATGGAAACTGTCTCTGTATTTATTTTACTCTAATAATTTATTTTTATAAATGAACAAAAAAGAACTATGTAGATGAAAATGAGGGATTAGATAATTGTTTCTCTTTGCGTGATTGTCTAATTAATTGTTTGGTTTTAGTTTCTAATGAAATGTTTTAACCATCTAAAAATGGGAAAATGATTGTAGATTATAGCTCAACTAAATATTATTTTTACTATTTATACCAAACAGTGTCATGCACACTATTTATAATGAGGATGTTTATTGGTTATAGATGTGGTAATGACTAATTTATGTTCATATATCTAAAGATTGGTCAATTTGAATTATACTTTATCTTCAATGAATCACTTAAAAATAGACTATTACGTAATTGATATGAATCCTACGAGTTTAAAAAATATTTGAATGTTAAACCTGTTAATTACTTTATTAGTTAATAGAAGTATTTTCCTAGCATAAATTTGTAACAATATTAATAATATGGTTATTAAAACAAGATTTGAAATACACAAAAGAATGTTGAAGACCCAACATAATGCATCTCTGAGTCATGTTAATATACTTACTTATGTCGATCTTTTATTCAACCTGATTAATCATCATTAATCAAGTGTTTTATGCAGCTTAAAAATGTTGAAGCTTTATTTTTTGTTTGGTATTTAAAGTATAATATAAAAAAGTGTTAAGGCCGAATTTTGTCACTAAATCATCTGGTTTATACTTATTTAGTCATGATAACACCCCTTTTATATGCATATTTTTGCGATAACAGCGTACTATAAGCTACAGTTTGGTTGGAAATTATAAAAAAGGTTCTTAATGACTTGAATTATCTATATTAGGACTCATGACACTTTTGGAGTAAAATGAGCAGTGGATTAGTTGGTGGAAAAATGAAGCTAAGAAGTATTATTATTCTCCATTGTATGAAATGGAATGATAGAATTGTTATATTGTTGAAGTTGAATTAAATTCCAATTAGTCATGTATGACCCTAGTTATAGAGTCTTAATGGATTAAGTGGCTATGAGGGATCCTCATAGATGAGTAAACCATGTGTAAGTGTTAATGTATATGAATTGTATATGACTTAATAGGTGGTGATCAACTTGGTGGTGATCAAAGCAAAGGGAAGGAGGCTTTGGGAACTTAGATAGCTCTTTTCTAGTACAAGGTGAGTATTGAGATTGGTGGAATCACGAAGGAATCTTGAGAATCTGGTAGGACGATGCATGTAGGAAGTAGTAAAGAAGATATAGAAAGTTTTAATGACATATGATTGTTATACCTATGTAATAAGATCAAGTATGAGTGAAAGTATGAAAGATAATATAGTGGGTATGTACCACCTAGTTTGGAAATACAAAATGAACATATATGATGAGTGATATGCTTTATACAAATTAACTGGCACTATAATTAAGTATGCTTGTCAAAATAAGATGAAGTATGCATGGGAACACCTAAGGAGGTAAAAGGGGTATATGTCACCTAAATGGGAGTTATGAAACTTTTAGCCTAAAATGTAGACAGTAATAAGTTGAGTTTTGTTATTCGGAGACAAACTCTATAATTATATGAAGCAAGTAACAAAGAAGAACCAAAGGCTGTGGCATGGTGTGTCTTTCAATGACTACCATGGAATTCAAGTATATTTACTAAAAGTTATGACTATGTTAGTTAGAATAAAAAAAGTAGAATGCCTAATCAAGGTGAAGAACCCAAGATGATGGTGTAAGATAAAGATAGGAAATGACAACATAAGCGAGAAATTAGAAGTTATGACTTCCAAACTTGAATGAGTGCAACAAGTGAAAGTGTCTAAAGGTTGGGCAAACAATTAAGTCATGAGTATGACGATTTGACAGGTAATAAGTCAAGTGGAATGCTCAAAGGGAGAAAGAAATGGGTATGGAAGAGTAACAAATGCCTAGTATCAAAGTCTGGCAGCATAAAAAGTTATGGTTGAGAAGATAGAAGATTTAAGCAAGATATTATGCCTCCTTTGACGCAACGCAATCATACGGGAATCATTACGAGACGGTAAGTTGGTTGCTATTTTAATGTATAGGGCTGAAAGTTGATTACACAAGCTAGCATGTAGAGGAAGTGACATTAAAATGAGCTCGCAAGTGGCACGTCACATCTATGTGGAAGACGACGCCATGATTGAGCGTAAGTCGATGTTCAAAATGATTATTCAAGGACGCGATATGATGACAGATGATAGCGATGTGTTGCTCATGCTAAATTACTGCAATGTGTGTGACAATCTTGAAGCTTCTTAGTTGTTTCCAGGGGACTCTTTATTACCAGAAGGTAGATTCAAGATGAAGTCGATGCATTAAAAAGTCTAAACATTGAAGGTATTGAATGTTTACTCAGTGGTTAATGACAATAGTTTGAGATGTAGTTGTTAATTCACAACTTAAGAAAAAATATTGAATTTATCTTTGGATAAGTAAGATTATCATGATAGTGTTGCTAGGTTTAGCACCTGAACAATTATAATTGGAAAAGTATTTCGAGGACTGTAATAATGCTATTATTTCCTCACCATGAGATGATTCTCACAAAGGTGATATTTTGAGTGTAAGGTTGATTGATTCAAATGACAATGTAGTTTCATGTCGTCATGTACAAAAATAGATAATGACAAATAGAATTTGACATTACAATCATGCGTAAACGTTATCATTAGATTATGGGAAGTAAAAAGAGACGAAGGAAAAATGGAATTTTCGCTATGAAGCAGTCACATAGAGAAGTGGACCTTAAACGAAAATTCCCTTCATTTCTGTTTAAGGGGTAGATGGGAAGACCTAGGATGTTTGATGTTATGAATGATCATGTTGATGGATTAGTGCAAGTGCAAGTCTAATGACTTGATGAATGGAATGTAGTAGGAGATCATGAGATGATGAAAGTCGTAATAGGTGACTTCGAATCATATATATCATCAATAGGATGATGCCGCAAGGGATGCGATCCTAATGTGGAATTATATTTTCTCACAAACCACATGATTATTACATGTTTAGGGGTCGATCCGACCGTGATCGGGAGCTACGGATTGATTGTCTGCTATTGTTGACTTTAGAAGATTGAAATGATCAAGTAAGGGTCACAATCATCATAAATGCACATAGAAGATGAAAGCTCGATTTTAGATGATGTGAGTTAAGTAGCTACAACTAAAGAAAATAGAAATATCGAATTATGAAAGGTGATTATAAATTCTAAGGGCAAAGACTGCCTTAAAAGTCATAAATAATGATTAAACTACTTGTACACTTGTATTGAAAGGATATATATGATCCCCTAACTATCTACAGTTACACGATTGTGGTAATATAGAAAACAAGATGACCATTTGGGATGATCAAAGAATTGGGATTTAGTAAAGTTTAAAGACTAAATGAGTGAATGATGAAAGCATATAAGCGATACGTGTACAAGGATGACTTAATATCATGGCATGACTAACCCAGTAGTCAAAGTCACTTAAGATGAAAGGAATCAAAGGAAAGAAATACCTACAGAGATAAGTGTCTTATGATTGATGGCTAAGTAGGATACTACTTTGACTAATAAGATAATATGCTATTATATAAAATACTAGTACACTCCATCATTGGATAAGCAATTCTGATGAAGAAACAATCAGGCACTAGTGCAAGTGACAATAAGGAATTGAATGGAGTACATATTGACTTTTGGGAAAACTCAAGCTTACTATGGCATATAAAGTAAGAAGTTGTGTATGTTTGGGTTAACTGGAAGTTGGTGATTTTATGTTTAAAATTTGTTTGAAAGTAGCAAGAACGTTGAGTATCAAGTTGGAATTTTCAAACAAACAATATTATATGAATTGTTGGAAAGGTTTGACCTTCCGTTAGTCAAACCTGAAGATTTACATTGAATTGGTATGCAATGAGCTTTAGGTACCAAGAATCAAGTATTTTGTTAATATTAGAACAAGACAAAACAAAAAAGAATTAGTGTGTTACATCATATTAGAGTTAATCATATAAAATGTTGATCTATGAATTTGAAATGGTATAAGAAGATAAAAAATGGTTGGTTTCTAGTTTTGGTCAAAATTGACCAGAAAAGGGGATTTTTTAATCAAAGTTGGACAGCTTTCCTGCATTGGCAATTATATGAGTGTGTGACTTAGTAAATTGGAAATAAGGTCTCTTGAATTTGTATTATACATGAAGCATGTATATTGACGATTACTTGGTAGGTAAATATAATTAAAAGGTTTAAAATAAATGTTGGAATTAGATGTGGGATGGATTAACAAATTACTCGTCTATAAGGAATAAACGAAGTTTTATGCTTACATGTTTACTGGAACCAAAGTTGGTAAAGTAGAACGGAATTAGGAATTCCACCCTTAATGGGGCAAATTTTAGTATGTATAAAATAGTGTAGACGTGAACATAGACTTGAATTGGAATGTCATTTGGGAAGTGTTAATAATTGAAGTGTATGAATGGAGTATGACATGTTTATCAATGGTTTCTATTTTTAGAAACTTTATTGATTGAGATTCACCAAAATGGCATAAATGAGTAAAATGAAAGGTGTTTTGACATCTAAACACTAGAGTGGGCTTATAATGAATTAATAATTTAATGTTGATTAAAATAACGTAGTAAAAGTCAAGGAATATACATTTTTTAAATTTGGGACAAAAGGGCTAAAATAGTCCAAAATGACTATAATGGTTTAAGAATTACACTTAATGTTTAGAAGGAATTCGATGATGCTTAAAATGAGCTCATGTGCGGTTTAACACATATTAGGTGTTTAGTTATGTATTACGTTCTAACATCTTAATAAATCAATAGAGGTTGAAGGATATTTGGAAGCAAGTAAAAGCAAGAATTTAGTGGAATTCATGATACTTTTCAAGTGTGTTATTTAAAGAAGTATTTTGGAAAGGAAGTGTTCACCATTTCTTTGAAGGATTTGAAGGTAGAGGTTCCCAACAAGCTAATCGAAGAACCTGAAGCAATGTTGGAGATAAAGACTAAAAAGCTAAGAAACAAGGCGATTGATCTCGTGTTGGTCAAGTGTAAACGTGTTGGTCAAGTGGAAACATCATTGTGATCAAATTTATCTTGGGAAACCTTGGAAGAGTTGAAGAAAAGATACGCTAACTTTGTGAACTATGATATGATTCTAAGGACGGAATCCTAATTAAGGGGAGGTAATTGTGACAATTGGATTTTTGGGATGTTATAAAAATTAATGTAAGCACGAAGCATGTAATGTGGTTATTAAGTTGTTCAATAAGTGTCTAACGGAAAATGATGAAATTGCTCATATATGTGATAATGAGTAATTAAGTAAATTAAGTCATATAATAAGTTCTTAATGGTGTTTGCATGGAATATAGCTTGATGAACTTGAATTAAAAAGGAAAATCACCATAAAAAGGGTAATTAAGTAAATATAGTTTGTCGGAAGTTTAAAAATTAATAACTCCAAAATAGAGTGAGAATTGGGAAATTATTCACATTATGAAAAATTAAGGTCTTGAAGAGATAAAAATACAGGAAAAAGAATGAAAACACTTGGATATGGGATGAAGATGTTATGGAAGGTTGAAGTTGGGCAAAATCAGCCAAAATTCGATGTATGGTCAAGTTTGGAGCTGAATATCGAAAAATATAGCAAGAACTGGACGAACCTCAGTAAGCAAGTTGTAGATATTTTTTTTATATTTCTATACATATATGGTTTGTATAAAATGGATAGAATATAAGAAAGTTATGACCTTGGGAAACTTGAAGAAAACTGCAGCGAAACTAATGAAAAATTTTCTAAGTGTAGAAGCTGAGTATGAGGAGTGTGAAGCTAAGTTTACAGGGTGTGCGGACCGCGTGAGCTTTTGCACTAGATGTGTGTGGAAATTATTTCGAGGGAATTGGGCAAGTTATATGGGTAAATACCATGATCTAAATATAATTATGCTACGTTGAGCAAAGAAGTACCATTAGAATACTAAATTGACAAAGGATCATCCAAGTAAGGTCTTGAAGATTGTTTGATGTCGATATGGTTTGTTGTTGTGGATTAGTTGGTGGAAAAATTAAGATAAGAAGTATTATTATCCTCCATTATATGAAATGGAATGATAGAATTGTTATATTGTTGAAGTTGGATTAAATTCCAGTTAGTCATGTATGAGCCTAGTTATAGAGTCTTAATAGATTAAGTGGCTTTGAGGGATCCTCATAGATGAGTAAACCATGTTTAAGTGTTAAGTATATGAATTGTATATGACTTAATAGGTGGTGATCAACTTGGTGGTGATCAAGGCAAGGGCAAGGAGGCTTTGGGAACCTAGATAGCTCTTTTCTAGTACAAGGTGAGTACATGTGGAATTTTCCTGGGTACATAGCAAATAAACTTTTGTTCAAATGAATTATGGAACTTGATTTGTGATTTATTTGGTGTGAACTATGAACATCCTTACATGTTGGATGATGCTTGATAAGTATATTGAAGTTGTTGTTATGTGTTTGGATAGTGATAAGTAGAAAGTAAGGCATGAATGCGTGAGAGGAGATTGTCCGGACAAGGATCTCACCTGCAAGAAAGGGAGATCAAAAGACACTACTGGGTTGGTACCTCCCATCGCGAATTAGTTGTCTTGAGCATGCCCTTATGGATAGATGTGTTCTTATCCATGAAGGGATGGATAGAGTTAGGCCGGACACCCTTACGGATGGATTAGTTCTATACCGGGAAGGGAAGGTTGTACGGGGGCGCCCGTACATAGTTGATGTAGATGAGTTTCGATGATTTTTGTTTTTCCAAGAGAAATGCTTGAACTATGCCTGCTTTTTTGTTGTTGTATTTTACTATTGATTTCAAAGTTGAGTCTAAAACCCATGCTACTCACGAGACATTTGTCTCATGTAAATGTGTTTTAAATGCTATGTACTCATGTGAAGAAGGTAAAGCTTAGAAGACCTTCATGAAGACTAGAAGTTCTATTTTAGGAAATCCTTAGTCTTGGTTATTTCCTTTAAACTATGGTGATGTATTAAACTTGTAATCTCCCATTGTATGTCTTTTGAAACTTATGGTGAAAGTTTTTGTAAAACCATGTTTTGAACATTTGTAAATGGTTATAAACTCTTATGAATGTAATTGGGTGTTACACTAAGTTTCGACTTAGGGCAGATTTTTGACGGAGGGAAACCCAAAAAAACTAAAGTCGTCGTTTTGACAGTCCAGACAGAGGATTGAAAGGCCGAAAGGCTGATATGGAGCAGAAATCTAAAGGATCAGGAGCAGAATCATTAGGTTATCATTTGGTTTGCTTTAATGTCTATATTTAGCAAAATTTGTGGTTTTTTGTGTCTAGTTCCATATTAGGTTTTATACCTATTTTTTCTTATTTAGCTCTGATAAACCCTAATTTTATGATTTGATTGATATTTGGATGCTGATAATTGTTTTCAGTATCATGTATGTTTAATTTATGATCCATATGTGTTAATAGGGATAACAAATTACCTGGTTTGCATGATATGAACTTAAGACTAATAATAGGGAGAACTAATTGCATGACCATTGTAATACGGTGCCTTTAGAATCATAAGATTAGTGAACGGACCAATGGAACAAATCAGCTTAGGAATCAGTGAACATCATAATAATATTTATTTCACTTAACAGAAATCAATCATAGTTGCAGGAGGTAATCAAGTCTAAGTAAGAATATAGTTAGAGTTGTTTCCAAATCAATTTCTCATGATCGGGTTGTGTTTTCACTTATGAAGTTTATATTAGATTGCCCTTTTATTTTTTGTATTCAGTTTAACTAATAATCAAATCAACTAATATATTTCACTCTTGTTCCCCTTGAGTTTGACAACATATTCTTACCAAAGCTATACTGCTACACGATTAGGTTCACTGCTTAGTAAGTAATAGTCTATAGTTGAGATAAGATCATTTTTATAAATTTAAAATGAAATCTTACACTTCAAACTTTTGGTATTTTCAAGAGATTGATTTGCACGCATTAGGTCACTTAACTCTATTTAAATTTAAAAGGTCACCTAATTTGTTTTGTTTCTAAAATGGTCATTATAACTGGTTATAGTCGATCATAGTGACCATTTTCGAAATAAATAAAAAGTTAAGTGATCTTTTAAAACTTAAACAAAGTTTAGTGATCTAATGAGAACAAACCAGAAAGTTGAGTGACCAAAGTCGACCTTAACCCTATTTACAATATTGAATTTCATTTATGTTATAAAGATTTAGATAACAACATTTTATTATCGAAATTAGTGGTAATGTTAAATGTTACCTAATTTGATAAATTGAGATCAAGTAGATATATAATTTTCCACGTTTGTGTAATTAAGTTTCAATATACGTAGAATTAACTGGTGGATACTTTTTATACGCACTATACTTAGGTATAAAACTCAATTCTTGTTCTAAAAGATAAATTGGAAATAATGGAAGTCGTCGATTATATACCTGTAGATACATGAAGTACCAACTTTATATTGAGACATTTCTTAGCAAAGTCCAAAACGAGTTTAGCGCCAAAGGTGTTAAGCGCTAGGGCAACATCGTATCTACAACAATTCAAATCAGCATTAGTTGTAGCAGACTTGGCGTAAAAAATTAACTGATGAGATTCATCAACAATTTGTTTATGCGAAGACGCATGCACACATACATACATACATACATACATACATATGCTCATACATACATACATACATACATACATACATACATACATACATACATAATGACGAATCCAAATTTCAAAGTGAATAAAATTTTTGTGATGAAATATATGGGTCACAAATATTTTATTATCGAGTCAAATTGTATAAAATGCCATCTATTTCAAGCATAATATTAGCTTTAGTTCGTTTTTAGGTTTTTTTTTTTTGCTTTTTTACTCATTTTTTTTTCCTATCTTAGATATTAAGTGTTTTATTGTTTACAAATTTAAGAGATTTAAAAGTAGATTATGTATTTTAAAAAGGATTTTATTTTTGTTAACTATTTCTTACCTTCATAATATATAATGTATATTGATGAAATTAAAGTTTTTAAAAAAATGAAATTAAAGTTTTTTAAAAAAATCTAAAATTGATTCTTTTTTTGTTGCTCATGATCATGTGTCCATCTAAAATTTTTAATAGGTGTCCATCAAGATTTTCTTATACAAACTATGAAAAAATTTAAAACCAATGGTGACCATGGACACCCTTAAAGTAAATGTAGCCTCGTATTTGTACATAGTTACATTCATACATGTACGCATTCATGCATACATGCATACATGCATGCATACATACATACATACATACATGTGTATGTGTGTGTGTGTGTGTGTATATATATATATATATATATATATATATATATATATATATAGAACTAGGTTATATTACGGTCAACAATTATTGTGAGACCGTGCGGACAGTGCTATTCGGTGAAAAATGACGATTAGAATATATTTTTATTGGGAGTATTAATATTAAACAAACATATTCTCATAAAATTATTGCTATTATAACGTATTTTCAATCATTATCATTCGTTCTAGTGTTTTACACATTCTGATTCACTCATTCTCATTCTGACAGAATGATAATCATAAAAACTTCATATAACCCGTATAAATTATTTAATGACAATAATTCTATGAAAATATGTTTGTTTCGTATTCACATTACCATAAAAAATATATTTTATTCGTTATTTCTCACAAAATAGCAGTGTCCGCACGGTCTCACAATAACTGTTGTCCGCAATATAAGTTAGCCCTATATATATAGGGTTGGGTTCAACAAGTGACTAAAATTATCCATGGTACCAAGGGACTAATCTTGATCGTCGGAATCAAAATCATCAACGACTAAAAATTAGGTTGTAAATTTTTTATATCGACGCACATGTAGAGGATTATAACAAAAAACCCACTTCATTTTTTTAGTTTTTTAAAATTTTCGAAAATATTCTTTTTCAAAAATAAAAACTGAATATACCAAAATTCATAATTTTTTGTCCTCTACAAATAGACATCCATATTGATATACAAAAAACAAAATTTTTTTTCATAAGTACAGCTCATAGAGGATTATAACAAAAACCCACTTCATTTTTTTAGTTTTTTTAATTTTTCGACAATATTCTTTTTCAAAAATAAAAACCTAATATACCAAAATTCATAATTTTTTGTCCTCTACAAATAGACATCCATATTGATATACAAAAAATAATTTTTTTTTTCATAAGTACAACTAGTGTAGATTCATAATGTGAATATGAACTGTAAAAATTTGAATATTATTAATTATTTTACTTTTAAAACTTTTACTACTTCAATATTATAACCATTTAGAAGTAATTTACTTGATTCACAAGTGGACTTACTCATATTTACACACAAATTTACTCATATTCACATATCAATATCATATAGTATTGAGAATTTACTTAAAAGTTTTTTACTATTTCAACATTTTAACAATTTATAATGAATTTACTCTGATTCATAATTAAATTTACTTACATTCACACAAAAAATTTACTCAGATTCACATATGAATATCATATGGTATTTTAAATATACTCTGAAATATGAATTTGATTAATTTACTTAGAAAAGTTTTAATACTTCAACATTTTAATCATTTATAATGAATTTACTATGATTCATAAGGTAATTCCATTTACATTCACACAAAAAACTATTCATATTCACATGACAATATTATATGTCATTGTGAATGCCAACAGTGAATAACAGAATAACAGTTCAGATTCACATGTGAATCTCAACTAGCGGAAAATTTGAATCTGAAGTGTAAAAATTTGAATATGAGTAATTATTTTACTTTTAAAACTTTTACTACTTCAATATTATAACCATTTATAAGTAATATAGTTTATTCACAAGTGGGTTTACTCATATTTACATGAAAACTTATTCATATTCACATATCAAAATCATATAATATTGAGAATTTACTTAGAAGTTTTTTACTACTTCAATATTTTAACCATTTATAATGATTGTACTCTGATTCACACTATAAATAATTTACATTCATACAATAATTTATTCAGATTCACATATCAATATCATATGGTATTTTAAATATACTTCAAAATATGAATATGATTAATTTAGTTAGAAAAATTTTAACAATTCAATATTTTAATCATTTATAATGAATATACTATGATTCATAAAGTTAATTCCATTCACATTCACATAAAAATTTATTCAGATTCAGATGACAATATCATATGTCATTGTGAATGTCAAAAGTGAACATAATAACAGTTCAGATTCACATGTGAATCTCAACTAGCGTAAATTTCGAAAAAAAAATCATTTTTTGTATATCAATATGGATATCTATTTGTAGAGGATAAAAAGTTATAAATTTCTATATATTCAGATTTTTTTTCGATAAAAAATAAGACCTAAAAACTAAAAAAACGAAGTGGGTTTTTTAATAATCCGGTAGATGCACGTCCACCGTAAAGTGTACAATCGTGTGGATGAGATTAGTCCCTTGGTACCATGGTTTATATTAGTCCCTTGTTGAACTTTTGCCATATATATATATATATATATATATATATATATATATATATATATATATATATATATGTATATATATATATATATATATATATATATATATATATATATATATATATATATATATATATCTCGAGACAGAGAACCAAAATTTAACTGATTTCAATCCAATATATTTTTAAATGAACAAATCGTTAATCGCTAGAGGAATACAGTCAATGTACAAAGTATATACCTTTCATGAAAGTTGGTGGAGGCAGCTGCATTAACAACAACATCAACATCTCTCCACATTTCTTCTCTCAAGCTCGAGTCTTTCACTCCCAAGTTCTCACAAGTGATATCCCCCGCCACTGGAATAACCTTTTCTGCCAAAAACTTTTGCAGGTTTGTATCGTACTTCTCTTTAAGGACTTTAAACAAGTCCTTTGCTACTGTCTATGATATGTAAATGTCTTATTGGCAATTGACCAGAATTAGAATGGAACACACATATATATATATATATATATATATATATATATATATATATATATATATATATATATATATATATTAACTTAGGTGTGTATCTGACATGCACGATACCTCAGTGTTGAAGCGTTGTAAGGCAGACACGGCATCAGTTGCTCTAACAAGAAGATATAACTTGTTCACATTTGGTTGAACTCGAAGTATCTTCTCCACCAAAACTACATTTATACATACGCATATATATAATAAACAAATCCAAGTACATATACAAACGCAGATAATTATAAATAGAAACCATAAATATACATCTCTCTCTCTCTCTCTCAAATAAATCACTGTTATGGAGGCAATAGAGACTTTACTTTTAGCAAGAAAACCAGTGGCACCCGTGACCAAAATCGTTTTCTTGTCAAGAAAATCCTGAATGCCACCCAACTCCATTATTCAACGATAGATACGAGTAGAAAGTCAATATATGTGTGGAGAAAGGTGAGTATTATATATGTAGAAGTAGCATCGGGAAGGAAGTCAAAAATTGGTAAGAATACAAATATGCATCTCTAATTTAAAAAAAAGTTGGTGGCTAACATTCAATATAAAAAATGACACATTTTAAAAGTTTAGGGGATAGTTGTTTAAAAATAAAAAATATTGGATGGATAAAACAATTTGAAAAAAAATATATTTTTTATTTTTAAAAAATAAAAAAATTAAAACATTTCCAAAAATTATACAAATTTTAGAGATCATTATAGACATTTTAAAAATAATTTTTTTAAATAAGTTTTTTACGTGTTTTATGATTCAAACTGTTATTAACTAAAATATGTTTTATGATTCAAATTAGCCCAAAATATCTACGATCCAAAAATATTAAGAACCAAAATATGTTTTATGATTCAAACTGTTATTAACTAAATTTTTCATGAATCAAAACTTATTATAATAAAAAAAAATATAATGAATCAAACTTATTATGATTCAAAATTTAAAATAATCCAAAAATATGTCTTAAATTTTGGATTATTCCAAGATCCACAAATGTTATGAATCAAAATCTTATAAATCAAAATATTATGATCCAAAAAATACAAAAATAATAATAAATGTTACGAGACTAAAGATTGTCTTCTTTGAAAATGTTATCGTTTTAAATTATATGATTCAAAATCATATGTTTCAAAATATTATAAGATCAAAAAGATAAGATTCAAAAACTATGATCCAAAATATTATTATTTAAAATGATTATATCAAAAATAAAAATAAAATGCTAAACATAAGATAAAAAAACATTAAACAAACTTTTATATATATATATATATATATATATATATATATATATATATATATATATATATATATATATATATATATATATATATATATATATATATATATATATATATATATATATATATATATATATATATATATCGAGTATTGTAACATCTAAAATACTAAAAATAGTTAACTAATAATTCAATAATTCAATAATAATTAAAAAAATTTAAAAATAAAATATTAAAACTGAGTATCATAAAAATAAAAAATTTAACAAAATAAAAAAAACGAGAAAAACACAACAAATGAGAAAAAGCCACTTAAATCACGTTGCATGAACCTATGTAACATAGGATCATATCCTTGAGTATGTATTACGTTCCGTATACGTGCGCTGCACGTGATTGCATCATATCGAAGGAAGACGTTTGACGTTATTGCTCTTTACGAAAGGTTGGTCGAGAATTGTCCTCTCGATTCTTACCATGTTTTTTGTTCCTACCGGATCCAAACTATATATATATATATATATATATATATATATATATATATATATATATATATATATATATATATATATATATATATATGTATATATATATATATATATATAACAATGATCAATTGAGAACCAAAAATAGGTTGAGAACTTGAGACTGTTAAAGGGTATTTTGTAATTATAAATACATTTAAATTAATTTAATTTAAATTAAATATTACATAAGGGTAGTAGAGTAATTAAATGTTTTTCTAATTTTATCAACTCCTATAACCTCTCATTCTCTACCCTATTTCTCTCTCTCTCTTTCTCTCTCTAAATAGGGTCCACAACATCCCCTCCTCACCAACCGTATTCATCACCCTCGATCATCACCGATCAACACCACCTTGCTAACAGCCACAACGGTTGCCTTCTCCGGTGACACTATTGGGTCCAGTGATGTTTTGGTGGGTTTACTATCATGTTCACCATCGCAACCATCATACGTACACAACAGGAGAGTTGTACTTATTTATTATTTATTTGATTACCTAAAACTAATTTTAGTTTAGAAATTTCAATATTTTGTTTTCTGATTTATTTCTAACACCTCCATCAGGAGTGTCAAACCCATCACAGTTGCATATGGTCATTACAATAAGTAACCATGAGCTTTTGTATTAAAGGTCATCTCTAATTTGTTCTTGGTATGTAATCATGGGCTTATTTGTTGCACATCATCTCTAATATATTCTTATATACATATCTCAAATTTGTTCCTCTTTATAATCTATCTCATAATCATATATAATCATATGCACATTTATCAAAAGGCTAATTTTTTGTATGCAATGCTAAAGTTAGACAAAGGCTTCGTTTAATCATACATGATTAGATGATATTTCTTATTCGATGTATATGTAGTTACTAATTTATGATTAATTTATTGGTTATATAAAAAAAAAAAGATAATTGTATTGTATACATATTATTAAGTTGAAATTTTTTAAACATTTTTTGACATTTTCTTTTTATTGTGTTAACATGTTATTGGCCATTTGCAGACACAATTGAAGTTAGGAAGCTATTTAAGAGGCCAACTGACATGAAACTGATTAAATCATTTAATCATTTTTGATGAAATGTTTAATCATTTACGATTGAAATTATAATTAAGTATCTTACGTTTAGTTTTTACCCTTTTAATATATTTCAAAATTAAACTAATAAAAATATTGATTGAAATTGTACTTTAATCACTTCATATATATATATATATATATATATATATATATATATATATATATATATATATATATATATATATATATATATATATATATATATATATATATATATATAGTCCGTTTCAAGGAAGAACCAATATTTTCCTAGGAACCGTAAGAACTTTTTGACTGAATTTTTTTTTTCAAAAAAAATGACATAATACATCTAATCGCTTATATTTAAGACTTTTTGTCAAAAAAAATTTGAAAAATAATATGTATACACGAAATGTGCATATATGCATGTTTTTCGCAAATGTGTATATGATCACGTTTCTTGCATATGTGCACATTTCGTGTATATATATTATTTTTTCAATTTTTTTTACAAAAGGTCTTAAATATAAGCGATTAGGTGTATTATGTCATTTTTTTTGAAAAAAAAATTTCAGTAAAAAAGTTCCTACGGTTCCTAGGAAAATATTGGTTCTCATTTGATATTTAGTCTATATATATATATATATATATATATATATATATATATATATATATATATATATATATATAACGGCAAATAATACATTATACATATACTATACCTAAACCACCTAATCCCCTAGTGGGATTTGAACCCGAGACCTCAATGAGGCCAGGTATACCCTGTGCCGCTGGACCATTAGGACTTTGGCATATATATATATATATATATATATATATATATATATATATATATATATATATATATATATATATATATATATATATATATATATATATATATATATATATATATATATATATATATTGACCATCAATGAGCATACATTTCAACGGTATTAGATGCCCTTAAAAATTCTTTGTGACCGTACAATAAAAGTTAACTTTGTCTTAAAACCCCAACTTCAAACGTATACCTAATGTGTACCGGTAAAACCTAATTTACTCATGCGTACTTGTAAAATAAAGCCTAACTTACCAAAAAATTACAACTAATGAACAATTAAAGATCTTATTATAGAACAACTACTTTAAATGGACGACTCGAAATCAATGAGCAGTTAAAGCCTAACTAATTTACATGTGCTACAGAGGAGATGGGTACCTATAAAACTAATCAAGAATTAAAGTTGATGCGTATTGTAGACCGAGAAAAAAAAAGTAAAATTTTCAAAATTTTAAAATAAATTAAGGATAGTTTATAAACTGATTTAAAAACTACTTTTTTATTTGTCAATCAAGAAAACTTTAAAAAGTTCAAAAAATAAATTAACTTTATCAACTAGGTGTACGCCAAACGTAATCTAACTCTTTATTTGCAATAGGTTTAATTTGTAAACATGGAAGGTCATTCTGCACATTCTTCCACAAATATTAGTAGGGGAAAAGCTACATTAGCCCAACAATATTTTGGAAAATGCTTTAAATGGTTCATTATGTTTTTTTTTTTTTTTTTTTGCTCTGTAGGGACATAAGGTTTGTATAGAAGTGTTAAAAGGACCACATGGAGGTGAGTGACCCGGTTAGCCGGTAACAATCATGTCAAACGAGCAAAAGGATGTGCCATGTCAATGGGTCAAAGGGCCAGGTGTTGAGGCCATTGTTCCATGTCATACTTTACAATGTTTGAAAAAGAACTAGATGTGTAGTGTGTAGTTTGTGTTTGTTTCGGATCCCCCAAAAACCCTTCCCACCGAAACAGAAATCTACACATTCCCATAGCATCGTACATCCCGATCGAACTTCATTTCCAATGTATGTTTGTAAGACGTCCGTTCATACGTTGCTGGCATAACACATCTGTTGGAAACCATCGATTTCACTGCGATGTATAGATGAGTGTTATGGCTTCCTGGAAAGATTTACACAAGAAAAGTGTGCGAAACTGTATTTTTGCTTGCCTGAGTTTGAGATTCCTGAAGGGTTAAGGCCGACTACAACTGAGTTGGAGAATACATAATTTATCAAAGTTGCATACCACTGTGGCTACATCCTACCGTTGTATGTTGATCATTTTGGAGTTAATCTTTAGAAGTTTATAGATGATTACCAAAATGTAGTAGTCAGTCTCAAGGACAACTTGTTAGGGATAGCACAATTGTCAACATAAGACCGGAGGATAATGAGTTGAATGTAATTTCGGATGCAACGAACAAGACCATAAACGACGAGTTATGTCTGGAAGGAAACAACAACCAGGAAAATGAAATGATTCACCACAATGAAGAGCCTGCTGAAATTGAAGCAATTTTTTAACATATGCCCATAACGTTCAATGAAGATATTGATTGGAACAAGCAAAAACCTATACTAGGTATGAGGTTCAAGAACCCTAAACAATTAAAACACGTTCTTTGCAATTTTTGCAGTTGCTAACGGGTATCAATTGTGTTACAAAAAAAATGATAGTAGAATGTTATTGGTAAAATGTTGTGATGGAGAATGCACATTTAGGCTTTAGGGTTCATAGATGAGTGACGAAAACTCTTTTCAAATTAAGTCTCTTAAAGATGAGCTTAGTTGTGCTAGAAATTTCAAAATAGGTGCCATAGTCAATTATGCTTGGATAGGTAGCCATTACACTAAAGAGTTCTTGCAAATACAGAATATAAGTGTCAAGATGCTTAGAGATGAGGTGAAAAAGAAATTCGATATAGAGGTTAGCAAAATAGGTACCATAGTCAATTATGCTTGGATAGGTAGCCATTACACTAAAGAGTTCTTGCAAATACAGAAAATAAGTGTCAAGATGCTTAGAAATGAGGTGAAAAAGAAATTCGATATAGAGGTTAGTATGAGTCAGTGTAGGAGAGCAAAAACACATGCAATTACTCTTATTGATGGTACACTTGTTGAACACTATGCAAATTTATGGTCATACGGAGAGGAAATAAGAAGATCCAATTATCTATTGCTCGAGTACTCACATCACTTTTGACTACATTTTTATGTATATCTATGATTTTGACGTTTTCCTTTTAGAAAGTATTTTTTTAGTTGGTACCCGCGCCTTACAACCTGTTATCTATTGCTCGAGTACTCACATCACTTTTGACTACATTTAGAGTAGAGCGTTAGCCACTTCTTAGTGGTCGTAGTTTTTGTCGATTTTTGCACTTATCTCATGACCTTTTGCACTCTTAGCATCGAGCATGCTCTTGTTCTTGTTTCCAAGACTTGGAAGAAAGTATGCGTAAAATGATTAAAAATAAGTCATAGATGATAGAAATGAACTTAGACTAGCATTCAAATGATTAAAAATACCTCAAAACCTAAATAAAAAAGATCGCATAAGGTATATTTTTGGATTGGAGTTTTCACAAGACGCTAGTTCAAGTCTAAGTGAAGAATCAAGTGCGATTGTACCTACTAGTTGCTTTAAACTAAACTCTATTGCTATAACTTGATTCTCCACTTCAAATCCCTTCAAAATGCTTCAAACCGCCATGGATGTGCTTCCTCTCCCCAAGAAATAAATTGAACCAAATGAATACGTATGAAGAAATGTCTAGATTTTATATTTCCGGGTCAAGTGAATTCAATAATAAACGCATGTTGGCATTCCACCCTTCCTTCGCCTTTCAAGGCTATAACTATAAGGCAACTTAAACCCCTCCACTTAGCATTTTTACATAATCCCCCAAATGACTCCCATAAGTCAAACTCATATTTATTTCTTTCACATATGCCCTTAGGATGCACGGAGTAGCTCACGGGTTCGAGCGGGTTCGATGGTTTTGATGGTCGATACCAACGGTACCGCAGTGGTACCAAATTGCTCATTGCACTGTGTTGCTCGGGTTCGAGTGGCAACGGGTTGGTGTGGCTTGGTGATGGTGCTAAACCCAGACATATATATATATATATATATATATATATATGTATATATATATATATATATATATATATATACATATATATATATATATATGTATGTATATATATATATATATATATATATGTATATATATATATATATATATATATATATATATACATATATATATATATATATATATATATATATTTATATGTATTTATATATATATATATATATATATATATATATATATATATATATATATATATATATATATATATATACCATACTATAAACCATATATAATTTACAATACTTTAAAGCCTAATAGTCTTAAAATTAAGACAGTACAACCATTTAATGCACAAAAGCATAATGGTCCCTTAGCTGCTGAAATCATGGAGAGAACGTGGGTGGGCCAGGCTATTTCTTGACTTTTTCAAAATTTTGAATCTAACTTAGGCGTGCAGAATGAACGTGTCTAACTTTTGTGCAGCCAAAAGAAAAACGAATATTTAATGCTTTTAAAGATTAAGACCAAAGGTCTTGAACACTGGAGGATTTTTGACCAATAGATCAACTTAAAACAATCCTAGCCATTAAATGCTTTTTAATCCAAGTAAACCAAAACCCACCAATCAAATTAGAGGATCCGTGGTATTTAAGTCACCAATACCCAACTCCTTTTACATATCAAATTTGAAATTTTCAAATGCTTTCTTTTCTACACAATCTCCTGCCAAATTATTCGTTGTTCCATCTTTAACTTTCCACCAGCTCACTTTTGCATCAGCTTCCAAATTGTTTGTACAAAATTGAGTCTAAAAACACCTGCAATAATACAAAGCACACAAATTCAACACTTATTTTGAATTTTCTTGATCTCATGCAATAATGTTTTTATAGTATTTTTTTCTTAATGTGTAATTGTCAAACTAATTTTTTGTACAGGTTTCGTTTTCAGGCTAATTACATGAAGCCTAAAGCCACGTTGCAAGCCACCATTAAGAGCTCAAAAAAATCCGAAGCCCCCATGTTTTTGGGGCAAGGATGTTCTCAAAAACTGATTTCAGTTCAGCAAAACCAGATGCATAGATTTAACTAAAAATCAGAAGCGATTTAGCTACAGAAATATCAAGAAAACAAATGGTGCGTGTATGTCTGGGTTTATGGAACAATTTCAGAAGTTCAGAACTAAACAATGTTTATAAAGTCTTAGCACATATTGAAACTCAAAATCAGAAAAGCGATTTAGGTCTGTGGAACAATTTCAGAAAAACGTGTTTCCAGCTTCCGGATCTCAGATCTAACCATGCCGAAAACGTGTTTCAAGCTTACTTTTTCATTGGATCTGAGAAAAATAGTAGAGTTGTGGTACCTTTAGATTTTGATGCTGATCAACGTTTTTAGTCAAGATACTTCTCCAAATCCAGTAGTCATGAAGTCATTTTGGTCTCTAGGGTTCTGCAGCTGTTCGTCGATCTCCATTTTTTTCCGAACTGAAACAACCGCGATATGCTTCTCCTCTACCCCTGAGTCAACACCCAAACCCATACCTACAGATCTCTTTCGGATCGATCCCTATCAGAACCACCGCCACCCCAAGAAACGCGTAACCCAACCAAAATCTTCATCTTCTTGAGTGAGGAAATCACCGGATCCGCCATCGAAATAGCATTTTGATCCTCTGCATCAAAATCAGTAAACCAAAATCAGAAATCAGAAAAACAATAACCAATATCTTGAAAAGTCAGAACCAGATAATCAATAACCGAAACCGGATCCTACATACCAGTAATTGATAACTAGAAAATGAAAATCAGATCTATACAGATAATCACGTGAACCTGAAGTGGAACCAAATCCCGTGAACCTGAATTGGAGCCAAAACAAAGTGGTATCAGATTGTTAACTTTATGAAAAAAAATGAATTGGATCTAAGTCCCGTGACTTTTGAATGCCTCTCCTCCCATCACCACCGTAGGTGGCTTTAGAATGAAAATCACAGATCTGCGACTTTTGACTTCTTCCCGGTTGGATGTAGCTTCGGCGACTTTTGAGTTCTTCACGTTCTTCCCTTGACCACCATTGTACCAGATCTACGACCACCATCGTACCAGACTTTATTCTTTTTGTGATAATCCGACAGTTTCAAACAGCGGCGATGGGGCACCGTCTTTTTCCGGCGAGAAAAGAGAAAAGAGACGAAGACGGAGAGATCGGCATTGGGGACTGCTATCCTGGGGAGATGGACGGATCCAGTGGTCTGCTACCAATATCAAATCCTATGGAAAACTAAGGATCTGTGAGGATGGTTGAAGCCGCAATCGGAATCGTGTTTTGGAGGGTGGTCGAAGATTGCTGGAGCAGATCGAAGCCTTGAACGCTAGGAAGCAGATCGAAGCCTTGAACGCTGGTGGAGACGAATAGGAAGAGGAGGCGGTGGTTGGGCTGGAAGGGAGTTGCCGGCGGTGCGGCTGGAACTTGGAAGGGAGTAGCCGATCTTTGTAGCTGGAGGGATTTGAGGCTGCTCTACTTCAAAGAGGTTCATTAGGTTTAGGTCATTTTAGCAAAATTACTTATATGCCCCTCCAGATAGATTTGTTCTTATACGGGTTTTTTAATTCAACATAAACTTCAAAGAGACTCAAATTCAAATATACCCCTTGATGTTTAATTGGGTTTAAAGCTGCTGCGAAGTGGGTGCTAATGGACGAAATTGCCCCTGGTGTAATTGGGGTTTGGTTTACACTAAACTAGGGCTGCTGCTGGGTTAATCGAGTTAAAGCTTTTTATCATTTATATAATATTATATTTAAAGCATGGCCGACAATGGCCTTGGATTCGTTTTTGCAGTGGTATGCTTTTCATTATTTTATACAAAACTTTCCTTTAAACATACATAATATATATTATAGTAACTTCCCTTTAAACAATGGGATGACACGAGTTGCTAATATGGCTTTTCAATTTAATATATATTTGTCGGTATATGGTATTTTTAATGGTTGCAAAATTTGAAATTCATGGTCATTTTTTTGTTTGTTTGTAGAGTTCCCTTTCAACATACATATACAGTGGCGGATCCTCTATTGTTTTTTTTTTTTTTTTTGCTTATTAATACCTGATAATATATATATATATATATAACAAGATTGGTTTTAATTTTTCATCAACTTTCTAACCTGAGATTCATCATATACGATATATATATATTCCAAAAATAAGTCAATATGATTATTACTAGGAAACTAATAAAATAGGAATAATTAGTAACTAACAAAAAAAATCAAAACTCAATCTGATAACTAAAAGAAATTCAAATCCACTACGCTTCTGATAACTAAAACAAAATTCAAATCCAAAATCGTAATAAGAACAATAACTGAAACAAAATTCAAAATTAGATAACAAACCTAACGTAGTGAACCGGAAGGAGCGGATTGTTGGATACATAATCGATAGCATTTCTGTGAGAGGAAATAAAGAACCGGTTTAAGAAGGAGGTGTGAGAACAAATCAGGAACAAAATCAAAACCTAACATTGTTTCCTTAGAAATCCATGTAAAATAGGAAACCATATATCAGTTGAACTCTATAAAAAACAAAAAATATGATCCGATTTATAACTTTTGTAACTCAAGCTTTGAGTTTAATAAACAATAAACCCCAAAAGACTATTCCGGCCAGCGGAAAACTATGTCTTCAAACTCACCGGAAAAATAACATTGTTGTCGGACTGCACGCCTTCTCCATGTGCGTCGGTCGCCGGATTCCTTTTGGCCTTCGTACGGTTTCTCTCTCTCTCTCTCTCTCTCTCTCTCTCTCTCTCTCTCTTCTTCACCGATCACTGGAGTCCGGACTGTTGACCTTCGCCGGCGTTCAACCTGTTGTCGTGCTCCATCTCCGGTCTCCTCTCCGCCGGAGTAACCAGTACGATAAACTCTCCGTCTCTTTCTTTCTTTTTGATTTCTGGATAATCATAAATATTAGAAGGGATTGCTTATCTTTATGAAAGGACACTACTTTTATAAAGCTGACAATTTATTATTTTATTAAATAAATATGTGTATATATTATTTGGTAACCTACTGCTACAGTATATGAACGATTAGGCACTACTAATACCAGTCCCAGTTATTCCAATTACTTTAATACATATTGTTATACCGTTAGTAGCAATTAGACTATAGCAAACAATTGATCAAATCCAAAATAAAATATATGTATTAATTGTTAATATTTGGTTATTCCAATTTGTAGTTTGTAAAGAAAAGAAATACGAATAGTTGCTAAAATATGTTTGTCAATTTGTTTGTATAGTTTCTCTGTGAATTTTGATTTCGGCCCCCGGGTCATAATGGTCGTGTTCCGCCTCTGACTAAAGCCTGGACCTTGTAAGCTGGTATCAGAGCATCCGGGTTTTTGATATTAGCTTGTCGGGATCATTTTATCAAGTAATTAATCATGTCTTCGGTGAAATACGATATTCCGCAGCTGGATCGGAATACCCGATTTCCGCTATGGCAAGTAAAGATGAGAGATATTCTCATTCAGATGGATCTCCACAAAGCATTGTTAGGAATGGAGAAAATGCCGGCAACTTGGTCGACTGAGGAAAAAGAAATGAAAGATTTGAAGGCGTCGTCGCAGATCCGTCTGCATCTATCCAACGACGTTCTCCAAGATGTACTGAAAGAGACATCTGCGGCGGCTCTCTGGCTAAAGCTCGAACAGCTACTAATGACGAAAAGCTTGCCAAACAAGCTACACCTAAAGCAACGACTCTTCAACCTCAAGATGGGTGAGGGAAGTTCTTTATCTGATCACCTCTCTACTTTTAAAGAGCTTGTAGGAAATCTGGAAAATATAGACGTCAAATATGAAGATGAAGATTTGGCGCTATTTTTATTATCATCACTCCCAGATTCCTATGATCACTTTCGTGATACCATTATCTATAGTCGAGACACTCTTGTCTTGGATGAGATAATGACCGCTCTTGATTCAAAAGAAAAGATGAAGCAGATTATTAGTGGCAGCAGCAATGATTCAAAAGCCGAAGGTCTCAACATTAGAGGGAGAACCAACGAGAGAGGTAATTCTTCACAAAACCGATCTAGATCTAAGTCTAAAGGCAAGCGCAAGTATTGTAATTATTGTCATAAAAAGGGACATCTGATCGATGAATGTTACAAGTTGAAAAACAAGGAGAAGGAGAAGGCAACCATGAATGGCAAACCAGCAGGTACTACCGTAGAAGCTGATGTAGCCGAAACCGGTTCCGATGGCGAGCTTCTATCCGTTTCGGATTTCGGTTTAATTACCATGAGCGAATGGGTTCTTGATTCAGCATGTACTTTTCATATGAGCTCCAACCGGAGTATTTTTCATACATATGAAAATGTTAACCAAGGACATGTCTTGATGGGCAACGATACTTCGTGCCGTATTATTGGACATGGTACAGTCAGGTTCCGCATGTTCGATGGTGTTGTTCGAACAATTGAAGATGTGAAGCATGTCTCCGGTCTTAGGCGAAATTTACTATCACTCGGTACTTTTGAGAAAAAAGGTTACGAGTTTGTCGGCAAACACGGGAAGGTCCATATTTTGAAAAACGGTTCGACTGTCATCCGAGGAGTTCGGAGATCCGCGAACCTTTACATTATGGACGGACAAGTTATTTCTGGCGAAGCCTCGGTTAGTTCTAAATCCCTCTCCAACGTTGATCATTCTCGCCTATGGCATCTCAGGCTCGGTCATATGTCATACCACGGTATGAATGAACTAAGTCGAAGGGGGTTGCTCGGGGAGCACAAATCAACCGAACTTGAATTCTGTGAAGATTGTGTATTTGGAAAGCAGAAGCGAGTGAGTTTTATCGGTGGCAAACATACGACGAAAGGGCCACTTGACTACATACACTCTGATTTATGGGGACCAGCGAAGGTTACATCGAAAGGTGGAGCCTCTTATATGCTCACGATCATTGACGATTTCTCAAGAAAGGTATGGTCGTTCTTCTTAAAGTCAAAGGGAGAAGTATTCCAAACTTTTAGAGATTGGAAAGTATTGGTTGAAAAGCAATCAGGTTTTGAAGTGAAATACCTTCGTACCGATAACGGACTGGAATTCTGCTCAGAAGAATTCAACTCCTATTGCCGTAAGGAAGGGATTACACGTCACCGCACTGTAGTCCACACACCACAGCAGAACGGCGTTGCGGAAAGAATGAACCGCACCATCATGGAGAAGGTCCGATGCATGCTCTCTCACTCGAAGCTACCAAAGTCTTTTTGGGCCGAAGCAGCTTCCACCGCATGCTATATTATCAACCGCTCCCCCTCACGTACTATTGGAAAGAAGACTCCGTTTGAGCTATGGTCTGGTAAGCCTGCTGACTACACAAAATTAATACCGTTTGGATGTCCAGCATATGCACGGGTTGATAATGGCAAATTAGAACCAAGAGCCATTAAGTGCATTTTTATTGGATACAAGACAGGAGTGAAAGGTTTCAAATTGTGGAGCCCAGAGCTTATGAAGGTCATTACATCAAGAGATGTGACCTTTGATGAAAAAGCTATGCTCCATTCAACAACCAACGTTCAGACCAAAGAAGATGAAAAATTGGGAGAAAAAGACAAAGTTCGAGTGGAGGTGGAGCTTCCTTTAAATTCATCATTCGAGGACCAGTCTCATGAAGGTGTCGAGGTTTCTCAACCCTCGAATAATCAACATTCCTCTTCTCATGAGCCAGCCGAAGCTCCAAGCCAACCTCACAATCCCTCCATTGCAAGAGATAGACCTCGCAGACAGATTGTACCTCCAAAGAGATATGTTCAAGCCAATTCTGTCGCTTACGCACTTACAGTTGCCAATGAAGTTGAGTCTGTTCTGGAGCCCACAAGCTACAACGAGGCCATTCAATCCAAACATTCTAATAATTGGATGGTTGCCATGCACGAGGAGATGAAATCTCTTCAGAAAAATGGCACATGGGATCTCGTTCCAGCTCCAAAGGGTAAGAAGACAGTTAAGTGCAAATGGGTCTACAAGTTGAAGGAGGCTATCCACCCTGGTGACAAACCAAGATATAAAGCTCGTTTGGTAGCCAAAGGCTACAGTCAAATCCCAGGTATCGATTATACCGACATTTTCTCTCCGGTTGTGAAACACACGTCAATACGTGTCTTGTTGGGATTAGTTGCCTCTCGTGACTATGAGTTAGAGCAACTTGATGTTACTACAGCATTCCTAAATGGTGTGCTTGAGGAAGAGATATATATGCAACAACCTGAAGGTTTTGTAGCTCCTGGCAAGGAAAGCTACGTGTGCAAATTGAAGAAATCTCTTTATGGCCTCAAGCAATCTCCGCGACAATAGTATAAAAGGTTTGACTCATTTATGACCAGTCACAAGCTGAAAAGGTGCACCTACGACAGCTGCGTTTACTACAAGAAGTGTGACGATGGCTCAATGGTCTATCTACTTTTATACGTGGATGACATGTTAATTGCAGCGAAGAATATAAAGGAGATACAAAGGATAAAAGACCAGTTGAATGCTGAGTTCGATATGAAGGACTTGGGTGCTGCCAAGAAAATTCTAGGAATGGAAATAGTGCGAGACCGTAGTGCAAGAACTCTATACCTTTCTCAACAAAGCTACATTGAGAAGGTTCTGCACCGTTTCAATATGCATGACGCAAAAGAAGTCAGCACTCCTTTCGCAGCCCACTTCAAGCTATCATCCGCCTTAAGTCCTACCACCGAAGAAGATATAGCATACATGGCAAAGGTACCATACTCCAGCGCTGTAGGATCTCTTATGTATGCTATGATTTGTACACGTCCAGATTTGTCATATGCGGTAAGCATGGTAAGCAGATACATGGCGAATCCAGGAAAACAGCATTGGGCTGCTGTTAAATGGATTTTTCGGTACTTGCGAGGTACTTCATCTTTATGTCTGCGGTTTGGCAAAACCGATAGTGGAGTACTTGGTTACGTGGATTCCGATTATGCAAAGGACTTGGATAAAAGACGATCGATTACAGGGTACGTGTTTACTTTGGGTGATTGCGCAATTAGCTGGAAAGCGCAGTTACAGTCCACCGTAGCGTTATCCACCACCGAAGCCGAATACATGGCTACTACGGAAGCAGTGAAAGAAGCCCTCTGGTTGAAACGGTTGATAGGTGAGCTTTCAAACAAGTTATCCGTTAAAACTGTTTTTTGTGACAATCAAAGTGCAATATTTCTGACAAAGGATCAAATGTTCCATGATCGAACGAAGCATATTGATGTTCGTTATCACTTCATCAGAGATGTTATTGCTAAAGGCGAAATTACGGTAAACAAGATCAGCACCAATGATAATCCTGCTGATATGTTCACTAAAAGTCTTCCAATAGCCAAGTTCAAAACATGTTTGGATTTGGTGGGTGTTTCTGATCGCATTTGAGCCTGATTAGGCTCGTGGTGGAGGAAGTATTTCATTTTTCAGGATCAATTTTTCTCTATATGGTGATTACAGTTTCTTATGAATTTTTTGAAGTTTGAAGAGTTGTTGGTTTTACCAAATGGGTATACAAGCTTTGTCCCATTTTGAAGTCAAGGTGGAGATTGTGAATATATGACTTCACAATGTTCTAGAGCAAATCAAATTCAACTTGGCTGCATTCAACAATTCACACAAGGCTGATTTTTTCTTCAACAATATACAAACTCAAGCTTAGAATTTTTATGGTTGTTCATATTTGTTTTTCAACAATTACAACCACAAATTTCCTTTGATTCACACATGAAGAATGCCCTATAAAAGGGAGTAGAAATCATCTCATTTGACACACCAAGAAAACAAAAACCTCTCATATCTTCTCTTGTAAATACATAAGAGTTTTATAAACTCTTTGTATTTTTTATATTCTTCAAATATTTTGTAAACACCACAAAATATAGTGAATTGGTTCTCGGCTTCCTCCGCCCGTGGTTTTTCCCGATTTGGGTTTTCCACGTAAATCCTCGTGTCTCTATTTTATTTACTTTATTCGTATTTTTCGTTGTGATTATTATCGTTTGATAATTTTGATCCTATTCCGCATTGAGCTAATATTGTCTAAAGTCAATTCGGATCCGTCGTATTTTACAACATAAGCACTTGCACAATTGTTATCGTCCCACAATTTAATTAAAAGTCATTATAACGCCTTGAGCAAAAATAAATTAAAGAAACCATGACATATCTTTTTGACAATACGACTTAAATATTTACATAACGTGTATGATTATTAATATTTACATAACGTGACTATTGTAAAATTAATGATTTGTTACCTAAAAATAAAAATTGTTTATAATGATTAATAAAAATCGTATAAGTTTAACTTGTCAAAGAAACTAATTCTCGCCGCCGCATGTGAACGTCAGTCGCAATGTGAACGTACCTAAATCATATACTATTTGTCGTTTAACATAAACTATTTATTGTACGCTGAAAAGTAAAAAATTTCGATTTTTCATTTGACACACCGTGTCGAAACAAAATCAATTGCCATAGAAATTATTCGCTGAAAGAAACTATTTCTCGCCGCCGCATCACGCGGGTATAGAAATGTCCGACGTAGTTAAACTATTTATCGGACGAAAACAAGTTGACGTCCGCTGAAAGGAAATTAATCGCCGCTCGAAAACATATAGTCGAAACGAACTATCGTCACCCGTCCGCTGCATGACATTGTACTTTACTTAAGTGCGAGTTCTCCACAAACGAAATGTTTACTTTGTCTGTTTTTTTGGATTATAGCATTGCACTTCTATTATTGTTGTTATTATAACATTGTACTTTCCTTAAATGCGAGTTCTGCCCAAACTAACCATTTACTTAGTTTTATTTTTTGCGGATTATAGCCTTGTACTTTTTGTTTTTACAAAATTTGTTAGATTTAAGAATTTTTACAGTTTTGGTCCGAAAAATTGTTTTGCCCCTTGCCCCTTTGTTTACTTTGTCTTTTGATCATATTATAGCATTCTACTTCTATTTATCATTTCATTACAAAATATTCCTATGGTTCCAAACCGATTTCTAACAGTTTTTTTTCCATTTTTGGTCCCACACTCTCGGGTATTTACCGTCCCCTATATCGTTGGAAAGGTAATCAATCGTCCGAAAAGAATTTAATCACTCTCGTATTCGCCAACTCTCTCTCCCATCTGCAACCTAAAACCTAAAAAGTAATTGCCGAAACAAAATTATTTTCCGCCGCCGCATCGCGCGGGTACGCAGCTAGTATATATATATATATATATGTATATATATATATATATACATATATATATATATATATATATATATATATATATATATATATATATATATATATATACATATTTATGTGTTGCTCGGGTTCGAGTGGCAACGGGTTGGTGTGGCTTGGTGATGGTGCTGAACCCAGACATATATATATATATATATATATATATATATATATATATATATATATATATATATATATAAATACATAGATATATATATATATATATATATATATATATATATATATATACATACATAGATATATATATATATATATATATATATATATATATATATATATATATATATGTATATATATATACATATATATATATATATATATATATATATATATATATATATATATATATATATATATATATATATATATATATGTTATAAATTCAGCGTTACCACGACAATTATGAACAAACTAAAAACTAGAACATAGATGAAGAAAGAAAGAAAGCTTGAGAGCTTGGAGAGAGTAGAGAGAGTTTATATCACTTGTGAAAGAGTTGATATGAGATGCATTTTCTTCCTTACATTGATGTTCTATTTATACTACCAAATTTACTATTCAAATATAGTTGTTTAATTGGTAAATGGAAGGTGATGACAAAGTGAACATAATTATGTCATTCACCAATTACTTGTAACACTCCCCCTTGAATGACATCATTCTACATCAGAGTTCAACTTTGAAGTACTGCCTCATTAAAAACCTTGCTAAAGAAAACCCAATGGGAAAAAACTTTAGCGAAGGGAAAAAGAGTGCAGTGTCTAGTTGACTCCCCCTCATTTAGATATCGAATGACTATTATGTATTGTGTAGATGTCTCATTCCAATACCATGAACATGTTTTCTAAAGATCTTGGTAGGAAGTGCCTTTGTGAAAAGATCTGCTGCATTGTTGCTAGATTGAACATATTTTAGTTCAATCTGTTGATTCTTTATGCGCTCTTGAGTGTATTCAAAAAACTTTGGAGGAATATGTTTTGTCCTGTCGCTTTTGATGTACCCTTCTTTCATTTGAGCGACACATGCTGCATTATCTTCATAGATTAAGGTTGGAGATTTATCTTTATCTATTCCACAAGAGGTCAGGATAAGTTGTGTCATCGATCTTAACCATGTACATTCTCTACTAGCTTCATTTAGAGCAATTACTTCTGCATGATTTAAAGATGTGGCGACGAGTGTTTGCTTTTGAGAACGCCAAGATATTGCAGTACCTCCACTCATGAATACATATCCAGTTTGAGATCTAGCTTTATGAGGGTCAGACAAGTAACCTGCATCTGCATAACCAATCAAGCCTTGTTTTGAACTATTAGGAAAAAATAAACCTAAATCAGTAGTTCCGCGAAGGTATCGTAATATGTGCTTGATTCCATTTCAGTGTCTTTTTGTTGGAGATGAACTAAATCTTGCTAATAGATTTACTGCAAAAGAAATGTCAGGTCTAGTACAATTAGTAAGATACATAAGAGCTCCAATTGCATTAAGATATGGTACTTCTGGACCAAGAATTTCTTCATTTTCCTCACAAGGGCGATATGGATCTTTGTCAATATTTAGTGATCTAACAATCATTGGAGAGCTTAAAGGTTTGGCTTTATCCATATTAAAACGTTTCAAGACCCTTTCTGTATAGTTTGATTGATGGACAAGTATCCCATTTGGCATATGCTCAATCTGTAAACCAAGACAATATTTGGTTTTCCCAAGGTCTTTCATTTCAAATTCTTTCTTTAAAAATTCAATCACTTCAAGGATTTCTTTATTAGTCCCAATAATGTTTAGATCATCAACATAGACGGCTATAATCACATATCCAGATGTTGTTTTCTTAATAAATACACACGGACAAATAGTATTGTTTTTATAGCCTTTGCTTATTAAGTAATCACTTAGACGATTGTACCACATACGTCCAGATTGCTTTAACCCATACAATGATCTTTGCAGTTTGATAGAATACATTTGTTTGGTTTTTGCACTTAATGCTTCTGGCATTTTAAATCCTTCGGGGATTTTCATATATATATCACTGTCAAGTGATCCATATAAGTAAGCAGTAACAACATCCATAAGATGCATATCTAAATTTTCAGAAACTGCTAGACTGATTAAATATCTGAAAGTGATTGCATCCATAACAGGAGAATATGTTTCTTCATAATCGATTCCCGGCCTTTGAGAAAAACCCTGAGCAACGAGCCTGGCTTTGTATCTCACAATTTCATTTTTCTCATTTCTTTTTCGTATAAAAATCCATCTGTATCCCAATGGTTTCACAACTTCAGGTGTGAGTATAATAGGTCCAAAAACCTTTCTGTTATTGAGAGACGTTAATTCAGCTTGCATGGCCTCTTTCCATTTACCCCAATCCTGTCTATTTTGGCATTCGATGATAGATTGTGGTTCTGGATCTTCATTGATAATATTGCATGCAACTGAATAAGAAAATATTATATCTTCTAATTCATATTGGCTCCTTACTATTTTTATATGACCATAATTAATTTCAATCTCCTTATCATTTATTTCCTCAACTGGGGAAGTAATGTTATTTTGTGTTTCTTCATGAACACTTTCATTATACTCAAACATATTTTCCATTCCTCTTCTTTTTCTAGGATTTGCATCCTTAGAATCAAATGGCCTTCCACGCTTCAGGCGTGCTTTGGATTCTTGAGTTACTTTTTCATCAGATTGTCTATCCGGGAGTTCAATTCGAGCTGGAGCATTAACAGCAGGTATATATGATTTAGTAACTCTTTTTGTATCAGTAAATGCATCAGGTAATTGATTTGCAACTTCTTGCAAATGTATTATTTTTTGAACACCCATCTCACATTCTTGTGTGCGAGGATCAAGATATGATAAAGAAGGTTCATACCATGAAACATTCTGTTCTTGGGTTTTCATTTCTCCCCCAAGCATTGGGAAATTTTCTTCATTGAAATGGCAATCAGCAAGACGTGCTGTAAACATATCACCTGTCAAAGGTTCAAGATATCTTATTATTGAATTTGTTTCAAAACCAACATATATTCCTAACCTCCTTTGAGGACCCATTTTTGTACGTTGTGGTGGAGCAATAGGAACATATACTGCACTTCCAAAAATTTTAAGGTGGGATATATCTGGTTCTTTTCCAGAAACAAGTTGAAAGGGAGAATGTGTATGATATGCACTTGGTCTCAAACGAATCAGTGATGCAGCATGTAAAATTGCATGACCCCAAATGGAAACAGGAAGTTTTGTTCTCATTATTAATGGTCTAGCTATTAATTGGAGACGTTTAATCAGTGATTCTGCTAAACCATTTTGAGTGTGTACATGTGCAACTGGATGCTCAACAGTAATTCCTATAGACATACAATAATCATTAAATACTTGAGACGTAAACTCACCTGCATTATCAAGTCTCACTTTATTGATGTTATAATCAGGAAAATGTGCTCTCAGTTTAATAATCTGAGTTAGGAATTTTGCGAATGCCATGTTACGAGTTGATAATAGGCAAACATGAGACCATCTAGTTGATGCATCTATTAAGACCAAAAAATATTTAAATGGTCCAGAAGGTGGATGAATTGGACCACATATGTCTCCTTGAATTCTTTCTAGAAATCTAGGTGATTCCCTTTCAACTTTCATTGGTGAAGGTCTTGTAATTAATTTCCCAAGGGAACAAGAAATACACGGGTTCTTATTACCTATTTGAGGGAACTTCTGGTCCTTTAATGGATGCCCAAATGTATTTTCAATTATTCGACGCATCATTGTTAATCCTGGATGGCCCAGCCTGTCATGCCACAAACTAAATATTCTAGGATCACAAAATTTTTCTTTAACCACCAAATTTGACTCAACTATATTTATATATGTAAAATGTAAACCAGAATCAAATTGTGGTAATTTCTCCAATATATGGTTTTCATTTATTATAAACATATATTTCTTGTTTCCTATTGTTTTGGTGAATGTGTCATATCCGTTAAGATATATATCATTAAAACCCAATAAATTTCTATTTGACTTTGGGGAAAATAACGCATTACTGATTACAAACTTCGTACCATTAGGTAACATGAAACAAGCATTTCCTGCTCCTACGATCAAGTCTACAGGACCTGATATTGTATTTATATGCCCTTTTACGGGTTTTAGTGTGGAAAAATATTTCTTTGTTTTCAAGATGGTGTGTGTGGTACCACAATCAATTATTAAGAGTTCTCCAAGATTTCCTTGGTTTTGTGCTCCAGTTGAACTCATTTTGAACTTCATATAAGAAAAATAAATGATGAGTTATGAACACAATTTTAATAAAAGTGACTCGAAAAACTTTATTAAAAAAGAAAAGCATTACAATGAAAAATTAAAAACATGTTACAAAAGGAAACTAGTTTTCTAGGATGTCTAAATCATTGCAAAAGTCAAGAGTGTTTAGTTCAATGTTTCCTAGATCAACACCATCGATGAGATTGACTTCTTTCCCCTTTCCTTTAATGGAATCTTGGTAAAGTTTACAAAGATGGGGATCTGTACGACAGGTCCTTGACCAATGACCTGTGCTACCACATCTATAACAAGAACCTCCGGGGTTCTGTGATGTTCCGACATCATTTCTTTTTTCTTGTGGTTGGACATTATTTCCTTGTGGAGTGTGTTGATTATTGTTTCTTTGACCACGCCCACGGTTATAAGGATTACCGCGTCCACGACCTTGAGTATAACCGCGCCCAAAATTTTGGTTTTGGTTAAAATGGTCTCGACCGCGACCACGGCCTCGTCCACGACCACGACCACGACCACGTCCTCGTCCATACGAATTATTTCTAGGTTCATAAGTGATAGTAGCATTTGCTTCAGGAAGTGCTACTGAACCTGTTGGACGGGACTGTTGGTTCTTTATTAATAGTTCATTATTTTGTTCAGCAACAAGGAGAAGTGTATTAAGCTCAGAATATTTTTTGAGCTTTTGCATACGATATTGTTGTTGCAATGTCATATTTGATGCATGGAATGTGGAGAGAGTTTTCTCCAACATCGAAGTATCAGAAACCTCTTCCCCACAAAATTTTAGTTGTGAACATATCCGAAATAATGCGGAATTATAGTCATGTACCTTTTTGAAGTCTTGAAACCTCAACGATAACCACTCAGCCCTAGCACTTGGAAGTATAACTTCCTTTTGGTGGTCAAATCTTTCTTTTAAGCTTTTCCAAAGAGTGCTAGGATCGGTGGTATTGAGGTATTCATACCTCAACATTTCATCGATATGTTTGCGAAGGAAAATTATTGCACGTGCTTTATCTTGCGACGTGCACTTATTTTTTTCTTTTATAGTTTCAGATAAATCCATGGACTCAAGATGCATCGTAACATCTATAGTCCAAGGCATGTAGTTCTTTCCGCTGACTTCAAGAGCGGTAAATTCAAGCTTTGCAATGTTTGACATATTGTAGTTCCTAAGAAAAATAAAACTCATTAAATTTGTCGTTTAAAGGTGGGGATGAGTTTTACTATTTCTATTATAGTTACAAACATAATTAAATAGATGAATCTTCTCAAATTAATTTTATTTTAAAATTTAAAATGTTATTTTTAATCGGTTGCGCATAAATAAACGTTAGTATATATAAATAGATGCCAGAGCATGAATAATAGTTAGTATACATAAATAAATGTTAGTGTGCGTAAATAAACATTAGTTTATATAAATAAGCGTTAGTATACATAAATAAATGTTAGTATGCGTAAATAAATGTTAGTTTGCATAAATAAATGTTAGTTGCCGTAAATAAATGTTAGTTTGCATAAATAAACGTTAGTTGCCGTAAATAAATGTTAGTTTGCATAAATAAACGTTAGTATACATAAATAAATGTTAGTTGCATAAATAAAAATTAGTATGCGATAACAAAAGTTAGTTTGCAATAATAAATGTTAATAAAGCGTAAGTAAAGTTAGAATAAGAAATGAACATCGTTAGTAGTCATAACGTCAAGGTTAAATAAGAAAAGAAATTTGTTAGTAGTCATAACGTCAAGGATAAATAAGAAAAGAAATTTGTTAGTAGTCATAACTTCGAGAATAAATTGTTTTTTTTTCGTTGTCGTTATTTTTATTATTATTATTAATTAACATTCTAGTTTTGATGAAATTACATACCTTGATTAATATCGATGTGTCTTTTAATCGCCTTCGTTAGAGCCTCGTGCTGATAACGTGTTATAAATTCAGCGTTACCACGACAATTATGAACAAACTAAAAACTAGAACATAGATGAAGAAAGAAAGAAAGCTTGAGAGCTTGGAGAGAGTAGAGAGAGTTTATATCATTTGTGAAAGAGTTGATATGAGATGCATTTTCTTCCTTACATTGATGTTCTATTTATACTACCAAATTTACTATTCAAATATAGTTGTTTAATTGGTAAATGGAAGGTGATGACAAAGTGATTACATAATTATGTCATTCACCAATTACTTGTAACAATATATATATATATATATATACATATATATATATATATATATATATATATATATATATATATATATATACATATATATATATATATATATATATATATATATATATATATATATGTATATATATATATATCTATGTATATATATATATATATATATATATATATATATACATAGATATGTATATATATATATATATATATATATATATATATATATATATATATATATATATCTATGTATATATATATATATATATATATATATATATCTATGTATATATATATATATATATATATATATATATATATATATATATATACATATATATATATATATATATATATATATATATATATATACATATATATATATATATATATATATATATATATATATATATATATATATCTATGTATATATATATATATATATATATATATATATATATATATATATACATATATATATATATATATATATATATATATATATATATATATATATATATATATATATATATATATATATATATATATATTATATAGACTTAGGATCTTTTGAGAACCAACTTCACCCCGAGAACCCGAGAACTCCCAAACCGATTTTTTTTTTCAAAAAACCGACCCCATAGGCCTCTAAAAACGCACACTTTTAAGACTTTTCGAAAAAAAAATTTCCGAAAAAAACGACTTTTTTTTTTAAAAAAACTTTGCACATGTACAAAAAAAAAACTTTGCACATGTGCAAAGTTTTTTATACGTACATTTTTTTTCAAGTTTTTTTTTATGGATGTCTTTCTAACATATATTTAAGGCGTTCTGTAAAAAAAATTTCAAAAAAAGTGTACGTATAAAAAACTTTGCACATGTGCAAAGTTTTTTTTTTTGTACATG